>CACVCL010016398.1:0-198673 GCA_902729485.2 Mus minutoides | reverse complement strand
ATTTTTTTACTCTGTGTGTAGAAATGTATAACTGTGTTGTGCATTTTGACAGATAACTATGTGGATATATATTTATAGAACCAGAATAATAAATATATGCTAAAGGATATGCTGATGCTTATTGTTTTCATAAAACAATGCCTTTCAAACAATCCCAATTAGTATAAATAAGATATTTCTTTTGCAAAAGAGAAGCACAGCCCTTTATAACTATACCATGTGATGTGGTTTAATTGGATTTGGTAAATGATTATTCTCTTTTCCCTCCTCCAAATGAGCATACCTGAAGGAAGGTGTGTGTGTATGTGTGTGTGTGTGTGTGTGTGTGTGTGTGTGTGTGTGTGTGTGTGTGCGCACGCGCGTGTATGCATTCCTATAAAAATAAAACTTCCAGATATTATAGTGGTATTTTAAACATTTTGCTAGTCAACTTTTTATGAAAAAACTAATGGTTCCTTTAAAAGACTAGTTATTGGTTTTTATTATCTATAACTAATTTTTCCTTATGTTTTGAAAAGCTATTTTTATTTTGTGTGAAATGTACATTTATTGATGGAAAAGACTTTTGGAATACAAAGCAGGTAGTGTGAAGGCTCTGGTGTGCAGTCAGGATCAAGTGCTTTCTGCACATGAACAAGGTGGTAGAAGCAAAACAAAAGGCGAGGCCCTGGGGCGATGCCTGGAGCACTTCCTTCTGTGGCCAACCCAATTCTAGGCCTCTGAGTGATTTCATTAGTATGTGTGCACTCATGATGGGGTGGGGAGTATAACAGAGCATATAAGGTCAGACAACTTTGTGGAGTTGGTTCTCTCTTATTTTTATATGGGCTATGAGGATCAAACTCAGGTCCCCAGGCTTCTGAAACATGTTCCTTTACCTACTGAGCCATCTTTCTAGCCCTACTGGCTTCCTTTATCTTGTTAGCTTCTTTGTTATTATCTAAAGATACAAACTGATCATTTTAGTCGTTTTTTTTTACATTTCATTCTCTTATTGAGTTGCCATGCCCTTTTAGATCTCAGTGTCTTATTTGATATCTAAATAATCTCTAACAATTTATCTGAAATGATAAGAAATTCTTTTATTTACAGAGCTAATCTAAAGTCCTATGAACGTGACCAATTCCATTCGAACAGTACCACTGTGCATAAGTGAGACACAAGCTCTTCTCTCATCAGGCAGGATGAAGAGATCTAGAGTTGTGGATGATTACAAGCAAAAGGCAGGAGACCCCATGCAAAGTCTGGGGAGAAACTGCAGCAGGGAGAAATTAATTGTGAGGGAGGATCAATGGAGGCAGTAGGGGATCACTGCCTTGCTCTAGCAGACTGCTCAAGATATCAGCTCGCCACTGAGATCAGTAAAGATAACAGTTGTCAAAATGTGTAGAGTCAGGCCTCAGAGTAACACAAGGTTGTGCTATGAATGTCACTGTTTGTATCGTCATCCCAAATATTTCATTCTATATATTTCAGTGCATATTTTTCTATCACAAGTTATTGATCTATTTACAGCATGATAGCAACACCACAAACTGCCTAAATACACATAATTTAAAACATGTCTTAAAGGAATATATGTTTGCAACAACGAGCCTCTGAAATCATACTGATATCTAGTAAGAAACAAAAGGCCATTAGAAAGGAAAATAAGATTTTATCAAACAAAATAGGACACTTCTCTTATATCCAAACAAGCCATGATACTCTAGGGATAGTGGTGCTCAGGTGCTGAATAGCAAACCTTGATTTGGCAACAGAATGTCAATAAGAGTCCAATAATATGCTATGTTTCATTAATGTAAGCATTTTTACATTTCTACTGTGTTTCATCCTTCATTATGCCCAGATGCTCTCAACTGAAGCCACTGTAAAAAAAAAAAAAAAGTTCACCACCACCCCAGGAAGAAAAAAATATCCTAGTGGTATGAATTCACATAAAAGGTATTTTTTAAAATTGTGTTTAAAGGGAAAGAGAACAAAATTACACAAAGGAAGTTTTATAAGTATCTAAAGCTATCACATTTTAGCACTACTACAGTTCCAATATAGGCGTGTGCAGAGTCAGTTTTGCTCCAAGAGCTAAGGCCTGGGCTGACTTGAGGTACAGCCAAGCCATTCTCAGGACTTTCTTTGAAAAGCCAGGTAAAATGACCATAGCACTTCATGCAACTGTTTAGTCCATGCAATCTCCAGACCCGGAGATTAACCTTGATTCTCAGAATCCCTCCTCCATCTATAAAATTTTCTTTTCCATTTGTAATAGAAGTAATGTGGTAAAAGATCAGGTTCTTGGCAGTGTCCTCTTTCCATGGACATACTAGTGAGCAAATTCCATCAACCCACTAGAGGATATCAGGGCTCATGACAACTATTCTTCTTCTAGGTACCACAGAGCTCACTTCAGAACTAATGTTTGTGAGCTCAGGGTAGCCTGCATAGGCCAATGGTACCTCATGTAGGTGAGAAGAAGTGGTTGTTTCCATAGATGTTCCTCACTAGCAGACAGTCAGTAGCAGCAGAAAAGAAAACTGGTCAGAATAAACAGGCCAGGCCTCTGAGTCTTCCCCAGCAGTTTAACTGGAATCATTTACTTTACCAATCGTTTATTTTAAGCAAGATAATTGTAGAGTGGTATTAGACAAATCCATGGAAAGGCCTTATTATCTAAAGGACAGGAGAGTCAGGACTTGTTCTGTAAAGTTCTCAACACCAATGAATTAAACTTTCTAGCCTTTGGTGAGCTAGCTCTGACAATGTCTACAATACAGACAATGAGCTAACACCAGCTTTATCAGAACTTAACAGTGTTCTGGAAATGACTCTTCTAGAAAACCTTTTCTGTAATGGTATCTGTCTGTTTCAGAGGGATGTTTCCTTAGCAATGTTGAAGACTACATTTATCTGGGAGTATAAGGAACAAACTACTTGGGGAAGAGTCCAGGAGGCTTCAACCCTACATAATAAACTCTAGGAAACTGGATAGAAATGGAAGTGGGAGATGTGGCTGAAGAGCAAACCAATTGGTCATTCAGTGAAACAGTCAGCCATGAAAACATACATACAAGTAACATATGGACTTAACAGTTACATTTGGGCATCTATCTGTCTATCTATCTATCTATCTATCTATCTATCTATCTATCTATCTATCTATCTATCTATCTATCTATCTATCTATCTACACACACACCACAAATACATGATACATGTATGCATGTAATAACAAATGATGACTAGAGAGGCCATGACTTTGAAGGAGAAAAGGAGGTGTATTAGGTAGCATTTAGAGGAAAGAAGGAGAAGATATAATGTGGTACAATCTCAAAACTAAGCTAAAAAATGCTTTTAAGACCATGGTCTCTGGAACTTGTGACCTTGCTTTGTCTCCTCACTCATGACATAAAGACATGTCCCTTCACTTCATAAAAGTAAAATGGAAGTGCTTAGCACTCTATCTCAAACATACATGTATTCAATATTAACATGGTTATAATTCATATTATATAAGATAAAAACCATAGAAATTCTTCAAATCCCCAAATAAAAACTATCAAAAACTAAGTATCAAGCTAATAAGTGAATACTATGCAAATGTATATACGTAAAAGCATATTGTTAAGAATTTTTCCTACCAATGCACATGTCCTTATTTATATCTTATAATATTTTATATAATATTAATATTATAAGTGGTAGTCATTTAGCACTGTCATAGTTATGGTGGCCTCATATACCATGGCATATTTAAATTTTCTGTTAAGTGACATGCATATTCAAGCCTTTAGTGTCTGAAAAATGATAAGATAAACACACTTTTATTCAAATACTGAACTGAATTGATTTTTATTTCCCAGGATGTGTTCTTGAGCAGTAGGAAGTATCCTCCTGCCTGTTCACACATGACTTGTCAGCGCTTGTCCTCTCTTCATTGGAGAGAATTGGTCGAAGCACGTCCCTCAGCATTGAGTCTCTCAATGATTAGGGAATCATTGACAATGTACATTAATATGTAAATTTGAATATCTTTGCTCATGATGATTTGTGGATTTCTTTCTTACGGTTTATAGGTTTTGTTTCTTCTGTGAGTCTATACTTTCTTTGATCATATTTATGACAATATTTTCTTCTATTATCATATTTTAGCACATTCACCTGGCAGTTTTTTTTCATTCTTCACTCTTGTTTTCCAGTGATATTTTTTTCTTATTTCCAAGTATTTATCAAATGTCAGCCATGATTTAGCCAATGCTCCAGACCCTGAGGAATTGAGGCAAGCTCTCAAGAATTAATACAGCATGTGATACAGAAGTCTGGCTGGTGTAAACCAGAGAGACAAATATTAAATAAAAGGAAACAAAAAAAGCTGCTGAACAGTATAAAAATAATACAATAAAGTTGAATTCCAGAAAGTATTGTTTATTTTCACTTGCCAGAAAGTTTATCAGTTATAGAGTTTATACATCACTCCTCAGAACTCAAAAATGTGAGTTTGCTAAATAGGTAATATGACTGTGGGAACATCTCTTTTCTCCCAGAAGTAGAACTACCAATTTTAGATGCTCACTAGAAGATTAAGAGTCTCAAGTGTCTGACCCAAACCCATGAAATAGTTTTGAGTCAGGGGGTAGGTTTATATTGTTCTGCCAAAGCTTGCTTAGTGATTCTAAATAATAAACTGCTGAGCATAAAGTTACCTACTGGTGTTTCACTCAGCTTAAATACAAATGAAGTATACTACTTTTGAGACACTAACCTACATTATCTTGCTTGGATTAAGAAAAAAGGAAAACAAACAGCTTTCCTCAGGTAAATTCTAAAGAAAATCTGGCCTAAAATTGCTGTTTTGGCTAAAGTACTTTGGGGTGATGGCTAAAATATGACATAAGATAAACCTTTGAATCAAAATGAAATTTATATTAAGCGATTGGGGGGGGGGAGGACTATTTCAGTGTTTCTATTATGATAGGTCATTATAATTCTTAATGCTTGAAACCAGAAAAGTTTATTCATATACTTGGTGACTATCCCACAATAATATATATATGCTAATTAGCAAAGACTGAATTGACTCAGTAGGTGTACGTATGTTATTCATTGATCTGTATGTGTAAAAGTAAAAGAAGTGGGTACGGATTTGGGAAGTAGATCATAAATGAGAGGATTAAGAGGGAAGAAAAGGAGATGAGAAATCTCTACACAGAGGCATCCAGTTAGACTAGGACATTTTGTTAAAGATGCTTTTTTTTTTTTTCCATTGTATGGCTTTGAGTTCTTTGTAAAAAAAAAATTAAAGTGCTCATAATTCTGATGGTTTATTTTTGTGTCAATTGAATTTTATCGATCAATCTGTCTGTTTTTATACTAATACCACTGTACTGGCTAGGTTTGTGTCAACTTGACACAGCTGGAGTTACCACAGAGAAAGGAGCTTCAGTTGGGGAAATGCCTCCATGAGATCTAGCTCTGGGGTATTTTCTCAATTAGTGATCAAGGGCCCCTTGGGGGTGGGACCATCTCTGGGCTGGTAGTCTTGGGTTCTATAAGAGAGCAGGCTGAGCAAGCCAGGGGAAGCAAGCCAGTAAAGAACATCCCTCCATGGCTTCTGCATCAGCTCCTGCTTGAGTTCCAGTCCTGACTTCCTTTGATGAACAGCAGTATGGAAATGTAAGCCGAATAAACCCTTTCCTCCCCAATTTGCTTCTTGGTCATGATGTTTGTGCAGGAATAGAAACCCTGACTAAGGCAACCACGCAGTTGTTATCACTATTGCTCTGTAGTATAGCTTGAGATCAGGGATGGTGATACCTCCAGAAGTTCTTTTATTGTGGTGGATTGTTTTAGCTATCCTATTTTTTGTTGTTGTTGTTGTTTGTTTCTTTTTTTTTCTATGAAGTTTAGAATTGTGGTTTGAATGTCTATAAAAATTTGTGTTGGAATTTTGATGATAATGGCACTGAATCTGTTAATGGATTTTGCTTAGATGGTCATCTTTACTATGTTAACCCTACTGATCCATAAGCACAGAAGATCTTATTGTCTCATATCTTCAAATTCTTTCTCTGGAGATTTAAAGTTCTTGTCATACAGGATTTTCACTTGTTTGTTTAGAGTTATAGCAAGATATTATATATTATTTGTGACTGTTACAAAGGGTGTTTTCCCCCTAATTTCTTTATCTGCCAATTTACTATGTGTATATAGGAGTGCCACTGATTTTTTTGTTTTAGTTAGTTTTGTATTGAGTCACTTTGCTGAAGGTGTTTATCACCTATAGGAGGTCCCTTGTAGAATTTTAAGGTGGTTTATTTATACTATAATATAATCTGCATACAGCAATACTTTGACTTCTCCCTTTCCAGTTTGTATCTTCTTGATCTCCTTTAGTTATCTTATTGCTCTACTGAGAACTCAAGTAATATATTGATTAGATGGGGGGGAGAGGGCAGCCTTTTAATATTTTTCTTTGTTATGTAGATCTTGTGTTTTGATTATTATATAAGGGTAGATTTCCTTTTCTAGTCTAACCTCATTGCCATTCTGGAAGCTTGATGGATGAGGCTTCTCTTTCTTTAGAGTGGGGAAGCTTTCTTCTATGATCTTGTTGAAAATATTTTCTGGACTATGGACTCTTAACTTTCTTCTACTCCTACTATTCTTAGGCTAGGTCTTTTTACAGTATCCCATATTTCCTGGATGTTTTTGTTTCAAGAACTTTTTACATTTAACATTTTCTTTGACTGATGTATTGATTTCTTCTATTGTATCTTCTATGCCTGAGATTCTCTCTTCTAACTCTTCTATTCTGTTGGTAATGCTTGAGTTTGTTGTTCCCATTTCTTTACTAGTTTTTTCATCTCCAGAGTTTCCTAAGTTTGCTTCTATTTCCATTTTTAGGTCTTAAATAATTTTATTTAATACTTTACCTGTCTAATTTTCTCCTGTATTTCTTTAAGATATTTATTTATTTACTCATTAGCTCTCCACCTGTTTGATTATATTTTCCCATATTTCTTTGAGAGATTTATCCATTTGTTTTTCTTTAAAGTCTTCTATCATTTTAGTAAGATTGGATTTAAGGTCATTTTCTTGTGCATTGGTTCTGTTAGGATATTCAGGACTGATAGTAATAGGAGAGCTATGTTCTGAAGAGGTCATACTGCCCTGCTTTTTGTTGATTGTGTACTTATGCTGGCCTTTAGCCATCTGGTTATCTTTGGATGTTCCTGTATATTTCAGATATGGCAGGTCTGATTATCGCAGGGAGAGAATTTGCAAAACATTGGAAATGGAGGGCAAGGAGTAAGAGTTGTGGACAGCAAGTGAATGAGGGCAGCTTGGAGAGTTCTAGAAGATTCCAAGGGCAAAAGAAGGGAAGGGACTAAGAAAAAGAATCTAACCTGTATGCTTCTACTTTACCAGGTCTGATGAAGGCCAGAGACTTTCAATGATGGCTGCTATTTCTTTATGGGTTATAGGACTATTTAGATAGTTTACTTGATCTTTATTTAAATTTGATACATGATAATTTGATAATTTGCCATTTAGTTAGGTTGTCTAAGGGTTTGTCTATCTTGTTGATTTTCTCAAGAAACAAAACAAAACAACTAAAACAAAGCAAAACCTAAAAATCCCAAAGCTCTTGGTATCATTGATTATTTGTTTCTAATTGATTGATTTTAGCCCTGAGTTTGGTCATTTCTTGCCATCCACTCTTCTTTGGTGTGCTTGCTTATTTTTGTTCTAGAACTTTCAGGTGTACTGTTTATTTGTATTATGAGATCTCTCCTAATTTTTTTTAATGGAGGAACTTAACATTTTCCTCTTAACACTGCTTTTATTTGGTCCTATAACTTTGGGTATATCATGTCTTTATTTTTATTGAATTTTAGAAAGTCTTTTTTCTGTGGTTTTTCTTTTCCAAATTAATTTTATGAGGCCATAATCAAATTGATACTTAAACCACACAAAGACATAAACAAAGAAGGGGGGTAGAATTCCAGATCAATCTTTCTCATGAATACTGATACAAAAATATTCAATAAAATACTGGCAAATAAAATCCAAGAACACATCAAAAATGTCATGCATCATGATCAAGTAGGCTTCAGCCTAGGGATGCAGAGTTAGGTCATTATAGGAGAATCCATCAATGTAATCTATCATATTAAAAAAAAATCTGACTGAAAGAAAAAAGATGTAAGAACATGCCATTAGATACTGAAAAAGCCTTTGACAAAATCCAGCACCCCTTTATGTTAAAACTCCTGGGGCAATCAGAAATATACACACTAAAGGGGGAGAGGAATACAGCAAGCCAATGGCCAACATTAAATTAAATAGAGAGAAACTTAAAGCAATTCTAATAAAATCAGTGACAGGACAGGCCTATCTATTCTCTCTTCAATATAGCATTTGAAAGTCTAGCTAGAGCAACAAGACACCTAAAGGAGATCAAATGGATACAAATTAGAAAATAAGAAATCAAAATATAGCTATTTGCAGGTTATATGAAAGCATACATAACTGGCCACAAAAATTCTACCAAAGAACTACAACAGTTGATAAACTCCTTCACTGAAGTGGCTAGACACAGAATTAATTTTTAAAAAAATCAGTAACCCTTTTTTATACTAATGATAAATGGACTAAGAAAGAAATGAGGGAAACAACAACATTCACAACAGCCACAAATAATATAAAATATCCTGGTGTACTTCTAACCAAGCACGTTAAAGACTGTAAGACAAGAACACCAGTCCCTGAATTAAGAAATTGAAGAAGATATCAGAAGATGGAAAGACCTGCCATACTCATGGATCAAGGGTTAAAATAGTAACAATGGCCATCTTACCAAAATCAATCTACAGATTCAATGCAATCTTCATCAAAATTCCAACACAATTCTTTTACAGACCATGGTATAATAATTCTCAATTTCATATAGAAAAACAAAAGACACAGGATAGCTCAACAGTCCTGTACAATGTAAGAGCTTCTGGGGTTTCACCATAGGTGATCTCAAGCTGTACTACAGAGCAATAGTAATAAAAAACTATGGGGTATTGGTACAGAAAGATAAAAATGGTATTAAAATTTAAACGCCCAAACAAACCCACAATGGAAAAAAAGAAGCTTCTATAAGGCAAAGGATACTGTCAATAGGATAAAACAGCAGCCTACAGAATGGGCTTCATCTTATGATGAACTTCAACCACTGTATATCCAACAGAAGACTCATATCCAAAATATATAAAAATCTCAATAAGTTACAATGCAATAAATCAAATAGCCAAATTAAAATGGTGTCCAGAGCTAAACAGAATTCTCCACAGAGGAATCTCAAATGGTGATGAAATACTTAAATAAATGTTCAATATCCTTAGTCATCAGGGAAAGGCAAATCAAAACAACTCTGTATATCTACTTTACACTCATCAGAATGACTAAGATCAAAATGTCAAGTGACAGGTGCTGGCAAGGATATAAGCAAGTGGAATGCAAACTTGTATAACCACTATGGAAGTCAACTTTGCTGTTTCTTAGAAAATTGGGAGTAGTCCTAGCACTCCTGAACATATACCAAAAGGATGCTGTACTATACCACACTGACACTTGCTTCACTATGTTCATAGAAACTTTTCCTGTAATTGCCACGAACTGGAATCCAACCATATATCTATCAAATGCAGAATGGATAAAGTAGCCGGGCGTGGTAGCATACACGCCTTTAATCCCAGCACTCGGGAGGCAGAGGCAGGCAGATTTCTGAGTTCGAGGCCAGCTTGGTCTACAAAGTGAGTTCCAGGACAGCTAGAGCTATACAGAGAAACCCTGTCTCGGGAAAAAAAAATAAAAAAGAATGGATAAAGTAAATATAGTTTGTTTATACAATGGAATACTACTCAGCTTTTAAAAATGAGGTCATCAGGAATTCAAAGGCAAATAGAAAGAACTACAATGTATCATTCTGAGTGATGTAATCTAAACTCCAAAAGACATGTGTGGTATGTATTCACTTATAAGTGGAAATTAGGCATAAAGTACACGATAGCCATGTTACAATCTACAGACACCAAGAGGCTAAATAATAATGAGAGAGCAAGGGAGGATGCTTGAATCCCACTCAGATGGAGAGTAAAATAACCATCACAAGGGATGGAGGAAAAGAACTGAATGGTAGAAGGGCTGGAGAGTGAAAATAGGGATAGGGTATCAGGTATAAGCACAGCCAAGGAGATAGGGTTTCAGGAATGGATGGAAACTGGCAGCAGGTAGTGGGTGGGGGCATCTCTAGGACTTGCCAGAGATCTGGGATGGGGGATGCTCCGGAGAGTCTATAAGAGTGACTCTAGATGATACTTCTAGCAGAGAGTGATATGGAGTTTTAAATGGCCATCTCCTGTAGCCAGGCAAGACTTTTAGAGGAGGGAGGTAGACAGAAAAAAAACCTATAAAACCTTTGACTCAAAGTTTGTCTGGCTACAAGAAATTTAGGGACAAAGATGGAGCAGAGACTGAGGGAATGGTCAGCAAATGAGTTGTCTAGCTTTAGACCCATTGCATGGGCAAGCACCAACCCCTGACACTATTAATGATACTTGGCTATGCTTGCAGACAGGAGCCTAGCATTACTGTCTGTTGAGAGGTTCTACCCAGTCACTGACCAAAACAGATGCAAAGACCCACAGCCAAACATTAGATGGAGCTTGGAGAGTTTTGTGGAAGACCTGAGGGAATATTTGAGGGATCCAGAGGGGATAGGGACTCAGAAAAAAAAAAAAAGATTCAACTAATCTAGACACTTGGGGACTCCTAGAGACTTAACCACCCACCAAAAACCATACATGGACTGAACCTAGACCCCTTGTACATATATAGCAGATGTACAGTTTTCTCTTCATTTGGGTCCCCCAACAGCAGAAACAGGGCATGTCTCTGATTCTGTTGCCTGCCTATAGATTCTGTTCCCCTACTTGAGCTGCCATGTCAGCCTCACTGACAGAGGATATGCCTAGTCCTGCTGTAACTTGATATGCCTGTGTGGGTTGGTACCCAGGGGGCCTCCTCAGAGGAAAAGGAAAAGGGAAGAAGGATGGGAGGAGAGACTATGTGAGTGGGGGACTGGAAGGGGGTATGATCAGGGCATAAGGCAAATAAATAAGTAAACAATAAATCATTTAAGTTTCCTTGACCCAGTGGTCATTGAGTAGAGAGTTGTTCAGTTTCCATGATTTCTAGGCATTTTTTTTAAATTAGTGATTGATGGGAAAGGAAGGTCCTAGCCCATTTTTGATGGTGCCATCCTTTGGTTGGTCTTCATGAATTCAGTAAGAAAACGGGATGAGTGATCCATGGGGTTCATAGCATCAGAAACTCTAACTAAGACAACCACAAAGGAAATCATGACAGAAACTAAAGCCAAGAACCTTGAGGCGGGAACTAAAGCAGAAACCATGGAATAATATTTTATAGTGGCTTGCTCAGACTGCTTTATTATACAACCAGGACCGTCTGCCCATGGCTGGTACTCCCAACAGTAATTTAACACCTCTCAAATCAACTACTGTAATGAACATAGTAAACAAACAAAAAAAATGTCTTTTAGACATGCAAAATCAGGATCCCCACCACATCCAACGCTACACCCAATAAAAAAAAGTATTGAGTGGCAGCCCTCATTCAAGATAATCATACACAGTCCAAGAGCCGTATGATGCCCACTGGACAATATATAAGCAGACACAAAGAGCAGTGCTCTGTTCTATACATCTGGAGAGATGCCACCTTGATCTGCTAGACTAGAGTGTCTCCATCAGGAAGCTGACCCTTAAATCAGAGGCTTCTGAGACTAAACCTGACCTTCAGCTAAGAAACACTGCACAGGTGAACTACCTTAGGGAGATTGGCTTAGGAACCTAGTTATGACCATCAGTATAATAAATATAACTTTTGTTATACTAACTACATACATCTACTTTCTTGGTCTGGACAACCACTAACCAAAGAAATTCCTCAGAGAATTGTCCACTGGCCAATCTGAGGAAAGAAACTCCTCAATTGAAATTTCTACTTCCTTCGTATATTTAGATTTGTGTCAACTTGACAAAACCTAACCAGCACAGGTAGTAAAAAAAGATTTGCTACATTTGCTTTCAGGTCTTGGTATTGTGATATATAAAGAAAACGAGGCCATGAGTTTGGGAGAGAACAAGGTGAAGAGAAGCACAAAGGATGGAAGAAAAGGGAAAATTATGTAATTCTATTTTAATTTCAAAAGATGAAAAAATATTTTTAGAAATGTAATATGCATTACCCTTTGCTCTAAAAGGAAAGAAATTAAAAAATAAATTTATGCTATTCCTGAATGATGATTTTTTTTCTTTTACAGTATAACTCTATACAATTCTAGTATATTTCTAAAGCTACCAGTTTTTCTTTCTGCTAAAAACTGGTTACAGTGTACTGTGATGTTAAAGACCATTTTGGCTTGTAGTCTTTCCTTGTAACTTTTCTGAGTCTTATTTCTGTCCAAAGCATCACTCACATTCTTCAACTCTACCCCCTGTAAATTCTCTTATATCTCACATGTACTAAATCAGATTTTTTTCTCTCTCTCACTTTTTTTTTAACTTAGTGCACACCTTTAATTCCTGCCCTTGGAGGAGGAATTAAGTGAATCTCTATGAGCTGGATGCAAGCTTGGTCTACACAGCTAGTTCCAGGCTAGTCAAGGCTATATAGTGAGACTTTGTCTCCAAATCAACCAACCAACAATCTGAAGAAATATAACACAATAAAACACAAAAAGCCTTAGGTTTTACAAGCTGAGGAAATAATTTCCTACCAATTTTCTCAAGGAAGGAGACATGTGTGGGAACAGATCAAACCAAAAGATTATAAATCAGAATTGTTATGGCATTTTGAAGTATTACTCCATAGTACTACAGAGGTAGTACTTCATATTAATAAGATAAGTTTTAATTTAACAGAGTTTTACTCAAATAAAAAACTTTATTCCAACTTTAAGCAGACTTCAAAATTAGGACTCATCCCTTTTTAATGTTACCTTTTGAAGGATGGAGATACATTAAATTAATTGTCTTGTGTTTAATATGAAAGAAAACACATTTTGGGTAAAAATATTTTAAAAAAAAAATTTTTGGTAAATTACAGCAATTTAAAAATGTGACTTCTTTTGGGCCTGGGACTCATTACTGATGCGCAGGAGAAGTAGACTCTCATAGAATTCCCTAATGTAGTTCTTTTTAATATGAAGGTTTACTTATTTTTACTTTTTTGTACAGTAATTTTCTAGCATATATGTCTCTGAACCACTTGCATGCAGTGGCCCCGAAAGCCAGAAGAGGGCATTATATCTCCTGTAACCAGTTGGCCTCCATTTGGTGCTTGAAACCCAAACTGTGTCCTCTCCTAGAACAAGTACTCTTAAGTACTTAGTCATCTTTCTGACTCTCATCTAATATGGTTTTTACATATGCTGCTACAGTAACCATTATCTGGTGTCTTATCTTTGTAATCATTATCTGGAAATAATTCCAGTGATGCGATCACAGAGTTGTTAACCTCTTGGACTATAATAACCAAGTAGGATCCACATTGAAGATGCCTATGATGGTTTTAAGAAGACTGAGTAAGAACGTGGAGGAGCAGAACATACACATTTACTGAAGATTTACTATATGTCTCCCACATATTTCTTTCTCAATTTGTAGATAACTGTTCATTTGTAGTTTCTTTTTCTCCTAAAGGTGAAAATTTTGTGAAATGACTTTCGCATTTTGCCTCTGCTAATAAAATAGGTAACATGCACTTGGAAACCTAACCTCTAGGCAAAAGCCTCTAAAGCTTAAAACTTAGTGTCTTAACATTATGAATGAATACCGTAACCATAGAAACTCTTTTTAAAAAGCATTTAATTTGGGACTTGCTTACAGTTTCAGAGGGTTTGTCTATTATCATCAAAGTAGGAGCATGGCAGTACATATAGTACTGGACCAGACATTAAGAGGTACATTTTTTTTTTTTTATTAAATAAAAATAAAAAATATTTATTAAAAAAAAGAAGAAAAAGAAGAAAGTGAAATGCAGTAGAGTTAACATTACTTGGTCTTGATATGTAGCTGCCACCATTTAAAAAAATGAAAACTAGTAGAATTAACACGTACATGGAAGAAATAGACCAGTTGGGCCATAGTGTAAGTCATTAGCGTGACCCTGTATAATGGAGATTACATAGCAGAGACAAGGTCTCATATCAGGGAAATGGGGACAACCTAATAATGTATCAAGCACATGCTTGTTTTAGGTAATGTTCTGCTATAAAGGCTTATTCTGCCACTTATGGGAAAGAAATTTCCAGCAACCTGAGAAGCTCTTGCTCCAGAGAACTCCACATGCTGTTGCATAGTTTTATAGGCCTTGGGTTTGGAGAATTAATGAACTTATGCAATAAAAAACCTAAATTATAACATTTATCAATCTGCTGAACTCTGTTGTTTCTTCCATTCTCGGAAAATAAATGGGAAGATGCACAACCAAATGAACAGTCTTAAGAGGTACATTTTGACCTTCCGGTCAGTTGCAGCTCCAGGCCACCTTGGGCGCAAAATCAGCAGATCATCCCATGGTACCCAGAGGACTCTCAACCCAACAGGTACCCTAGCATGCCCAGGATCTTAGGATCACTGGTGAGTAGAATGCAACATATGTTCCAAAACAATCGTGAGGGGCCTGTGACAGCAGGACCAAGGACATTGGAGCCCTGCCTGAAGAGTGACTCGGGTCCCCTTCTGGTCAGTGCTGGTATACCTTGGTTTCAAACACACCAGACAGCCCCATGGTCCCCAGAGGAGAGAGACACCACTTCTAGGCGCTGTAACACGCCCAGGATCATAGGATGCCAGGATGCCAGGATAACAGGAGTTTGGTCACACCAGGATCTCAGGGTCTCAGAGGAAGCGTGACTGCCAAGAACTCTGACACAACCAGAATCTCAGGCTCACAGGAGCTCTGAATCAGGATCACAGAGAAAGCTGGACTCTAAAGAGCCATGAAACAACTTGAATTACAGGAAGAACAGCCACCAATCAGAAATATTGAGGGCAGCAAGCACCTGAGATAATCAGATGGCAGGAGGCAAGCTTAAGAACAGAAGCAACAGAAACCAAGGTTCTTGGCATCATCAGAACCAAACATTACCACCTTAGAAAGTCATGGATATACCATCACACCAGAAGGGCAAGACATGGATCTAAAGTCACTTCTCATGATGATGATGGAGTACTTTAAGAAGGAAATAAATAATTCCCTTAAAGAAAAACAGGAGAACACTTACAATCAGGTGAAAGTATTGAACAAAACCCTCCAGGATCTAAAAATGGAAGTAGAAACAGTAAATAAATCACAAAGGGAGACCACTCTGAAAATAGAAAACCTAGAAAAGAAGTCAGGAGGCAAGGATGCAAGCATAACAAACAGAATATAAGAGAAAGAAGAGATAATCTCAGGTACAGACAATACCATAGAAAACAATGACACAACAATAAAAGAAAATCCAAAAGGCAAACAGATCCTAACACAAAACATCCAGGAAATCCAGGACACAATGAGAAGACCAATCCTAATAATAATAGGAATAGATGAGAAGGAAGATTTCCAACTTAGAGGGCCAGTAAATATCTTCAACAAAATTATAGAAGAAAACTTCCCTAACCTAATAAAAGAGATGCCTATGGACATACAAGAAGCCTAGAGAACTCCAAATAGACATGACCAGAAAAGAAATTCCTCCACTCACATAATAACCAAAACACCAAATGCACAATACAAAAAAAGAATATTAAAAGCAATAAGGGAAAAAGGTCAAGTAACATATAAAGGCAGACCTATCAGAATTACACCTGACTTCTCCTTAGAGACTTTGAAAGCCAAAAGATACTTGGCAGATGTCATAAACAGCCTAAGAGAACACAAATGCCAGCCTAGGCTACTATACAAAGCAAAACTCAAAATTACCATAGATGGAGAAACCAAAGTATTCCGAGACAAAACCAAATTCACCCAATATCTTTCCATGAATCCAGTCCTTCAAAGGATAATAATGGGAACAGTCCAACAAAAGGACGAAAACGATGCCCTAGAAAAAGCAAAAAAGCAATCCTTCAACAAACCTAGAAAAAGTTATCCACAAGAACAGAGTCCCAACTCTAACAACAAAAATAACAGAAAGCAACAATTACTTTTCCTTAATATCTTTTAATATCAATGGACTCAATTCCCCAATAAAAAGACATAGACTAACAAACTGGTAAAATAAACAGGACCCAACTTTTTTGATGCATACAGGATACCTGCCACAGGGACAAAGACAGATACTACCTCAGAGTAAAAGGCTAGAAAACAAATTTCCAAGCAAATGGTCCAAAAAAAAGATAAAATAAAAATAAAAATAATTTTAAAAAAACAAGCTGGAGTAGCCATTCGAATAATGAATAAAATTGACTTTCAACCTAAAGTTCTCAAAAAAGATAAGGAGGGACACTTCTTACACATCAAAGGTAAAATTTACCAAGATGAACTTTCGATTTTTAACATCTATGCTCCAAATGCAAGGGCATCCACATTCATTAAAGAAACTTTGCTAAAACTCAAAGCACACATTACACCTCACACAATAAGAGTGGGAGACTTCAACACCACACTCACATCAATGGAAAGATCCTGGAAACAAAAATTAAACAGAGACACAGTGAAACTAACAGAAGTTATGAAACAAATGGATTTTACAGATATCTATAGAACATTTCATACTAAAACAAAAGGATATACCTTCTTCTCATCACCTCATGGTACCTTCTCCAAAATTGACCATATAATGGGACACCAAAACAGGCCTCAGCAGATACAAAAATATTGAAATTACCACATGCACCCTATCAGATGACCAGAGACTAAGACTGATCTACAATAACAACATAAATAATAAAAAATCCACATACACGTGGAAGCTGAACTACACTCTACTCAATGATAACTTGGTCAAGGAACACATAAAGAAAGAAATTAAAGACTTTTTAGAGTTTAATGAAAATTAAACCACAACATACCCAAACTTATGGGACACAATGAAAGCAGTCCTAAGAGGGAAACTCACAGCTGTGACTGCCTCCAAAAAGAAGCAGGAGTGAGCATACACTAGCAGTTTGACAGCACACCTAAAAGCTCTAGAACAAAAGCAAGCAAATTCGCCCAAGAGGAGTAGATGGCAGGAAATAATCAAACTCAGGGCTGAAATCAACCAAGTGGAAAGAAAAAGAACTATAAAGAGAATCAAGGAAACCAGCAGTTGGTTCTTTGAGAAAATCAACAATATAGATAAACCCCTAGCCAGAATAACTAGTGGGCACAGGGACAGTATCCTAATTAATAAAATCAAAAATGAAAAGGGAGATATAACAACAGAATCTGAGGAAATCCAAAAAAATCATTATATCTCACTACAAAAGCCTATACTCAACAAAATGGAAAACCTCGAAGAAATGGACAGTTTTCTAGACAGATATCAGGTACCAAGGTTAAATCAGATTAACATTCTAAACAGTCCCATATCCCCTAAGAAATAGAAACAGTCATTAATCGTCTCCTAACAATAAATAAATAAATAAATAAATAAATAAATAAATAAATAAATAAATGAAAAATAAAAATCCCAGGACCAGATGGACTTAGTGCAGAGTTCTATCAGACCTTCAAAGAAGACATAATTCTAATACTCCTGAAAGGAATCCACAAAACAGAAAGAGAAGGTACTCAACCCAATTCATCCTATGATGCCACAATTATTCTGATACCTAAACTACACAAAGACTCAACAAAAGAGAACTTCAGACTGATTTTCCTTATGAATATTGATGCAAAAATACTCAATAAAATTCTTCCAAACCGAATCCAAGAACACATCAAAATGATCACCCACCATGATCAAGTAGGCTTCATCCCAGGGATGCAAGGATGGTTCAATATATGGAAATTCATCATCATAGTCCACTATATAAACAAACTCAAAGACAAAATCCACATGATATCTCATTAGATGCTGAGAAAGCATTTGACAAAGTCCAACACCCCTTCATGATAAAAGTCTTGGAAAAACCAGGAATTCAAGGCTCATACCTAAACATAATAAAAGCAATATACAGCAAGCCAGTAGCCAACATCAAACTAAAAGGAGAGAAACTTAAAGGAATCCCACTAAAATCAGGGACTAGACAAGACTTCCCACTCTCTTCCTACCTATTCAATAGAGTACTTGAAGTCCTAGCTAGAACAATTAGACAACAAAAGGAGATCAAAGGAATATAAATTAGAAAGGAAGAAGTCAAAATATCGCTATTTGCATATGACATGATAGTATATATAAGTAGCCCCAAAAATTTCACCAGAGAACTCCTAAACCTGATAAACAACTTTAGTGCAGTAGGTGCATAAAAAGTTAACTCAAACAAATTAGTGGCCTTTCTCTACACAAAGGATAAGCAAGCTGAGAAAGAAATTAGTGAAATAACACCCTTAAAAATAATCACAAATAATATAAAATGCCTTGGTGTGACTATAAGTATGACAAAAATTCAAATCTCTGTAGAAAGAAATCAATGAAGATCTCAGAAGATGGAAAAATCTCCCATCCTCATGGATTAGCAGGATTAATATAGTCAAAATGGCTATCTTGCTTAAAGTAATCTACAGATTCAATGCAATTCCCATCAAAATTCCAACTCAATTCTTCACAGAGTTAGGGCAAATTCATCTGGAAATACAAAAAATCGGAGGATAGCAAAAACTATTCTCAACAATAAAAGAACCTCTGGTGGAATCAAAATCCCAGATCTCAAGCTATACTACAGAATAATTGTGATAAAACCTGCATGGTACTGGTACAGTGACTGGCAGGTAGATTAATGGAATAGAATTGAAGACTCAGAAATGATCACATTCACCTATGGTCACTTGATCTCTGAAAAAGGAGCTAAAACTATCTAGTGGATAGCAGACAACATCTTCACAAATGGTGTTGGTTTAACTGGAAGTTAGCCTGTAGAAGAATGTGAATTGATTCATTCTCATTTCTTTTCACAAAGCTCAAGTCTAAGTGGATCAATGAACTTCACATAAAACAGACACTGAAATTTATAGAGGAGAATGTGGGGAAGAGCCTGGAAGATATGGGCACAGGGGAAAAATTCCTGAACAGAACAGCAATGGCTTGTACTTTAAGATCAAGAATTGAAAAATGGGACCTCATAATATTGCAAAGCTTCTGTAATGCAAAAGACACTGTCAATAAGACAAAAAGTCCACCAACAGATTGGGGAAAGATCTTTACCAATCCTAAATCCGATAGGGGGCTAATATCCAAATATATAATGAACTCAAGAAGTTGGACTCCGTAAAACTAAATAACCCTATTAAAAATGGGGTACAGAGCTAAACAAAGAGTTCTCAACTGAGGAATACTGAATGGCTGAGAAGCACCTAAAAAAATGTCCAACATCTTTAATCATCATGGAAATGCAAATCAAAACAACCCTGAGATTGCACCTCAAGTCAGTCAGAATGCCTAAGATTAAAGACTCAGGTGATAGCAGATGTTGGCGAGGATGTGGAGAAAGAGGAACACTCCTCCATTGCTGGTGGGACTGCAAGCTGGTACAAACACTTTGGAAATCAGTTTTGGGGTTCCTCAGAAAATTTGGCATAGTTCCTCTGGAAGATCCAGCAATATCACTCCTGGATATCATTTATCCAGAAGATGCTCCACCATGTAATAAGGACATATGCTCCACTATGTTCATAGCACCCTTGTTTATAATAGCCAGAAGCTGGAAAGAACCCAGATGTCCCTCAACAGACGAATGGATACAGAAAATGTGGTACATTTACACAATGGAGTTCTACACAGCTATTAAAAACAATGAATTTATGAAATTCTTAGATAAATAGATGGATCTGGAGGATATCATCTTGAATGAGGTAACCCAATCATAAAAGAACACACATGACATGCACTGATAAGTGGCTATTAGCTCAAATCTCAGAATCCATTTTAGAAGGGGGAATAAAATACCCATGGGAGGAGTTACAGATACAAAGTTCATAGTAGTACCTAAAGGAACAACCATCCAGAGACTGCCTCACTTAGGGATCTATCCCATAAATAACCACCAAACCCCAAAACTAGGCAGATGCCAACAAGAGCCTGCTGACAGGAGCCTGTTATAGCTGTCTCCTGTGAGGCTCTGTCAATGCCTGGCAAATATAGAAGTGGATGCTCACAGTCATCCATTGGACGAAGCACAAGATCCCCAATGAGGAGGTAGAGAAAGTACCCAGGAGGCTGAAGGGGTCTGAAGCCCCATAGGAGGAACATCAATATGAACTAACCAGTATTATCAGAGCTCCTTGGAACTATACCACCAATCAAAGAAAACACATAGTGGAACTTGTGGCTCTAGCTATATATGTAGAAGAGGATGGCCTAGTCACTCATCACTTGGAGGAGAGGCCCTTGGTCCTGTGAAGGCTCTATGCCCCAATATAAACGGGAATTCCAGGACCAGGAATGGGTGGGTGGGTTGGGGAGCAGGGAGAGGGGGGAGTCGATATTTGGAGAGGAAATTATGAAATGGGATAACATTTGAAATGTAAATAAAGAAAATATCTAATAATAATAATAATAATAACAACAACAACAACAACAACAACAACAACAACAATAAAAGAGGTACATTTTGAACCACAGGCCAAGAGGGAAACATTGGAAGAAGGAGACATTGGACTTATGGGCTTTTGATAGCATAAGGCCTACCACCAAAGACACACTTCCTCCTACTTCCTCTAATCCTTTAAATAGTGGTACTCCTTCATGACTAAACATTCAAATATGTGAGCCTAAGCCCACCATTCTTATTCAAATCAGCACAGTCAGCATTCCTGATGATATTTTTTAAACATTAAGGCTAGAATCCTGTTTGTTCCTCTGCCTTCCCTTCTGTTTGTTTTCCATTTGTCTAAAGTGCTAATGACATTCATTGCTTTGGGGATTTATCAGATTAGCACCACTATAACAGTTTATGGTGTTACATTTTCCAAGATTCACTTAATGTAATTTTAATTATAACTAAAAATGGCTTCTAGTCATAAAAGTACTTTTAAAATTACAAGCTAAATCCACCTTAAATTAAAAGTCAGGCTGTACAGTTAATCATATTTTATAAAATGAAAATATTGTGTTCAGTAATTTGATATTTAAATATTCACATTTTAGATTACAAAAAAATTTTAGGTATATTAAAACTGCCAAATGAGGTAGATTTTTTGTGTTACTTTATAGCACTGTAGAAATGTATTGGTATAACAATTACAGGTTACTAAGCATGCTATTTGAGAAAACAAGGCTTAATTTAGATTCCAAGCATGGTGGCTCCATGTAGTAGCCTGAAATATTATTATATATGTGATGGCAAAAATAGTGCATTTCCCATCAATGTCAACACCATGAAGACTGGGTTCCCATAATACATCCAACCAAGTTTGAACCATTGGCAAGAGAATAACTTCAAAAGCTTTAATACTGATTGCAAGGATATCAATATTGCTGATATGTGTGAAGACATTTTGAAATTTAATGAGTAAAGTTTCTAATTATAGTTTTATTCTAATCCAAACGAATCTAAAGTTAGGTATTTATTATTTAAATTAAGTACTTTTTATTTCCAAAATTGGTTAGTACCTACCATCTAAATTGTTAAAATTAATTCGTCTTCTTTTGGCTTTTTATTCTGTGTGTGTGTGTGTGTGTGTGTGTGTGTGTGTGTGTGTGGTGCATGTGTATAAGTGTATATATGTATGTGAGAGACCATAAGTTTAACATAGATAAATATTTTCCAGATTCTTCCACCTTATTCTTTCAGGCTAGGTCTTTTATTTAATCACAGAGCTGACCTCTATACAACTAGTCTCCCTAGCAGTTCTGGGAATCTCTGTT
Source organism: Mus minutoides (assembly GCA_902729485.2). Taxonomy (NCBI): domain Eukaryota; kingdom Metazoa; phylum Chordata; class Mammalia; order Rodentia; family Muridae; genus Mus; species Mus minutoides. Next base: position 176,607 of record CACVCL010016398.1, on the reverse strand, counting down.
CTCTAACTCTAAAACTATAATCAAATTTTCATGCCTACCCTGCATTGTGGGTTGTAAGTATCCAAACTAAGATCTTCTTGGTTGTACAGCAAGTACTGTAACCACTGAGCAATCTTCCCAGCTCCTTTCTCTGTCTTTTGTTAAAGGTGGTTCAGTATTTTCTAATAGCCTATAACTATGTAAATATTATGTCATGTGAGTTTAAAGATCTTAATGGAGTTGAAGGGTGACTCATTGTGTAAAACCTTTTGCCTTTTAAGCTTCATGACCTAAGTTTAATCCCTAACCCACCTAAAAATCAAGGTGGTGGTATGCTGTACTCCTATGGCAAAATGTGAGGGAGAAACAAGAGACTGCCTCCAGCATGTCTGCCAGCTAACTTGGGACAGATTTTACATTGGCAAAATCAAGAGAGATTCTATTTTAGCAAGATAACAGGTAAAAACTGACCATTAAGCTGGGCGGTGGTGGTACATGCCTTTAATCCCAGCACTTGGGAGGCAGAGGCAGGGGGCTTTCTGAGTTCAAGCCCAGCCTCGTCTACAAAGTGTGTTCCAGGACATCCAGAGCTATTCAGAGAAACCCTGTCTCGAAAAATAAATTAATTAATTATTTAAAAAACTGATCCCTGCAATTTTTCACTGACATGTACACAGCCATAGTGGCATACACACACTTATATACACACAATTTAAAAAGTTAATATATATATAGGGAGCAGGGCGGGGGGAGGGTAGAGGGAACTTTCGGGATAGCATTTGAAATGTAAATTAAGAAAATATCTAATAAAAATTTGGAAAAAAGTTAATATATCAAATTTAATAGACAAAAGAAAATACAAGACCCTATACAATTGAATCTCAGCATAGATAAGTATTTTGCACTAGAAGGTTTAAAACAATGGCAAAGAGAGAAAAAAATGAGTCTAAAGCAGGAGATTCAGAGTAAAGAGATAGATAACAATTTGGTGATTGGTTAACAAGAGGAAATGATAAGAAGGATGAATTTACAACTATAAAGAACTCTGTATTTTATCAATATTAAGTTCAAACTTTCTGTCAAGGTAATGGGTTGGCTAAAACATAAAGTGCCATCTTTAGAAATATTTCAGTGGGTCTTAAAGAACTACCTTTGAGAAGTCGTTTCAGGAATAAAAAAGTTATTCCCTGAGAATTGAGGGATAAGCAAGGTAGTGTAGACGAGAACTTATTCATGTAAGACCCACAGAAGTTTACTCAGCAGGATTTGAGGCATAAAGCCAAGAATTAAATCTCATACTCACAAACATGGGTTCTAACAAGTAAAGGATGCTTAAGAAAGGAAGCAAACACTCTGAAACCATATTGGCTGAAGGCCTTCAGCAACAGTCTCTCCAGTCTGGAATCAGGAGGATCAATCATAAACATGACTGAAAATCTTACCACCTAGAGAAATAATAAAAACAAATAATAATCCCAGTGTAATTTCAGATTTCTGAAATCATCTGAAGGTCCTTTGTTGGTACACTGGTCACCTACATAAGCAGCTGGATTTCTAGATACAGAGGTGATACCACCACTTTATACTCCGGTTCTCCTGAACAGCCCCAGTTTCATTCTCTGAATCCCTAAATACATTTCCTTCATTTACTTGCCATTAAGAATATGCTCTCAGGGTAAAGTTCAAGTGCATCTCTATGTTCATGATTCCTCTTTCTCTGCAAGTCTGAGAGAAGAATTTTCAAGCCTGTTGCCATTAATTTCTGAGAAGTATTAGTGTAGATTTATAGAAAATGGGGATGTTATAAGGCAAACCGGAAGAGTGGAAAGGCATAGACTTTGAAAATATAAAACGTCTGGCTACCCATTCTGAAGGAAAGAGGTAAACATATCTACTTTGGAAGCCAGGTATTATCACAGTGAGTTTCCAAATATCAAATAAACAGTTGCTCAGAACAACCATATACTTTAAATTCTTGCCAAGGGTGTGTCATATTCTCAATATTATGAAAGTGGAGGAGACAGATGAGAGCAGTGTGAGTAACTTAAAAGTATTTAAATGAGCAGAATTTTCAAAAATCATCTTTCAGATACTTATAGAAAAAGTGATTAAATACATTGAAAGGAGAAAATTTTTAAGAGGCTTTAAAAGTGTATGATTAAACCCAAATGAATGGAAGGAAGAAAAAGGAAATGAGCCTCAAAATCAGGGAAGATTTTAGCAGCACAGCCATTATCCTGAAGTACAGAGAGGCAGAAAGATTAAGGATTCTGTGAATAGACAAAACTTCTCATTGCCCAAGTGAACAAACTAGATTTCTAAGTTAATCTTTTCCCATACAAGCAGAGAGATGCTTTGTAAACTAATTGGCACTATTGTGGTACTGAAAAAGCTGCTTAAAAGAGAGTTTATGTTTATGAAAGGATTGGTGATTTTCTGCCTCAGGATTCCATCTTCTATCTTCTTTTCTTTTATGCTGGTGGAGGCTGGTGCACACACTCCCACGCAGAAAGCACATATCCATACACAGAGCAAAAAAAGTAGTGATCTATGTTCCACTCAGCTTTATGATATGTACTTAGAGATACCTTGCTTTCAAGTCTCAAATGCTGATATTAGTTACTCCTGAATCCTGTTAACATGCACACACACACACAAAAAGAATCACTCATCATAATTTTTCACAAGGTGGCATTAGTGATTGAAGTGTGTGTACCAAGGATACTACCCACTGCTGAGAATGTTCTACCCATCTCCACTTCCCGGAGAAAGAAGAACAGGGACCTGGTGATAGTAACTTTATCAACTGAAGAGTGACAACAAAAAGCAAAATGGAAGAGAAGATGCACATCTAAGACTCCCTGGTGTGTTATACAAGAGCCTCTCTCTAGGCAGTAGGGTAGATCTGCTGACACATGACTTTCCATTAGTATGCTGGAAGAAATCTTTAGGTTCCCCCTAAATAGCCTAACTTGTATTCTTTACATTTAAATGAGGTAGTAGAAAAACAAATGAGGTAAAGGTACTTGCTTGAGAACTTATGCTTGGGTAGCAATATTCACAACAACACTTCATACTTTAGAACCAAGCCTTTTTATCTGTCAGTATTGGGCATTAAACCCAGGACCTTGAACATGCCAGGCAAGTGCTCTGCTAATTTATCTTGTACTTTGCCTTCTAATGCATTCACTCTTTCTCTTTTGTGCCTTTACCCCTTCAGCCTCTTCTTTATAAATAGCTGATGTCCATCCACTATGTTCTATATGCCATTTCATATAAGACTAAGTTCAATGATTTAAAGCAAACAGACAAAGAAAGCAGAAAAGTCATTTTTTAGATGGAATATAAAGAACTACATAGAACATAACTTCCTGAGAATACACATTCAGGGTTTAAGCTGTATCTTATAAGGAGAATGGTAGATTTAACTAAATTATTTTCTATTTTATTACCTTTATGAGTTATGTTTGTTAGAGTAATTGCTGGGTATTAGAAGTTAAATAATGAATACAAAAATCCAACATCTTCTGTATTACAGACTTGCTTTCAAAGAACAAAACTGCATTATCCAAACATGTTTCCTCCGTCCTTCCTCCAGGCATATTTAGTCATGGTTTCCATAGATCTCTATGTTGACCATACCTGCCCTTTACCTTAGAGTGGTACCTTATTCCAGGGAAAGGTTTTTAAAACTTCTATCCACTTATCTAAGAACAATTAGCCTGAGCAAAGATGGAAGTGGTTGATGTTGCTGCTTCCCTCCCTCCTGGTTTTCCTGCCAGTACTTGCTGTGATCCCTGGGCTGTACAAGTAGGACACCTGCTGTGACAGAGACTAGAAGTCACTTTGCCCTTAATGCCCCCACTGGAGCAGAGAAGATATAAAAGGCACCATGTCTTTCACAAAGCTAACCAATATAGATCTATCCTTTGTATGTAACTCATGATTGTAATCTCAGATAGTCCACTTAGTTTCATTTTGGTTTAAGTGATCCAGTGTGCTGAAGATTTAATGCTGAAGGAACAAAATAAAATTTCATGAATCAATCAGCAAGTCATTTTCTCTGCATTTATAACTTTGCTTTTCGATAGTACAACTTATTAGTATTTTTGGACTCTCTAATTTCAGTTCCTTAAACTTGATTTCCTGAGGAATATTAATAGTAAATCCCTGTGAAGTGACATACTATTTGTAACTAATATAGTTGCCAACTAAATAATATATCAAAATTCCATATACCCATATATACATATATGCATAAATTTATAATAATTTTCATGGTTTTTATTTATTGTTCCAGAGGTATTTGTGTGTACCTGTAGAACCCGAAGAGAGTAGGGGCCTCTGCTCTCCTTAATCATCGAATATTTATGTGATAAATAGAATGCTTTTGGCTGAGAACTTACATGTTGACTTGTATCCTGATGAAAATTTGAATAGCTGATTAAACTTTTCAAACACAGGATTGATAATGGATGCCACTATCACTTTGCAAAGTAATGTAATGCACATTTAGTGCAATTATTATGTGCTCTCTTTTCATGAGGAGCCCCAGCTGTGAATCTGCAAGTACAAGAAAAGGAGCAATTGGTATAAGGGCAGCAGCTTTGAGATCTCCGTGAAGAAGGTCTGCTGAGCCTTACTTCATTTAACATATGCAATTGTAGCTTTAGAAAAGGTTCATGATGTTGCTACTATATATTCTGAGCACACTGAACCAAGTAGATAAACAAATATAATCTCTAGCACCCAACACTGATAATAGCACATTTGGAAGTTCTTATCACTAATTAGATAAAAAGACTCAAATGAGCCCACTCCTATGGCACAGCCCTTATTAGATCATCAAGGAGCAAGTAATCTAAACACACAGGAAGATAGCAAAGCAATGCCTTCTAATGGAGAGTGAGGGCACATGGGAACACACACAACATAAAAGGAAGACAAGATAAAGTAATCATTTTCTGTATGCAGATAAACAAAAAGTAACGTCTCTTTGGTAATGCAAGAAAACGTCTTAAAATTTCCAAAGATTTCACTTTCTGCATTATTTTCGCATGGACTCTTCTGGTTATTAGTATAATTGTTTTTAACTTTGGATTCATGTTCATCTCAGATATTCTAATAACCTCTGGAGAACATCTATGATATCGATTTTTACCAAAGGAATCAGAGAAAACATGGTGCCTCACATGTAGGGAAAAGGATGAGGTGAGGATTTGCCATCATTTTCACTGATTGAAAATAACTTTTAGATGAGAAGTGTGAGCCTGGCCAATGTGGTCCATAATTGATATGTAAGACTGTAGTTTGCACCAGCATATTCTCATATAATTTATTATAAGAGAAAAACTTCTTTACAGATTATATTTTATACACTTTGCTTTGGGGGCTTTTATTGAAGACTATTCTTCTATCTCTCCAGTCCATTTTCCTGTATCATTTACTCACAGGGCTTAGGCTGTATGGGGAAGTGTGGAGGCTCTCTTCCTGTGAGCTCCTGAAAACCTACCAGCACAAGTATGTATAATAAATATCCTGGTTCTCTAAGGTCCATTTAAATTGACATGTTTAGACTACTGGTGAAAAATATGTCAAGTCTTTCCTTCCTTTGAAATGCAATCCTAGATCAAGTATATAAAACAAAAACAATTGAAGAAAATCATATTCTTTGACAAGAAAACTAAGTATTTGTCGATTGAGGGAATGTAGGAAGGTGACTGCACTATCTTTAGCATGGAGGCACTCAGCATAGTTCTTTTCTTCAGGACTCTTGGAAGGGAAGGCACTATTGACAAGGGGAAGATTGTTCTTCCTTTAGGGGTAGAATAAGTTAAAAAAAAAGTGCTAATCAGTATTATAGGAGAGTCATATCATTTTATGTAATGCACTGTAGCCTTTGGAACCTCCAAAGAAAATTTATGCCTTGTTTAAATTCCTATGAGTCTACCTATGTGCTGAGACATAAAGTAGCTATGGGGAAGCAAGGAGATACTCAGGGCCTAGATCTTATTTCACTTATGTCCTCTAAGCTCTGCAGCTCCAATTTCATGTAGCAGGCTTTGCACTCTGTGTTTAATAACAGCAGTTGACATTGTCACAGAATGTATACTCTTTTTTGTTTAAGTAATATGAATGGAGAAGAAGTACTCTGTCTTTCGGTAGTTCCCCGGGGAAGCTCAACTTGGATGAAGAGAGGACTGAGGCAATGGGAGACTGAAGACAGAAGGCCAAAGTGCTTTCATCCCAGAGAAGTAAGTAAACTGGGAAACATTTGAATAAATTTGCTTAAAGTGTATTAGACTTAGCTCTCTATCTTCAACATTGAGAGAAGAGAATGTGAATCTCTCTCAAAAGCACCAGATGCTCAGTAAGATGGTTCAGTAGTTAAGAATACTTACTGCCAATCTAAAAAACCAAGTTCAATCCCTGTAACCTACACAAGACACCTACCCAAAGTTGTTGTCTGATTTCTGCACAAATGCTGTGGAATACTTGCATGTGCATACACACATGCACACACACATACACAAACACACAGAGATAGACAGACAGATAAGTAGGTAGCTAGATGATAGATCATATATAAAAGTAAAAATATGTTAAAACCACCGGAGTAAGAAACTAATGGTACTTTCTTGCCAAATTCCCATGGATTGGGTTTTCACAGAATAATATTCACTTTTAAAGAATATTTTACACAGATGTATTGGAAACTTCCACTATTTGGGGCTCAATATTAGAGATCTTGTATGATGCATTTTTGAAATGACACATATTACTGATTTTTAAAAATTCAATGCAAAATTTTCATCACATTTAACACCAATTCCTTTAAGATCCAGATCCACTGCCTCCTATCCATGCTCTCTCCCTCTCTCTCTCTCTCTCTGGAACTCAAAACCCCACAGCAAACATCTTGGTTCCCCTGCCTCTTCCCACCCATCTCTGGAAATATTCCCTAAGCCTTAAGTGTGTGGTTCGTGTTGTAAGTGTATTCACTGGATCTGGTCTTCCTATAGTCAGTTATCTCCTGAATTTTATCCAGTTGTGGATATCTGTAATAGTGTCTATCTGTAATAGTGTCTATCTGATGCACAAAGAAATCTTTTTGGTGTCGGATGATCTGTGTACTAAATATATATAATGTAGTTGGATACTATACTAGTTTAGGAAAATGGTGGACGTAAGTTAGCTTCTAAGTTCCATATTAGATAAGTTTACAGTACATAAGGTACTATTACACTTTGTGGAATTTTTTACTGTTAACCTGGTAACTGTTGTTTTATAGATGTTACAGCTGGATAGGATTATTGAAAGCTTGGATTGCTCCTTCTAGTACTATGAGAGCTAGTTCTCAGGGAGTAGGTTGCCTGGTCAGATCCAGATTGGATCTTCTAAGTCCCAGTCTGAATTAGCAATAATGTTTTACTTTTTTTTTTTTGTAGATGGCAACAAACAGCAGTGGCAATAACTTATATTGTTTTGGGTGGGACTCTTGGATTCCCCTGACCAACAACTCAAAAGGAGGTTTCCCATGCCTGGCATTGGGAGTTTTGTTAGATAAAGGATAGCAACATTGTAAGCTCAAGTTTCAAGATACAAACGCACGCGCACAAACATACACACACACACACACACACACACACACACACACACACACACACTCCCACATGTATGTGTATTGAATATACACATATATACACTGATACATAATATGCAATTTTGAGTAAACATAAAACAATATAACACCTCTGGGTTTTTAAACATTGTAAGTAGTATTTATCTCTCTCCTTTCCATATGTGTTGTTACCCCCAAGAGTCTCCAGGTCCCCTTTTCCCTATTTCCCCATTTTTAAGAATTGCATCCTACTATATATTGCATCCTTTCCAATGATGACTCCAGCATGCACTTTACTACATGTATCATGAAGCTCTGTTGAGGAATAGCCATAAGATATAAGTGATGAGTAAATCTCATATTCACTTTTAAAAGAGACCAAGATCACCATCTAATAATTCATGAACAGATGAAAATATTTAGCAAGTTTAAAATATGTATCTTTTATAATTAAAAATGTGTATCCTTTAAGTTTAACAACCATTCTGAAATGTCTTGCCACAAAATAAATTGTAAACATCCATTTGAAGCAGAACTCTAAAAATATACCATCATTTACTATACAGCATTTTTAAATGAAAATATTTTGGATTGTACTTATGGAAACAATTACCTCATAGCAATAAGTGGCATGCAAACTATGTTTCTGTCAAGAGATATCAAAATCACATGAGAATAAGAACTGCATTCCCAACACCTCTACACCCAGAAACTTCCCTCCTTCCTCTTTGCTTCTTCAAGGTCATCTTTACCTTCAAAGATGCCAGGAGGTTTGGGTCCAGTGTTAATTCATGTGGTTAATGGCAAAGCTTACCTTTATATATGAAAATTTTGTGAAGTCAAACTTCCTGGTAATTTCTGTCCCTTTCTTAAAGAATGTGCCCACTTTGAGTTAAGAGAATATATTCCACAAAGTAAAAATCATCTAAGTGTGAAGATAGATCTAGTTAAAAGAAATGATAAAGGACTAGAAATGGAATAACCAAACAAAAAATAATCCAAATCAACTCAACCATCATTATCAACAACAACAAAACAAAAACAAAAGCAATCAACCAAATAGTAAACAAAACTTAAAACAAAACAACAGCAACAACAACAAAAACAACAATGAAAGATAGCACTGATAGTAACTAGTGGGTTCGGAGAGAAAAAAATAACATTCAAAGAGACAATTTCAACAAAACTGGTTTTCAATTCCCAGCTTGGGTGGATATAGCTGTTCCACCCACAGCCAGCTGTGCACACAGAAAACCTAGTCCCTATATTGGGTGGCACCTGGTCTGCCTAGAAAGTTTGAAGAACAGTTCTATTTCTGGCCATCTCAAAGCTCCCCAAGCACTCCCCCACAACATGCAATTTAAGCAGCAGCACTTTTGCTGGACCTCCTGTCTTCTCTTCAATCCTAGTATATACTCTAAAATTCCCATTAGAAAGTCAAAGATATCTCTTTAACTGCCATATTTGTCTTTGCACAAAAGGTAAGTAATCTATGGAGGCAGCTGAGAGAGAGAGAGAGAGAGAGAGAGAGAGAGAGAGAGAGAGAGAGAGAGAGAGGAGGGATGGAGGTAGGGAAAGGAAGAGAGAGAATCTGTGTTAAAATACTGCCTTTCGTTGTACAAACCCTAGATCTTCATTTTTACAGAATTTCTTATGAAAGTCTTTCAATGTTGTGTATAAATGATAAATGAAATGAATAGCATAATTCATTGCATAGCTCTCTTGCCTTTGCTGTAAGTCAGTAGGCTGACATGCTTCTTTTATAAAATGCTCCCAAATAACCCATCTGATTATAAGTTTGTTCTTTGTGTGCTATATATCTGAAAATCGTGTATTATGTAATAGGTCTGAAAATAAACTTCAGATACAATTATGAATCAATTTCTTCATTTTAAGTCTACTGCTCCATTTCCTCAGGATCTTTCCTACAACATGTCTTTAGTGGATCTTAGTTCATTTTAGCCTTGCCTCACAACCTGGTCTTTTCCATTATCATTTAACTGTAGCTGTTCCCTGGCAGGTCATAAGCTGAGTCCTCATCTATCTTAAAGTCCTGAACATTAGACATTATCACCTTGTCCTAGAAATTTCTGGCATTGATTTCAGACACCATGTCTTACTGTTCTCTGAATATAGTGTGCAGACTCATATCTCTGCGTCTCTCTGCCTGGAATATTATTTCTGCAGAATGAATAGGATTTTATAAAGTACTAAAGAAAAAGTCTCTCCCCCTTAGAACAAACCATCCCATTTGCATTCACATTCACCCTTGCTCTCTTCAGCAGGACACACCCTCACCACAAATGAAGTTTGGAGTCACTCCTTCCCTTCTACTTCAGCACTAGGTGACTGCATGTTAATTGTCGGTATGTATATTTAACAAATGAGACCTTCAGTCCCTTGAATTATAACACATAGAGAATGCTTGATAAATATCTTGTGAAAGAAAACATTGGAAATACTGCACTAAATGCTATAATAAAAAATAACTTCTTATAAAAATACAGAAATTTTTCAAATAATATATTTGTTTCATTTTACTCTTAAAATATTTATGTAATATATTTGGTCATATCTATCCACAACTAGCTCTCTCCAACTCTTCCTAGTGACCCTATCCTTTCTTTCTCCCAGCTTAATGTTCTTGTATTATTTATTTATTGTTATTACTACTAATAATTATGCTTTCAGTTAGTATTGTCCATATGTGCATGGGTGGATCCCATCCACTTGGTCATGAACAACTTGTCAGCTACCATGTTGTTCCCAAGGTAAAGTGACTATCAATACCCATTAACTGCCAATAGTTCCTTCAGTAAGGGTAAGGCCTTGAGAGCACCTCTTCTCTCTGTGCTAGAATTTTTAACAGATTGATCTTGTACAGGACCTTATGTAGGTAACCACAGAGTTCATGAATATAATAGCCATGACACATAATGAGGAAAGCATTTAACAGAACTACCCATCTGTCTTTTCTTACATTTTTTTCAGCCATATCTTCTGTTCCTTGAGCTTTGAGTGCTCTAGAACAGTAGTTTCAACATATGGGTCATGACCTCTTGTGATGGTAATTCATCATGTAGGAAAATTATAGTTATGGAGTAGAAGCAAAATAATTTTATGTTTGGGAGTCACCACAACATGAGAAACTGTATTACAGAGTCACAACATTAGAAAGGTTGAGAACCACTTTTCTAGCGGCACCCAAAGTGACACAGGGTTGTAGCTATTGCTCTTAGTGACACTCCATAACCAGGTAGTAAGACTCTATATTGTGCAAACAACTACTAAATTTGCATGCAGTACATAGAGAAACCAATCTCTTGCTGTAAACCTTCTCCCTGCTGACTAATATACTTACTGGAAGAATGTGCCATTTAGGTTGTTCAGAAAGAAAAAACTATCAATGATCTTGCATAGCACTGGACTCTACATGCTACAATATCAACCTGCTGGCAAATTGCACCCACAATAATTGCACTAGTGGCATGACAGATATGAGGTAACCAACCATTTTCTGTTTAGATATAAGGTTTGCTTCATAGGAGGGACTTGATGACTGGTACTACAACCTGGCTAAAAGCCAACAGGTAGTGTAGGCAGTGTCCTGAGGGACCTACTGACTGATGTTATATTGCTAAATGGTCATGCTGTCGAACTGTATTCTAAATATTTTTGTTTATAACCATCGATTTGTGTCACACCTAATCTCAATTAGAGAAACTTCTTTTTGTGGTTGTTAGTGATTAGTCCAGAGACTTGTGAGTGGTTTAAGTGTTAAGTATAAATAATTCTACAGACACTCTGAACAAAAATTCAATACCAGCATCGAGACTTTTATTTGATAACCAATGTTCCTGGGAACAACATTGTCTACCAATGCAATGTATTTATGCTCAAACTCCCTTTTAATATATGTGTGTATATGTGTGTATGTATGTATTTTAATTAGATTACAAAATAGTGTATTTCCATAAGAATCTTTAATTTTGTCTGACCACCCATTAATATCTCTGCCCCCTGTCCCCTTATTATGTCTTAAACTTTTAAACCTGGCCATGTTGCCCCATTTCCTTTCATGTCTTTGGTATTCTACTGGTCCCTCTTGATTTTTTCTCTCTGGTTGGAGTGTCATAGGTTTACAAAAGCTTTGTCACACACTCTGTCTTTGGCAAAGCCTTCTGCTAACACTTCATTACCTGTTTTGTACTCTCAAACTCGTGTGAACTTTGCAAATAGGAAGTCAATATGCATTTAATGTTTCATAGCCTTTCTATTCTCTAAAACATAAGAAAATCCATGGTTTGTGCGAACAAATAACTACTCTTCCATGCTCTGCAGAATTCTATTATTTTGAAAGCAACATCCAAGTTATTTCAGACTAACCTGCCACTTTTTGTTGATGAACCACAACAAAAAAGTTAATTAAGGATCACAAATAGCTGGTGTTGCTTTAATTAGATAAAATAGTTATTTTCTGCAAGGTCTAAGAAACACCGAGATAAACTACTTCTTAAGCTACTGAACAGTTTACACAGGGTCTTCTGGATTTTCTCAAGTTCACAAACAGAAAGTTTAAGTAAAGCAAAGCACAGCTAGTACTGAAGGGTTAGCAGCTGTGAGGAGTGAAAAACAGAAGGAGCCTATAAAAACATTGTCTCGGGGCTGGTGAGATGGCTCAGCGGGTAAGAGCACCCGACTGACTGCTCTTCCGAAGGTGATAGGTTCAAATCCCAGCATCCACATGGTGGCTCACAACCATCCGTAACAAGATCTGGCGCCCTCTTCTGGAGTGTCTGAAGACAGCTACAGTGTACTTACATATAATAAATAAAATAAATCTAAAAAAAAAAAAATTGTCTCCAGATTCTTAAAATGGTTGTAAATGTACCTCCATTTCATTAATATATAGCCTAAAAAATCCACAAAGGAAAATCTCAGAAGCAATCCACTGCACATTAGTGATCTCCTCTAGTCAACTCCCAGACTTCCTCGTTTCACCACAGCTGGGTGAACATGGTACACAAATTTTAGGGCCCACTGGTGGGGCCAATTTGAATTTAATATGGCTGCCATGATCCACTAATTTTTACACTTAGATAATGGCTTTAAGAGGATAGGAACTAAAATGTCCTAACACAGAAAAGGAACAATGATGAAAACCTTTTGGTATCCCAGCTGACTAAAGGTGAAAGCCTGGATCTGAGTCACAAACAAGGGTTTCTGGGTTAGAAATACTTATCAAGGATATACTTTGGGAGAAAAAACTATTTTTAATAAAAGGGAAAAATGAATATGGAGAAATAAGTTCTCTTACTCCCCATTGATGATGATGTAGTACCTGAGCAGAGATTTAAAATAAGTATTTATCATCTACTGTAGCACCAGAGGTAACATTAAGCACCGAGGAACAATAGACAATAGGATAAATAAGAAAGAGTTAACAGAAGCATGACTCTTAACATCAGGGCAAAATCACTTAAACTACGAAAACTACAAAGATGAACTCTAAACTGGTGAAAAAAGAAAAGATCACACAGTTAATTCTGCAGGAGCAAAGAGCCTCTCCAGAGGGACAAACTCAGAAGTGTAAACAGCAAGCTCCATAGAAGTACGAACTAAAAACGTTGTTTCTAAATAATGAGCAAAGGGAAGGAAAGACGTTGCATCTGAAATTAGAAAATATGTAGATAGCAATGATAATATACTCACACATAGCCACTTTGGGTTAAGTATTGGCTAGTAGTCTTTGGTGCTGAGAGAGAAAACATAAAAAAATAAATTGAGATGAAAAAAATATCTATGCAGTTAAAAATGGGTTGACCTCATATAAATAAAATATTATACCAAAATTAAAGAATGATCCTCTTAATTGCTTGTCCAATTCCAAATGGTGAGTCCTGAAGTTATATATATATATATATATATATATATATATATATATATATATATATATATATATAGATAGATAGAGATATAGATGATAGATATAGATGATAGGTGATATAGAAATAAATATAGTTATAAATATAAATAAACACACAACACTAAACAGACTTAGCAGGTTGTAGTCTTATATTTGTCTATTTATACATATATGTAACAATAACAAATAACAAACGGAGGCTGTGAATTTGAAAAGGAGTAGAAGGTGAATTTAAAAAGGTGAAGAAAGGAATGGGAAGGGAAGAAATGATGGATGTATATTTTAATTTAACATAATATACACATTTATAACAAAATTAGGATAAAAGATCAGTGTACATTCTCCCTACTCAAAAGAAAATAGATAAAATAGAATGAGATAAGCAAAACTTTTGCTTTTTAAAAAAATCTAAGAAAATAGACAAATTGTATTATAAGATCAAGGAAAACATTAGTAATAAGTCATATATGACAGATAAAGCTGTTTAAATGTCTTTAAAGAATGTGATTAATTACTGTTCAATAAATATGAAAAGTTTTTAAACAGAAGAGTTTACATACATAAAACTATTTAAAAACTTTAAATCTGTTATCAAAATAAACCAGCTTCATGTCTGAGAGAAAGAGAAAGCAGATTTACCTTATTTCCTAAAACAATGAAGAAACAAGACAGATATTAGATGGTGAAATTTCAGACACCAAAGTCATCTCTGTGTTTGGTGTGACTAATTGCTGAATTTCCTAGGCATAGGGCAAGGAGGAGAAACTCAACCACCTTGCAGACCTGGGAGTGCATGCCTGGAGGCTTAGACAGTTTACAGAAAGACAGGAAAAAGCTGCACAAACATCAACCCCAGGAAGCTTCCATGGAAACCTCTGGAATACATAGCTGAGTAGTGGTCATGGATGCACACGATTAAGCAAAAGCTTTGAACAGAGGCAGGGAAGAGAAATCTTCTAAGTTGATTACAGAATATGCATAAAAGTAGACACAAGTGAATTGTTTGTAAAGTTTTGCATGTAAATTACATGTTAGCCATAGTAATGGCATCAAGAAGACTATACATGCTGGGTTCTTAGGTTGTATGTCAAGTGATACAATCTTCCCTAACTCTGTCCTATCTCCACAGATTCTCTTGGCTGTGACAACATAAGTTCCTAAACATTGTTCCTTACATCATTTTTTATTGAATATATTAATAGCAAACAATATTGAGGGATGGAGTATTGTCTTCCTCTGGCAAGAATAACAATCATGCAAATTGCTTGCTATGAAACTACAGGTTCCAGATACGCATTTTGTAGCTTGCGTTTGAAATCCTAGCACTTTGAAAACAGACGCTGGTGAATTTTTGTAAGTCTAAGTCCAGCATAGTCTACATAGTGAGTTCCAGATCATCCAGGGCTAAATAGTGAAATCCCCAACTCATAGACACCTTAAGAAAAGTAAATAGTAGCACCCCACCCAGTTCAGTATTCCTCTACTTTAGTACAAAACCACTGTCCACATATACCTCTTCCCATTGTTGCTCCTATGATCCTTGGAGGGTCAAGAGAACAGACTCAAACACACAAAGCTCATTTTGATTTCTGTATTATGAGTAATAAGCCATTCTTCTCCAAACTAGATATTCTGTGTCTCAGTCCAGCTTAAGTGAACCAGTAACATAATGATTTTATTTACAAACTGTGGCATAGAGGTTGATGAAGAAGATAATTTTACCCAGATTCTTCCTTAAGAATTTAATAGGATAGGGGTGAAACATTTGGCCTTTGTCATTTACTGCTTGCCATTACTCAAACATAGTATCAGATCATACCAACTGGGATATGCATACTGCTCTAGTTGACAGCATGAAATCGTAATAGTAGGGACCTAAAAATGAGAAAAGACCTATGCAATAGCCAACTCCAGTCAAAGCCTGAGGCAATTTATATTCTGAGTGTAAAGAAGAGTCACCTGAATGAACTGTACACTCACAAGTGCAAGCTACATGTGACAAAACCCAGTTTTTCCTGAAGAGGCAAATGAGTAACAATAGCTGAAGTAGATGCACTCCTGTTACCTGGGAGGAGCAGGAAAACACATTCTAAGAGTGATTCTATATTCTGAAGAAACTGAGGTCATAAGACACATGTCTTATTTTCTTATAATTTTCTCCCAAGCATTGGAATTTCCCTCCTACTATGATATTTTGGGTCTATGTTCTAACAGATTAGATCTCATCCCAGCAGTGAAGCATCACGAACCCCAAGCTATCCACATGGTCAATCAACAATAGCTTCAGAGAATATTGTTTACAAGTAATAGAGGAAGTTTTCAGGAGTGAGATAAAGTTGTACTCACCATGGTGTCTCTGCCTATAAAAGCTAAAGCAGAGGTTTGTGGGTTTAAGGTCAAACTTAGCTTCACACCAAGACCCTGTCTCAAAGCTTACAATAAAAATAGTTATCGGTTTTGGTAAAGGAATATTTCAGGTAATTTCACACTAAAGGCCTCAAGATTGAGATCTAAAAACCAACACAGAGAGAAGGAATAAGTTGGCTTGTCAGTGCAAAAGTGAAGATATTCTACAGATAAATATTGTGTCTCCCATTTAGAACCCAAGCTATTAGGACAAAGGACCTCAGGGATTGATGTTTCTTCAGTAATCTCACAGTGGAAAAGAATGTCATGATTGTGGGGAGCAGAGATAGCCCTAAATAAGTAAGCTCCTGAGTGAATGCATGCAGTGGATACTGGCATAGCTATGTGAAGAATCATATCCTTAGACCCATGGTCGTGGGAGACCTCCCCTGCAGAGATGCTCAATGAGGTAGATGTTGGTAGCATGTGCAGAGAATGTCCATTCTAGCTTTTCTCCCTTTCCTGGATGCTTATGGCCTAAAGACTGCTCCTTTACAGAGACTCTACCAAAATTAGCTAAACATATCTCCTTGATCAATCTGTGTAACATAAACCCTGACTCTTTGTTTCTCTGTACATAATAACTCCTCAACTTTGTGCAGCTGTTTTCAATAACTCTGACCTCCTTGTTCAACTATATAATACATACACTGAGCTTCTGGGGTGCTATAGTTTCTCCATCAAAAATCCTAGTCTATCTGATCCCATCTATTGTATCCATGGTATCTATAACTTCATTACTTTGCTTCCCTAATCAGGTCTGGAGCCATGCAATGAAGAGATATTTACTACCTACCGGCTGATGGAGGATATTGTTCCCTGGAAAGAGATTTCAAACAGTTTTTTAAACTTGGCAAACCACTTTGCAGGCAGACAAGAAGCTAGAAAATGCTGAGTGAATGATTGGCAGGGTCATATATTGACAAAGTGCTAATCTATGTATACCTCTTGCTCTTTATTTAACCTAAACCTGAGTGCCTTCAGGATCCCAAAGATGAACTTAGGAGGGAGGTGGCCTACTGCACATCTTTATTTATTCCTTATGTCAACATTGCCTCGTTGAATAAGTCTCCTCTCTTTGCTCTTAATTATTACTTATGTCTTTAATTAGCCTAATGAGAATTGGTGGCTGAGCATAACTTATCAGACCTGAAAGAGCCCAAGTTTTGATGGCCCAAACACCAGTAGAAATGACTATGATAAATTACAAATTTTACAATAATTGCTTAAAGCAAGTCCTAAATAATGAATTATAGTTAATAAAATTACTTAAAGTTAATACATGTGGGTAAAAGTAAAAAAAAAAAAAAGCCTTTTAAATGATCTAAAAGAAAGCAAAGGGAAAGTAGAACAAAGAAATGAGGTAAACAGTCGGCACACACATAAATGTTTCCTTATGAATAAACTTTTAGTAAAATGTTTTACATTTCATTACTTAGTTATTTGTGTAGGGGGCTGTGGGGTTAGGGTATGTGCCAGGGTATGTATGTGTGTGTGTGTGTGTGTGTGTGTGTGTATGTGTGTATATATATATATATATATATATATATATATATATATATATATCCCCAAGAGGACAACTTGATGTAGTCAATTTTCTCCTGTAATGTGGGTACTGGGAATTAAATTAATACCATTAGGCTTGGGAGCAAGTACTTCTCTACCTGTTGATCCATCTCATAAGCTCAAATAACCTTTTCACATATCTTCTAATCAATCTAATTTAAAGTTATACTTTCTCAAATTGAAAATTATAAGACAGAGCTTTATGCTTTTTTATAAGAAACATACAAATATACAAGCAACTTAAGTACAAGGATGAAGAAAAATATGTTGCATAATCATTAATCAAAAGTAATGGAAAGAGATATATCTGATTTAATACCCAAGAATATTACCTAGGATAGAGGGCCACTTCATCATAATAAATATTTAAATTTGTCATGGAGAAATTATAATCTTAAAGGTTTATGACCCCAATGACAGAGCTTTTATATACATAAAACAGAAGCTCACATGATAAGAGCAAGGAATCATCCTCCTTAATTGTGTTTAATCATTAGTAGGACTCCTGCAAAATTGAACAATCAAATGAAAATCAGTATGGACATGAAAGTCTGAAAAAACAATATAAAACATGCTACTCTATAGCTAAATAAATCTCATTTCAAATGTACACAGAATATTGAGTTAGATGGACTTTCTAGAGCAGGAAAAAACCTTTATACTTTTAAAAGGAATGAGGTCTTTAAAAGTTCAAAAACCTACAAAGTTGGCTTTCTGGCCACTTTGGAACATAATGAGAAATCTATAACAGAAGAATATGGAGAAAACCCCCAAATATTTGGACATTAAATAGCACTTTTATAAATAGCCCATAAATTGAAAAATAAAAACAAAAATTAGTGTATTACACTGAGTGAAATTTAAAATAAAGATTTGCAAAATATACATAGAATATTATTTAGAGAAGTATATATATACTTCTGTATGCATGCATGTCTGTATGCATGTATGTATGTATGCATATATATGCATACATATGAGAGAAATGAGAGGAGAAAGAGAATCAGACAGAGAGAGAGGGAGAGAGAGAGACCCAAATAGTGATTTTTGCTTCTACCATAGAATAAAGAAAGAGGAGCAAATTGAAGGCAAGGTGGGCTGTTGGAGAGATGCCTTGGAGGTTCAGAGTACTAGCTGCTTTTTAAAAGGACACAGTCTTGGTTCTCAGCATCCACATATTTGCTTACAAACTGTCTGTTCCAAAATATCTAATGTCTTCTTCTGGCCTCCAAAGGCACTGCTTGTACATAGTACACAGACATACAAGCATACAAGTTACCCACTCATGAAAAAGTATCAAAACATTTCAAGAAAATATTATGTTGTGAGAAGGATTCAGAAAGCAGGATGACAACACAAAATATCACTAAAATAGCAGGCTAGCTGCTGAGATAAGTAATAAATTTTATAATCTTTAGACTGCTACTAAAACTAAAAGACAAATCACTATCATGCTTTGTTCAGCTATCATCAGAGAAGATTCCTCCTGCTTCCTCATATGGGAATAAATATAAAGACTTACATTCAGGCATTATCCAGAGAGTGGATAATGAACTCTCAATCCTAAATGGGATGTCTCCATCAAGTCTCTTTCCTCAGAGCTTAGGGAACCCCACAGAAGAGGAGCAGAAAGAATCCAAGAGCCAGAGGGAGATGAAGGATTCCAAGAAAATAATGCCTTCTAAATTGACATGAGAAAAGTTCATATGAATTCAAAGAGACTGAAGGAGCATACATAAGGACTGCAGGATTCTGCACCAGGTCCTCTGAACTTATGACCTCCAGTTGAGTGGTTTTATGAGATTCCTCAGTGTGTAAATGAGTGGTTCTAGGATTCTTAAGCCTTTTTACAGGTTCTTTTCTTTCTATTTGTTCTGTTCAACTCCAAGGTGAGTTTTTGTTTTATATTTTATTTTGCCATATATTTAAAATAATGAATGAATGAATGAATGAATGAATGAATGAATGAATGAATGAAAACCTAGTCACTAGGACAAAAGTTAACAACTGAACTGTCAAGCATACTTCCTAGGATACAAAAAATTAGTTTTCTCCAACACTGAGTATATTAAACACTATGAGACAAGCTTCACATTCAGAAGTAGTTGACCATCACATAATGACCACCCCAGTTTGTTTTCTGTTTTGGTTGTGAGAGTGGTTGGGAGGGACAGTTAACATGTTTTCTTGGTTTGGGTTTTTTGTTGTTGTAGTGGGGTTTTGTTTGTTTGGTTGGTTTGTTGGGTTTTTGTTTTTTGTTTTTTGAGAAAGAAATTGAAGTTGGGTGGATAGGATGGGTAAGGATCTGGAATGACTTGTGGGAGCAGAAAGCATGATCAAAATATATTTAAAATTAAATTTGCTTTAAATAATGAAAATAATTTTTAAAATATTCCAATCATGAATGTATACTATATTCTGCAAACCTGGTTTGCATGTCTAGATTTCTATGCAAACAAGATCTTGCTTTCTTCATACTCATCACTTCTATATAACAATGCACTAAAATTTCCAGATAAATCTCTTCATATTAAACAGAAGTGAATAAAGTTATTCTTATTTGAAGAAGACACCATCATAAACACCCAAAGCTCTCAGTGTGGTCACCTTATTTGCAGGACATAATAGCCATTGTATTTCCATATACTAATTACAAACAATTTGAAAATAGAATTTTCAAAATAATTTCATCTCCAAAACCATCCAAAAGAGTAAAGTACAGTGAAGTAAATTTAACCAATGAAGCATAAGACTTGTGTACTAAAAACACATTATAAAAATAAAATATTCATTGAAAATAAAATGTAAAAGGCCTAAATAAATAGCAATGGGTTCATGACATTGAAATATTTTGTTACTAAAGAAGCAACATTTCCCAAATGTATTTATCCCACATAGTATATCATATTGTCTACACATTCAAGTACACCTTACCAAAATTCTAATTGTCTTTTCATAAAATCAGATAAGCTTAAAAAGATAATACTAAAAATTTGGATAAAAATTCAAGGGCCCACAATAGACAAAAAGCATCAAAAAAGAACTGAATGAAAAATTTTACATGTCCCAAGCAAAAATCTACACAAATCAAAAATAATCAAATAGTTTGGGTCCAGTAGACTGAGAGACAAATGAAACATAAGAGAGATGCCATTATAAAGTAAAATCTATTTTAGATAAATATATCATTATTATTCAAGAGTAAAAGCAAATAATTTAGCAAATGTGCTGTGTAGTTGTTTATACAAAAGAATGCAGTTAGTTATACCAAGTTCAAAAAATAATTTAAATAGACTATAGAAATGCATTCCAAGTATAAAATTTAAAACTCTTAAGTTTAAAAACCTTATATTATACTGATACCAACAGTTAAAAGTAGTTCCTGTCTTAAAAAATATGATGCAATATTATTTGTGGATGTTTTATGTTGGAACAACAGCTGTTATTTTTGCTAGTCATATACATATATATGTGTGTGTGTGTGTGTGTGTGTGTGTATATATATATATATATATATATATATATATATATATATATATATAATTTTAACCCTGACTTTTGTCTATGCTTTATGCATTTATACTTCTTGTCCAAGGTTAAGAGCAACAATGAGCTTTAATTTTACTTAAAATCAGTATTCTCTATGTAATGGTATTCTCCCGCAAAAAGCAAGCAGGTCATCAGAATTATCTGTGGCACTAATAACTGAGTCTTTGAGAGATGACAAACCTACTCTTTCATTTCTATTACAAAAATAAGTTTAAATAAATGTAAAATGACTTGTCACAGTCACCTGTTGAGTATGGTATAGATACAGGAAATTTTAGAAATTTTAGACTCCTTGCTTCATTATGATTTTATGTCATGAAATTATAAATACAGAAAAATCATTACTATTAATTTATATAGAGAGGGCAATTATATAAGGTATTCAGCATAGAAACAGCCAGGAATAATTGATATTTGTAAATGTCTATAGTCAAAAGAAAAGATAAGTCTATATATAATGTTATATTATAAGGAGCTAGTAAAAGATTACTTGACCAAATAGGGTAGAGGGAAAAACAGTATAAAAAAAGCAGAGCAGAAATCAATCAAAATTTTAAAAGCAGTAGAGAAAACCCAATGAAATGAAATGAAACAAATCAAAATGAAATGAAATGAAACATTAATTTGTAGCCATCCAGTGGCCATGGATGAACTGGGTTGCCTGAAAGGGGAGCTGGAAATGAAAAGAACTGGGTGGGAGAGAAGGATGAAGCCAAGACAAGGTTCTGATCAAGGTTCAAAGTTTAATTCTGCAACTTCATCTTATCAAGGGAAAAACCACAAAATCCATCCTTTGTTTTAACTGGATTATGCTGTAAAGCAAGCTCAGTGTGTAGTTTATTCTTCTAAGTTCCTGTAGGAAATTGAAGATGCATCAAGGTGATGACTTTATCTGGGTCATTAAAACCATTGTAGCAAGCACTTGAGGTCTGTTTAGCCTGCTCAAGGCTTGGGAAGGGCACATTAATTCTTTAAAGAGTTGAGTAAAACTGATAAATCTTAGGGTACATTAACAAAACCAAGTAAACTTAAATTACTAAAATCAGAAAATAGAAATATTACTACCAACTTTACTCAGTAAAACAGATTATACCACAGAATTATTGACCAAGATCAGCAACCTAGAAGAAAATAAAAAATTCTTCAAACACAAACCTTTCCCAATTTAACTCAAGAATAACTAGAAAAATTCTGAAAACCTATGACAAATAGATTGAATCAGTAAACAGAAGCCACCTAAGAATGTTTAACACCAGTGAATTACACAAAACAATAACAGAACCATTAACCTCTCATGGATTCCTCTAAAACTTTGAAATAAAGATTTTTATAATTAATTCTATAAAGCTAGTATTAGTTTAATGCCAAAATCAAATGAAGATGTCATGATAAAACATTACAGACTAATACCTAATACCTGAGTATGCATCCAAAATGCATTATTTGATAAAACCGTGTAATATTTATATTACAAGAAGTAATATGGCTAGGATGGTTTAATATCTGCAATTTAATGTAGCTTATTACATTCAGGAAATAAAGTGGAAAAAGAATCACAGAATATGGATTTGACAAACACCATAATACTCTCAAAAATTATAAGTCCAGGGACTATATTTCAGTGTGATAAACAATAATTATACAAATCTTTCAAGTTACATGAAAGTGGTGAAACCTAAAAATTTACTTCCCAAGAAAGACTTTTCAAAAATAAGAAGGATTACCACTTTTACCAAGTGTTATTCATTTTACTATGAATTCTAAACATAGAGGGAAAATGGCAAATTAGAGTAAAAAAAATGAAAATTAGAGTGTGATCCTTATATTAGTTGATATTCTTATTTTTTGAGCAAGTACATGACAACTAAAGGGAGAAAAGATTTGTTTTGGTTCATGGCCCATCATGAAAAGGCCTGGCAGTTCACAGCTGTAGCAACAGGATTTTTCTTACAATTGGATGGAATTGGAAACAAAGTGAGATGAATGATAGTTCTCAGCTGGATCCAACTTTTTAGTTTATTATATTGGTTTATTTTAGTTACATGTATACAATGTATACTATAAACAATCTCAGCCCAACTCTCTACCACCACTGTCCAAGTATTCTTCTTTCACAAGTATCTCAGGTCCATTCAATTGTATTCATTTTGTTCTGTGACCCATTGAGTTTAACTACATCTACCTGCTTAAACTTGGATTTTGAGCTATTCGGTGGAACTCTGGATCTTGTCAGTGGGTATACAACTAAAAACAGTGATCACACTTTCCCATAATCAATATGTTAATGATAAAGGGTAGACTCTTGTGATCTCTATCTCTTCCATGACTGGTTGTTAATAGGGCCAATTTTGTGTTGGCCAAATGCAGGTAACTATTGCTGTCATGAGTTAATGCTTCTATTGAGTCTAGAAAATGAATTCCACAGCCCTTCAATTCTTATAATCCATGAACAGGGCTGCTCTGAACATGTCTAACTATGGTCTTAGTCTGTGTGATCCCCTGATACCACTGGAATACAAACATACCCTTAGTACATACATTTAATCCCTTTGGTTAATCTTTTGGTATACACATTTAATCCCAAAATCTCAGGAGAAACACTACACAAGTGCAGCTCAGGGAGAGAGGCAGAGGAGAGAGAGAGAGAGAGAGAGAGAGAGAGAGAGAGAGAGAGAGAGAGAGAGAATTCAGTCAGTTCAATTGAGAAGAGATAAGTTCTGTTGAGTCAGTTGACAATCATTTGGGAAACAGTGAAGGCAATGCAGTGGACTTGCTTCATTCGTGAGTCCATCCAGTTCAGTGCAGCTTAGCAAGCCAGAGAATAAGTAGCCAGGAGATTAGAACAAATTACCATATTTATTTTGAGGCCAACCAAAGCAATTCAGTGAGAAGCTGAGAGAAGCCATATTGAATCAATCAGCTTGGAAAACAAGTTTGAGCCAAAACAGCTGAGTTGAACCAGACAGCCAGAGATTAGATAGAAGTGGGAAAGTAGGAACTTATTCAGCAGATAACAATTAATTCAGGTGAATAAAAGTAACTTTTACAACAAAGAATCAATCTGTTTCCAAAAATTCTGCTTTTTTTCTATGTGTAAAAGGCAATCCCAGACTTAGAGAAGTCTTTCCTTATGATGAACAACCATGAAAGCAGATGCTTTCCAAGATCACGAGTAAGAAATGGTTATGGATTTAAACTTAAACAAGACATTCAAACAACAACTTCAATGCTCAGAGAACATTGGAGAGGAGGCTAGAATAATGTAAAAGCCAGGAGACACCCCAGCCCACAGAAAAACCTGTCCCAAAGGCTTAAACCCAATGACTTCCAGGTCAACCGACACCAGGAGAAAACCTAATGGCAAAAGGCAAGCTCAAGAACATAATCAACATAACCTAGTGTAATATGGTACCATCAGAAACCAACTCTCCTACTTTGGCAAGCCCTGGATACACTATCACACTTAAAGAGCAAGACTGTGACATTAAATCTCATGTCATGAAGATGATAGAAGTCTTTAAAGAGGATATAAATAAATTCTTTAAAGAAACACAGGGATCCTGTACCACAGGGCTCCATACCCAAATAGTGCTGGGAGAGAGCTAGCCTCCCAAGAGTGTGGACAAGCCTGTGAGCACAGATAAGACCACCATTTCTGCTCAGAGGAACCTGCCTGGAATGCTCAGGACACAGGAACTGAGGAGCAGCCTGGATCAGGAGCCTCTGGTTTCCATCTGCACCCGGAGCTGATCCTGTGCAACAGGGCTCCATACACAAATAGCACCAGGAGAGAGCTGGTCTACTAGGACTGCCAACATATCTTTGAGCACAGGTAAGACCACTACATCTCTTCAAATTTCTAGCCCAAGGGGGACCCACCCAAAGTCATCAGGACACAGGAACCAAGGAACAGCAGGGAATAAGATCCTTCTAGTTTCAGTCTGCAACCCAAGAGCTGACCCTGTACCACAGCTCTATATACCTAAATGCCTCCTGGAGAGAATTGGTATCCCAGGAGTACTGACACAGGGGCTTGCAGAAGGGACAAGCCACAGTCACAGAAAGCAAAACCAGCTAACACCAAAGATAACCAGATCATGAAAGGCAAGGGCAAGAACAAAAGCAACAGAAACCAAGGCTACTTGGCATCATCAGAATCCAGTTCTCTTACCACAGTGAGCCCCGATTACCCCAACACACCAGAAAAGCAAGACTCTAATTTAAAATTACATCTCATGATGATGATAAAAGACATTAAGAAGGACATAAACAACTCCCTTAAAGAAATTCAAGAGAACACAGGTAAACAGGTAGAAGCCCTTAAAGAGGAAACACAAAAATCCCTTAAAGAATTGCTGGAAAACACAAACAAACAGGTAAAGGAACTGAACAAAACCATCCAGGATCTAAAAATGAAAATGGAAACAATAAAGTAATCACAAAGGGAGACAACCCTGGAGATAGAAAACCCAAGAAAGAGATCAGGAGGCACAGATGCAAGTATCATGAACAGAATACAAAAATAAATAAATAAATAAATAAATAAATAAATAAATAAATAAATAAATAGAAGAGAGAATCTCAGGTGCAGAAGGTACCATATAAAACATTGACACAACAAACAAAGAAAATGGAAAAATCTCCTAACCCAAAACATCCAGGAAATCCAGGACACAAGAAGAAAACCAAACCTAAGGGTAAAAGGTATAGAAGACAGTGAAGATTCCCAAATTAAAGGAACAGTAAATATCTTCAATAGAATTATAGAAGAAACTTTCCTAACTTAAAGAAAGAGATGCCCGGCTGGTCCAAAGGTAGTGAGTTATCTCAATTGATTGTTCACAGTCAGTTACAGATTGAACTCCTGTTCTACACTTTCCCTCCTTCTCACTACTGCACTTGACTAGTCTTAAAAAAAAAAAAGAAAAAGAAAAAAAAAGAAAGAGATGCCCATAAACATACAAGAAGCCTACCGAACTCCAAATAGATTGGACAAGAAAAGGAATTCCTCTGGTCACATAGTCAAAACACCAAATGCACAAATCAAAGAAAGAATAATAAAAGCAATAAGGGTAAAAATGTCAAATAATATATAAAGGCATAGGTATCAGAATTATACCCTATTTCTCACCAGAGACTATGAAAGCTAAGACATACTGGGCAGATCTAATATAAACCCTACTACTATACCCAGCAAAACTCTCAATTACCAAACATGAAACCAAGATATTTCATGATAGAACCAAATTTACAAAATATCTTTCTACAAATCCAGCCCTACAAAGGATAATAGATGGAAAACACCAACACAAGGAGGGAAACTACACCCTAGAAAGAGCAAGAAAGTAATCTTTCAACAAACCCAAACGGAGATAGCCACACAAATGTTGTGGATAGCCCTGGGGCTAATTATATTTGATGTTACTTAAGTTCTCCTGTGAGTGGTTGTGAACAAGGAATGAGTCAGGTTATTTCCTGTAAACCTGCTTCCCACCTTAATTTGTAAAATAAAGGAGAGCTGATGATTGGGCAGATAAAAGGGAAAGTGGAACAGAAGGTGGGAGAGAGAAGAGGAGAAAATGGAAGAGGGAGAGGACTCAGATGAGGAGGAAGAAGGAGAAAAGCAGAGCAGAAGCACATGGCCTGGAGAAACTGCAAGTTCTAAGGGGTCTCATAAGCTGTGGAAGATGGTAGTGTAATGGTAGATATGCCCAATCTAGGTGCACAGCATGTAACCATATTAACTGTGTTGTGTTTTCATTGTCATGGCATATTTGGGAGGAGATTTACTGGAACACACAATCATAAAAATAACATAAAAAATAATAGGAAGCAACAATCACTATTCCTTAATATCTCTTAACATCGATGGACTCAATTCCCCAATAAAAAGACATAGACTAACAGACTGGATATGTAAACAGCATTTTGCTGCATACAGGAAATGCTTCACATTGTCAAAACCAAACTAAACCAAACAAAACAAAAACAAACTACCTCAGAGTAAAGGGCTGGAAAACAATTTTCCAAGCAAATGATCCCAAGAAACAAGCTGGAGGAGCAATTCTAATATTGGATAAAATCGACTTTCAACCAAAGTCATCAAAAACGATAAGGGAGGACACTTCATATTCATCAAAGGAAAAAAAATCTACCAAGAACTCTCAATTGTGAACATCTATGCTCCAAATGCAAGGGCACTCACATTCATAAAAGAAACTTTACTAAAGTTCAAAGCACACATTGTACCTCACACAATAATAATGAGAGACTTCAACACCCCACTCTCATTAATGGACAGATAATAGAAGGACAAACTAAGCAGATACAGAGTGAAACTAACAGAAGTTATGAACCAAATAGTTTTAACAGATATCTATCGGACATTTCATCCTAAAACAACAAGACATACCTTTTTCTTAGTACCTAATGGTACCTTCTCCAATATTGACCATAAATTCATTCAAGAGATACAAGAAGATTCAAATAACCCAACTTGTAGTAAATCTCCAACCAACTAAGCCAAGGCAATTGAAACCCAACTCAATAAGAATACATGCTGTATACGTAGATTGGGCAGATCTACCACTATACTACCATCTTCCCCATATAAGAGACCCCTTATAACTTGTGGTTTCTCCAGGCCAAGGTCTTCTGCTCCACTTTACTTCTTCTTCCTTCTGTGTCATCCTTTCCCTCTCTCTTTCTTTCCCCAAAACCTTCAGCTCCACCTTCCCCTCTTTTTCTGTCCAATCACCAGTCTCTAGCCTGTAGTTTATAAATTAAGGTGGGAAGGTTTATAGGAAATCACCTGAGGGCTGACTCACTCCTTTTTCACAGTCACTCACAGGCAAACAGAATTGATATCAAATATAATTAGCCCCAGTGCTAATTATAATCCTATGCATTGTATAAGATCACCATGGACTAAGGCTGGTCATTAATAACAACAAAAACAACAGAAATCTCACATACACAGGGAAGCTGAGCAATGCTCTACTCAATGATAACTTGGTCAAAGAAGAAATAAAGACTTTTTAGAATTTTACTAAAATGAAGGCACAATCCTGGATGGTTTTGCTCAATTCCATTACCTGTTTGGTTGTGTTTTCCTGTACTTCTTTAAAGGATTTTTGTGTTTCCTCTTTAAGGACTTCTACCTCTTTAGCAGTGTTCTCCTGCATTTCTTTAAGTGAGTTATTCATGTCCTTCTGAATGTCCTTATTAATGTCCTCTACCAGCACCATGAGATATGATTTTAAATCCGAGTCTTGCTTTTCGGGTGTGTTGGGGTATCCAGGACTGGGTGAAGTGGGATTGCTGGGTTCTGATGAAGGTGAGTGGTCTTGGTTTCTGTTATTGGCAGGCGGATTTCTGAGTTCGAGGCCAGCCTGGTCTACAAAGTGAGTTCTAGGACAGCCAGGGCTAAAGAGAAACCCTGTCTCGAAAAACCAAAAAAAAAAAAAAAGATTATTACGTTTGCCTTTCGCCATCTGGTAATAATCTCTGGAGTTGGTTGTTATAGTTGTCTCTGGTTGGAGCTTGTTCCTCCTGTGATTCTGTTAGCCTCTATCAGCAGACCCGGGAGCCCAGCTCTCTCCTGAATCTCAGTGGTCAGAGTAGTCTCAGCAGGCGAGCTCTCCTCTTGCAGGGAAGGTGCACAGAGTTTTGGTGTTCAGACCTGCCTCTTAGGTAAAGTTGATGACCCTATATAGGTACTGTCCTAGAAGATGTGTTGCGTCTGCGGTCTGCACACTCTCCTGCACAGACTGGTCTCTGTGGGAGCCTTTGTAGTCCGTGAGCTGACCTGAACAGACTGGTCTCTGAGCGACCTGGGACCCAAGATGGCTCTCTCACAAGTTCCAGCAGGGAAAGCCCTCCCAGGCGGAGAACTCTCCTCAGGCGGGGAGGGTGCCTGGATGTCTAGAGCCCAAAGCTGGGTCTGTCCCAAAAGGCGGGCTGTTCAGCTGTTTGCTCACTCACCCTTTGCAGTCCGTGAGCTGACCTGCGCAGACTGGTCTCTGAGCGACCTGGGACCCTCAGATGTGAGCATATTTCTTAGGGCTCCCACTGCTATGAAGAAACTTCTTTTTTTTTTCCAATTTTTTATTAGATATTTTCTTAATTTACATTTCAAATGCTATCCCGAAAGTTCCCTCCCCCCTCCCACTGCCCTGTTCCCCTGCTCACTCCCTCCCACTTCTTGGCCTTGGCATTCCTCTGTATTGGGGCATATAAAGATTTCAGTACCAAAGGGCCTCTCCTCCCAATGATGGCCGACTAGGCCATCTTCTGCTACATATGGAGCTAGAGACACGAGTTCTGGGGGTTCTGGTTAGTTCATATTGTTGTTCCTCTTCTAGGGTTGCAGACCCCTTCAGCTCCTGGGGTTCTATCTCTAGCTTCTCCAATGTGGGCCCCATGTTCCATCTTATGGATGACTGTGAGCATCCACTTCTGTGGGAGACAGCTATATCAGGGTCCCTTCAGTAAACACTTGCTGTCCTATGCAATAGTGTCTGAGTTTAGTGACTGATTATGGGATGGATCCCGGGTGGGTTAGTCTCTGTATGGTCCATCCTTTCATCTTAGCTCTAAACATTGTCTCTGTAACTCCTTTCATGGGTATTTTGTTTACCATTCAAAGGAGGAATGAAGTATCCACACGCAGGTATTCCTTCTTGATTTTCTTGTGTTTTGCAGATTGTATCTTGGGTATTCTAAGTTTCTGGGCTAATATCCATTTATCAGTGAGTGCATATCCAATGACTTCTTTTGTGATTAGGTTACCTCACTAAGGATTATGTCCTCCAGATTCATCCATTTGCCCAAGAATTTCATAAATTCATTTTTTTAAATAGCAGAATAGTACTCCATTGTATAAATGTACCACATTTTCTGTATCCATTCCTCTGTTGAGGGACATCTGGGTTCTTCCAGCTTCTGGCTACTATAAATAAGGCTGCTATGAACATAGTGGAGCATGTGTCCTTTTTCCCAGTTGGAACATCTTCTGGGTATATGCCCAGGAGAGGTATTGCTCTGGTAGTACTATGTCCATTTTATGCGAATACACTGGACTGCCTTCCAGAGTGGTTGTACAAGTTTGCAATCCCACCAGCAATGGAGGAGTGTTCCTCTATTTCCACATCCTTGCATCCAGCATCTGCTGTCACCTAAATTTTTGATCTTAGCCATTCTGACTGGTGTGAGGTGGAATCTCAGTGTTGTTTTGATTTGCATTTCCCTGATGATTAAGGATGATGAACATTTTTTCAGATGTTTCTCAGCCATTCAGAATTCCTCAATTGAGAATTCTTTGTTTAGCTCTGTACCCCATTTTTTAATGGGGTTAATCGTTTTTCTGGAGTCCAGCTTCTTTAGCTCTGAAGAAACTTCTTAACCAAAGGAGCTCTTGTCTCTAGCTGCATATGTAGCAGAAGATGGCCTGGTGGGCCATCATTGGGAACAGAGGCCCCTTGGTTATGCAAACTTTATATGCCCCAGTACAAGGGAAAGCCAGGGCCAAGATATGGGAGTGGGTGGGGTAGGGGAGCAGGGTAGGGGATCAAGGAGGGTATAGTGGACTTTCGGGATAGCATTTGAAATGTAAATGAAGAAAATATCTAATAAAAATTGGGGAAAAATATGGGACATTTAATTGGGACTGGCTTATACTTTCAGAGGTTCAGCCCATTATCATCATGACAAGAAGTACAGCATGTTCAGATAGCCTTGGTGGTAGAGAAGCTAACAGTATTATATCTTGATCCAAAGGAAGCCAGGTGCAGACTGACTGTATCCCAGGCAGGTAGGAAAAGGGTCTCAAAGCCCACCCCTACAGCAATGCAGTTCTTCCTTATAAGACCACACCTACTTCAACAAGATCACACTTCCTAATAGTGTTACTACCTCAGCCAAACATATTCAAACCACCACAACCCATATTGCTGATATGAGGAAAGGCATGTAAAGGACTGAGGCTGAACTCAGACCTATGGGGTACTGACAAAGACTTTCCAACATGGAACATGCTTGGAAGAGCAAAGCCTTCATCAGATCTAAATACAAATATTTATGAATGATTGACTATTGCATACAAAAGGTAGCAACTGCAGCTTCCTCTACACAAATGTTTGCATCCTGTGATGGATCACCTACACACATCTCATCTCCTACCTAGACTAGCTAATCAACCGTCTTCCCATGCTGTATCTAATATAAAGATTGATATTCTAGAGTGTTGTGATAGTTGGTGCCACTCCATCAGAGGACACACATCCCTCCTGACCCGAGCTTTTCTGTACATGCATCTGTGTGTCCGCTCTTTCTTCATTCTCTTGTTATTTCTAGTCAGGGTTCCAGGCTCAAGTCATATGGTTCACAGTAACAAAGTAAACAAAAATCCAATTAAAAATGGGAGCTTAACATGTAATTTTAAAAATAAGAAGTACAAATGGCTAATGAATACTTTAAAAAATGTTCAATGCCTTTGGCTATCTAGCTTTCTTTTGTTCTATAATGATTCTCTCCCTAGGAAACCATTCTGCCCACAATATGTTGGACCCTTCTCCATCAATTAATAACCAAGGTGATTCTCCAAAGACAGGCCCACAGACCAAACATTCTGATCTAGACAATCAATTGAGAGTTTTTGGTTTGTTTTGTTTTGTTTTCTTTGTTTTCCCAGACTAGGTTCTTTTCTTAAGATCAGTCTGAAACCAAGCATGAAGTTTCCTCTATTCTGGCCAGCTTTCCTCATACAGGAAGTTGCTGTGTAGGTCTCTGGAGGATAAGAAAAGCATCAATGGTTTTACCAATCACTGACCCTCCCTGCCACCTAAAAAATCCTGCCAGGGAAGATGTACCCAATTGTACCATAATAGCATGATTGCAAATAGGTAACTAACTGTTTTCTGATTGAATTTGAAGCTAGCTTCACAGAATGAAATTCATACCAGGAACTATATAAACTCCTCCGTGATCAGTCCAATGACTGGGTACAAGTACTAGCATCTGTATTGAGAAAGATTCCTTTAAAAATTAAAAATAAAGACATAATCTAATATAACTTTCCATTCTGTTCTGGAAACATGAATACACTTCAGAATCGGAAGCAGAGACTTCATCAGATATTGTTCATACCAGAATTTATAGTGGTAATATCTATAATACTCAAAGTGTGGAAAACATTTATCCATTAATAAATGGATAGACAAATACTGGCATAAACATGCAATGAAGAGTTCAGCTGTATAAAATTAAAATTTGAGGGGGCTGGTGAGATGGCTCAGCGGGTAAGAGCACCCGACTGCTCTTCCGAAGGTGATAAGGGCCCTGTGCCTGGCGCTGGAGCGGTGAGGACCAGAAGGGAAGTGGTCCACTGCCCCCCCCCACCCCCACCCCCGTCTCTCTCCGGGCTGCAGACTCGGGTCCCACGCAATTGGACTGGAACAGATGTGTGTTCCTCTCACCAGTGGTCCCGAGATCGCTAGGAGAGTCCTGCCAGAAACCTGGTCGGGTGCACAGCCCCCGGGCCTTGCGCCCTGCGCTGGAGCGGTGTGGACTGGAAGGGAAGGGGTCCGCTGCCCCCCTGTCTATCTCCCGGCTGCAGACTCAGGTCCCATGTGATTGGACTGGAACAGATGTGTGTTCCTCTCACCAGTGGTCCCAAGATCGCTAGGAGAGTCCTGCTAGAAACCTGGTCGGGTGCACAGCCCCCGGGCCTTGAGCCCTGTGCTGGAGTGATGTGGACCGGAAGGGGGGTGTAGTGCTTTTCCCACTGCCATTTTGATTTGGCACAGCATTTCCTTTCATATACTTGTTGGTCATTGCATATCTTTTTAAAAAAAATTAATCATTTATCTATTTATTTATACTCCAGATTTTATTCCCCTCTTACTATTCTACATCCCATACCTCCTCTCCACCTCTCTGTCTCCACGAGGATGTTCCCACCACCCACCACCCACCCCATCAGACCTGTAAACTCCCTGGGGCCTCCAGTTTCTTGAGAGTTAGGTGCATCTTCTCTGACTGAACCCAGACCTTGTAGTCCTCTGCGGTATATGTGCTGGGTGTCTCAAGTCAGCTGGTGTATGCTGCCTGGTTGGTAGTCCAGAGAGAGATCTCTGATATCCAGGTTAATTGAAACTGCTGGTCTTCCTACAGGGTTGCCCTCCTCCTCAGCTTCTTTAGCCTTTCCCTAATTCAACCACAGGGGTCAGCTTCTTCTGTCCATTGGTTGGGTGCAAATATTCACATCTGACTCTTTCAGTTGTTTGTTGGATCTTTCAGAAGGCAGTCATGATATGTCCCTTTTGTGAGTGCTCCATAGCCTCAGTAATAGTGTCAGGCCTTGGGGCCTCCCATTGCATATCTTTTTAAAACCATGTTTGTTCAGATCATGTGGAGATATATTTATCAATTTAGACAATAATTGATTTAGATAAATTGTGGAATGAACATGTGTACTCTTAAAGACTAATGAAAAAACAAAACAAAACAAAATAAAAAAACATTCACTGAATCAGAAACATTAAAAAACCAGTGATATTGTTAATGGTTTAGTGAAAACACAGTAGAGCCTAAGGCTTTGCTGTAAGATCATTTTAAATCAGCCAATTATTATTATTTTTTTGCGTTGATACAAATTTTCTAGGCCCCTCTAGCTCTCAAAGTATTATTAAGAGGTAGATAAGGTAGTTCTTTATTAGTTGGTGCTAAGTTACAGTGAAATAGAATCAAGAAGTTCTGGTATGGTATTCCATAACAGCATAGCTACAGATAACAGTAACACACAATGGCTTTATACATATAGAACCCTCTATTCTGATGTCATTACTTTGGACTTGAAAATTATGCCATAATTCCTGTGCAACAAGACAGTGTATTGGACACTTGTAGATAATCCTGAGAACCTCAGTTTATATGAAAATGGGAAGCAACTAATACAAGTTTTCTAAGGAATATAGTGATATAAAAAATACCACCAACTAGACAATTATGGATATGACCCTTTTACCCAAATAATAGCTCTCTGACTAAGGACTTGGTTTACTATTGGAAAATGAATTTAAGCAGACATGTCCCATCTTTGTTCCCCTATACTGACATTTCATTCAATTATACTTTTAATTTAATTGGTAGGAGATAGTTTTATGCTACCACATTGAAAATTTAGTAGAGGTAATAAGTGGGATTCATTTTGGCCATTAACTACTCTCTAAAGGTTTCTATTTGCTGTTACCTCTTATTGAAGCTGGGACTAAGGTTGTGCAAAAATTCTCCTAAGAATAACTTGTACGACTCTGTTTTTCTCCATTTCTAAGAAAATGTGGTTAAGGTAACATTGACAATGATAGGGAAATCCATTACTATCTAATTGCTGTCATTATAAGCTTTAATGAGAAACATGAGTAAGACTTCATATTAAAAACAAGACTTTATAAGGTGTTACCCAAGGCTTGCAACCCCTGAGAGGTGTTCAGGCAAGGAGGATGTTTCAAGCAATCATCCAGTTTAAAGCCATCACAAAACCCATATGTTAATGTGAAGCATGATAAAAAAATGTAAGAATATATATATTTTCATATCATTTGAGTTATTTTGACAAAAGTTGAAGGAGAGATTAAGATAAAGGAAAGTTAGATCAAGAAAACAAAGTGGGTGAATTGGTTGGAAAGAAGCAACTGCAATTATTATAGAGGCTATGAACAATCCCAATTTCTCTCACTTGTTATAGCTAGGATACAACTTTAATTTCCATTTGAATTATGTAAATGTGGGCTAGAGAAGAATGGACACATGGAAAACCCTTTCAATTACTCAATCTCATAAGTAACAGGAACAAACTAGTTAATAAGAAAGAAAAAAAGAAAGAAAAAACTCTCATATATTCATTCCAAACTTTAAAGGAACACATGGGCCAAGTTCATACTGGTTTTGTTTTTTTGGAAAATATTCTAAATTAGGTTGTGTAAATGATGATACATTTTTTTCTTTACAAGACACCATGAACCCTATTCAGTTGTAAATGAGCATTCCCTCAATCCTTAGTGTGCCACTCTTATTCTGTTTCCTATAGTTGCACAAGCACTCTCCCAGTCTTCATTTTGCAAAGCTTTGCATGGGAAGCAATTGTGTCTGCTCAGAGGATGTCTACACAATAGAACTGGTATATTGTAGATTGGTGAGATATATACATATTGGTTTTTTGAGACAGGGTTTCTCTGTGTAGTCCTGGCTGTTCTGGAACTCATTCTATAAACCAAGCTGGCCTCAAACTCAGAAATATGCCTGCCTCTGCCTCCCACGTGCTTGCATTAAAGGCATGTGCCACCACTGCCATGCAGATTGGTGATATTTTGCATTTAAACTTTGTAATATTTAGAGTCTCACATAGATTATTAGTACACAACTCAACCATGTTTTGAAACATCTGAAAACATGCCCATTA
Source organism: Mus minutoides (assembly GCA_902729485.2). Taxonomy (NCBI): domain Eukaryota; kingdom Metazoa; phylum Chordata; class Mammalia; order Rodentia; family Muridae; genus Mus; species Mus minutoides. The sequence continues at coordinate 141,102 of CACVCL010016398.1, read as the reverse complement.
TTATGACAATCAGTATTGTATTATTTCGTCTTCACAATAAACCTAGGAGATACTATAATTTTCACTTTGTCATCTTGATTATTAAAAGCACATTAAGCATCTGGAGGGAATCAGTTAATTAATCAATTCAATTAAGTTTGGGAACAGTCATATAAAATTTATCTGTCTTATCATGAGAAAAACATCAGTTTTACTATGTGTTTACTGTTACTTCTCATATAACTAAAAAAATGAGGACTAAGTAAGAGCATAGTTCTATTGTAAAGAACTTATTAAAGATGTGTTAATTTCAACAGAGAGAAAGAAAGGAGAGAGGGGAAGGGAGGGGAAGAATACTTTGTAATGATTTTAAAACTAGCTAGAAAAGATATCAGGGAAAATATCACACTTTTGATGTATATATTTAAGAAGTAGTGATATGGTACAAATCTCCTCATTAAAATATTATACTAAATCCTACAGTACAATGCTTCATTTTGGTCAAAAGTCCATTTTGAGAATTTGAGGATGGTGCATATACATAAATACATAGAGGCAATACACCACATCAGCATAATAATCTACATAATAAGCAAAATATACACATAATTTTAGTAAATGTAAAAAAGTATTTGATAAAATTAAACATGTTTCATGATAAAAATTATAAATTTAGTATAAAAAAAATGTACTTCCTAATTATAAAGACTACATATATCAGATAAGTTCCCAACATCACACTGAAAGCATTCTGTTTAATATCTGATATAAAACAAGGATGACTACTCTCAAATACTTACTCAACATATTACTTGGGGATAGCATGATAGCTCAATAAGGGAAGGTACTTTTCACTAAGCATGACAACTTCAATTAGATCACATGGACTCTTTGCATTTTGTCCTTTGTACCCTAAATGCACCCCATGGCACATACTCATATATGCATGAACATACACATACACTCAGTCACACAGCCAGGCAATCATCTAATAACATGTAATAATATAAAAACTAGTTTACTAGAAGCCCCAACCTGAATAATTCAGCAATAGAAAGAAGCAAAGAGAATCCAAAATAGAAAACTGAAAGTCAATTGTTCCTGATTTTGAAGGATGAGATATTACCTATAGAAAACAGGAGCTGAAGGGGTCTCTAACCCTATAGGTTGAACAACAATATGAACTAACCAGTACCCCCAGAGCTCGTGTCTCTAGCTGCATATGTAGCAGAAGATGGCCTAGTTGGCCATCATTGGGAAGAGAGGCCCCTCAGTCTTGCAAACTTTATATGTCCTAGTACAGGGGAACTCCAGGGCCAAGAAGTGGGAGTGGGTGGGTAGGGGAGCAGGGCGGGGGTGGGGGAGGATATAGAGGACTTTCGGGATAGCATTTGAAACGTAAATGAAGAAAATATCTAATAAAAATGGAAAAAAAGAAAGGAAGAAAAGAAAATTAAACAGAAAAAAGAAAACACTATATGTACTAGTGTTTGTTGATGTTATTGTAAAGGTTATTACAGCTAATAAATCAGCTCAACAAAGTTCTAAAACATATACTACAATCAGGAGCATTACGTATGTCAATAGCACATGCACATGCATGCACTTGGGCGGGCATGCAATTGGTTCCATAATACAAGGAGATGAGGCCTAAAACCTCAAACAAAATGAACTCAGCATGTTGTATTTATATACTTGTGTATATGTGTATGTGTTTAACAAAAATAAAAAGAGAGAGGACATCAATTTGAGTAGGGAGGAATCACAGGGGCTTAAGGGAGGAGAAACAGAGGGGCTGGAGAAGGACAAAAATCAGAGAATTGATATAATTATATATTAATTAAAATGTATTTTATTGATAAAAATCAGAAGAATGAAGAAAGACCTGGGAGAAAATATTTGGAAACTATAGCTTTGATACAGGCTGCTACTGGGACTTTGAGGAGAGCTTAATAAGATTCAGATAACTAAATAAATAAAAGTAATAAGTCTAAATTGACAAATATCAAAGAAAGAACAACAGACATGGAGAAGAAAAAAAGCAAAACAGCCTTATTGAAGATTAAAAAAGTATATTTTGACATTCCATTGTCCTGCCTCCAGCATGGCTATTGCCAATACTATAGAAGACAGCGAGCATCAGGGAGAATGTAATGGGATGGGAATCTGGCACACCATCGGCAAGAATAGAAATCAGTACACCTATTATCAGCTGATAGGTAATGTTGTCTGAGGAATCCCACTACTATGTACACATCCAAAGGAATTGAAATCAGCATTACAAAGAGACCATCTGCGTTCCTTTGTTCATTGAAAAACTACTCATAACAACAACAACCAAAAGGAAGAAGCAAGTGCAAGAACCATCATTTGATAAAGAAAGTAAGCATGATGCACATATTGATGTGACAAACCTCACCATCAAAAGGATGGAATCCTGCTATTTGAGATGCCATGGGTGATAATTGTGTTCTGCGAATTAGACAGACACAAGGAGACAAGCTGTATATTATCTCACTTCTTGCAATCAAACTAAGCCAATATCAGAGCAGGGAAAGGAACAGCTTTTAAGATACATATTTGTCAAAAATAATAGACAATTTTTAAACTTCAAAAGAAATCATTCTTTTGAGAATTTCATACTTGAATAGTGCTTTATGTAATTTATAATGTTTCTTCCCTCTTTCCAACTCTTCCTATGCCCTCCATTGTCCCTCAATTTTCTAATTATTATGCAGTCTATATAGGCTTAATTCTTAAGGAGCTATATAATTTATGGAGTCTAGTAAATATAAAATCATAGAAAGCCTTGCTTGAGGGTTTTTTTTTTAATGTTGTGACCCATGAGCTTTAAACCAAACACATAACACTCTCTCACACCACAGGCACATTTGCAAACATACATGTTACATACCTCAAAAATCAACTATGATTGCAAGTGCAGAGTTTGTGAGAGAGGCCAAACCTACTCCATCTTGGAACCAGTCTTCAGATTAAAACAAAGTGAAACAAAAGAAAACAAACAAAACCTCCAGAACTTGACTGGCAGTTCAACCCCAGTACCAGGAAGTACCTCAGTGCTTGTCCTTAGTCAGAATCACTCCCTAGCTTCTTCCTAGCAACAGTTAATAAATTGTTTCAGATGCACTTTCAGACCGTTTGTGATTGTATATTGTCTTGCTTCAGAGCACCCACCTATTGGCTTACAATAGACATTCAGTTAGATGCTTTCCAGGCTGGAAACACCCTCCCTTACACCCTTCCTTGCTTGCCATTTTCTATAAAACTTTGTCCTGATGAGAGCTCAGGACTGCTTCATAGCCCAAGAGCTCTCTGAATTTGCAAATGAAAGACACACATATGCCAGCTAACTTTGATGTGCCTTGACTAGTTCAATGATTGGGCACTTCCAAACCCTGCCATGGCTAGCACATACCACACTCCTGTATTCTTGGCTTAACACCATGTAAATCTATATTTTATATTGGCTGATCTGTTTCCTTTTGGGCAGCCTCCCCCCTCAGGGCTGCTTTCCCTTTATATCTATTACTAGTCAAATTATCTTTAATAATGGATTAATACTAAATGTAATAATGTCTGGAATTCTGATGTTTTTGATAACTATCTAACTATATAAAATATTGGACACTAGAAAATCAAATAACCCCATTAAAAATGGGGCACAGAGCTAAACAAAGAACTCTCAAGTGAGGAATACCGATGGCTGAGAAGCACCTGAAAAAATGTTCAACATCCTTAATCATCAGGGAACTGCAAATCAAAACAACCCTGAGATTCTACCTCACACCACTCAGAATGGCTAAGATAAAAAATTCAGGCGACAGCAGATGCTGGTGTGGATGTGGAGAGAGAGGAACACTACTCCATTGTTGGTGGGAATGCAAGTTTGTTCAACCACTCTGGAAATCAGTATGGCGCTTCCTCAGAAAATTGGACATAGCACTTCCAGAGGATCCTGCAATACCTCTCCTGGGCATATATCCAGAAGATGTTCCAACTGGTAATAAGGACACATGTTCCACTATGTTCATAGCAGCCTTATTTATAATGGCCAGAAGCTGGAAAGAACCCAGGTGTCCTTCAACAGAGGAATGGAAACAGAAATTATGGTACATTTACACAATGGAGTGCTACACAGCTCTTAAAAACAATGAATTTATGAAATTCCTAGGCAAATGGATGGATCTGGAGGGTATCATCCTGAGTGAGGTAACCCAATCACAAAAGAACTCACATAACATGTACTCACTGATAAGTGGATATTAGCCCAGAAACATAGAATACCCAAGATACAATTTGCTAAACACATGAAACTCAAGAAGAATGAAAATCAAAGGGTGGACACTTCGCCCCTACCTAGAGTTAGGAGCAAAGCACACATTGAAGGAGTTACAGAGATCAAGTGTGGAGCTGAAACAAAAGGATGGACCAACCAGTGACTGCTGCAGCTGGGGATTCATCACATAATCAGCCACCAAACGCAGACACTATTGCATATGCCAGCATGATATTGCTGAAAGGGCCCTGATATAGCTGTCTCGTGTGAGGCTATACCAGTGCCTAGCAAACACAGAAGTGGATGCTCACAGTCAGCTATTAGATGGAACACAGGCTTCCCAAGGGAGGAGCTAGAGAAAGTACCCAAAGAGCTAAACAGGTCTCTACCCCTATAGGTTGAAGAACAATATGAACTAACTAGTACCCTCAGAGCTCATGTTTCTAGCTGCATATCTAGCAGAAGATGGCCTAATTGGCCATCATTAGGAAGAGAGGACCCTTGGTCATGCAAACTTTATATGCCTCAGTACAGGGGAATGCCAGGGCCAAGATGTGGGATTGGATGGGAAGGGGAGCAGGGCAGAGGATGAGGGAGGGTTTAGAGGACTATCGGGATAACATTTGAAATGTAAATGAAGAAAATATCTAATAAAAATTGAAAAAAAAACTCAGAAAGAAAAAAATCAATGTTAACCTTTGGAACACTATGCTCATTAAAAATAAATAAATAAATAATAAATAAATAAATAAATAAATAAATCTGAATTTTTAAACCTTGACTACTTTTAGCTATTTTTATTTGAATATTGTAGAAAGCACCTTAATATAATTGCATCAGAATCTAATATAACCATGAGTTTATTACTTGGCCCTTAACTTGCATTAGTTAATCATCCTAAATAGTTTGTAATAGCAGTTATTAGAAGGCCTAGGTCTAATCCTTGTATTTTTTAAATGAGTTGCATCATACTCACAATGCATATCTAAGAATAACATATTAATTTAAAAATTTGGATCAATATAAATTTTTATAACAATGAAATCCTTAAATCTGTATCATTTTACTTATTTTGTGCCAGTGTAAAATTATAACTTCAACTTTTATCAATTATAAAGATTTCTACCAATGTAAGCTTGTGGCTATATAATGCTTTGCTGCAAGCTGGCACAACCACTCTGGAAATCAGTCTGGTGGTTCCTCAGAAAATTAAACATAGTACTACCGGAAGATCCAGCAATACCACTCCTGGGCATATACCCAGTCGATGTCCTAACTGGTAATAAGAACACATGCTCCACTATGTTCATAGCAGCTTTATTTATAATAGCCAGAAGCTTGAAAGAACCCAGATGTCCCTCAATAGAGGAATGGATACAGAAAATGTGGTACATTTACAAAATGGAGTACTACTCAGATATTAAAAACAATGAATTTATGAAATTCTTGGGCAAATGGATATATCTGGAGGATATCACCCTTAGTGAGGTAACCCAATCCCAAAGAAGTCACTTGATATGCACTCACTGATAATTGGATATTAGCCCAGAAACTTAGAATACCCAAGATACAATTTGCAAAACACAAGAAAATCATGAAGAACGAAGACCAAAGTATGGATACATTCCTCCTTAGAATAAAGAATAAAACACCCATGAAAGGAGTTACAGAGACAAAGTTTGGAGCTAAGACAAAAGGGTGGACCATCCAGAGACTATCCCACCCAGGGATCCATCCCATAATCAGCCACCAAACCCAGACACTATTGCATATGCCAGCAAGATTTTGCTGAAAGGACCCTGATATAGCTATCTCGAATGAGGCTATGCCAGTGCCTTGCAAATACAGAAGGGGATGCTCTTAGTCATCTATAGGATGGAACACAGAGCCCCCAATGTAGGAACTAGAGTAATTACCCAAGGAGCTGAAGGGGTCTACAACCCTTTAGGTGGAACAACAATATGAACTAACCTGTACCCTCAGAGCACGTGTCTCTAGCTGCATATGTAGCAGAAGATGGCCTAGTTGGCCCTCATTGGGAAGAGACACCCCTTGGTTTTACAAATTTTATATGCCCCAGTACAGGGGGACGCCAGGGCCAAGAAGTGGGAGTGGGCAGGTAGGGGAACATGCCAGGGGGAGGGTATAGGAAACTTTTGGGATAGCATTTGAAATGTAAATTTTAAAAATATAATAAAAAGAATAAATTTAATAATCTATTCCATCTATTTCCTTACTGTTCAAAATTAAGAACATTTCCAAATAATCCCTTAAAATGAAAACCTATGTATAATTTATAAAATTACCATAGCCAGACACCCAAACCCAAGGGATCAAGATGACGACTCTCCATAATCTCTTCCTGCTGAATAGGGGCAAGGAAAACTTGTTAAATGGGTAGGGAGGGTTGGGAAAATTGGAAAAATTGGTTAGAATTAAGAAATCTAGCTTTAGCATCTGTAATCCAGTCTTTGTATATTTAAAAGGCTCAGGATTTGACTAAAGTTCTGACTGGATTCATCTGAAAGTTGGAAGCAAGGATGAAATGAAGTAATCTGAAATCGCCAGTTATTTGTGAAGCTGTTTTGAAAGAAATTCTCTGGAAACAACCTCAAGAGGTAGGGGGTTGGAACAGCATGTCATTTCAGCATCCTGAGGATGAATCTTGCCAAGGTATACACTCTGTAATATATGAATCTCACAACCAAAATTTTACTATTATTAAGATATCCCTATGGACTGTGAAAGGTTCACATATAAATTAAGGATGAATTTTGTTCCTTTTGAGAAGGATAACTCAAAAGATAGCTATTCTTTCATGAGTTAATTTGATCAATAACCAATTATATAAATCTTCATTCATCCCATTTGAAAGAGGGGATGAAGAATCTTAAGGATTTCATAAATAACAAGATTTATTGTCTAAATTTAGCTGAAATTTTGGTTAGAGACATCCTTTTTATTGGGTATTTTATTTATTTACATTTTAAATGTTATCCCTTTTCCCAGTTTCTGCTCTGCAAACTCCCAACCCCATCTCCCCCTGCCTTGCTTCTATGAGGGTGCTACCCATCCACTCACCCACTCCTACCTTACTGCCCTAGTATTCCTCTACAGTGGGAATCACAGTGCCAAGGGTGTCCCCTCCCATTGATGCCAGATAAGGCCCCTTCAGCTCCTTCAGTCCTTCCCATAACTCCTCCATTAGGGTCCCTGTACTCAGTAAGATGGTTGACTGCAAGCATCCCAATTTGTATTGGTCAGGATCTGGCAGAGCCTTTCAGGAGACATCTGTATCAGGCTGCTGTCAACAAGCACTTCTTGGCATCTGCAATAGTGTCTGGGTTTGGTGTCTGCATGTGGATGGATTCCCCAGGTGGGGCAGTCTCTGGATGGTTTTTCCTTCAGTCTCTGTTCTACTATTTGTCTTTGTATTTCCTTTAGATGGGAGCATTTCTCCGTTAAAATTTTGGAGATGGGTGGGTGCCCCCATCCCTCAACAGGCAGGCCATGCCTAACCTCTGGATATGGTCTTGACAGATTCTCCCTCCCCTTTATGGGGTATTTGAGCTAATGTCATCCTGTGGGGTCCTGGAGGCCCTTGCTTTCCTGGCCTCTGGGACTTTCTGGTTACTACCCCCAGTTCCCCATCTCCCATTGTTACACACCTCTGTCTAATTTCCTGACCCTCTGTACATCTCCTCCATCTCCTATACCTGATTATGTCCCTCTTCCTCCCGTCATCTCTTCCTTCAAAGACCCTCCCACCTTCTACTTCCCTTGATTATTTTGTTCCCCCTTCTAAGTAGGACTGAAGTATCACTCTTTGGTCTTCCTTCCTCTTGAGCTTTATGTGGTCTGTGAGTTGTGTCTTGAGTATTCCACAATCTTTGCCTAGTATCCACTTATCAGTGAGTACATAACCTCTCTGTTCTTTACTGAGTGACCTCACTCAGGATGATATTTTCTAAATACATCCATTTGCCTGCAAATTTCATGAAGTCATTGTTTTTAATAGCTGAGTAGTACTCCATTATGTAAATGAACCACATTTTCTGAATTCATTCTTCTGTTGAGGGACATCTGGGTTGTTTCCAGATTCTGGCTACTAAAATATGTAGCATGTGTCCTTATTACATTTTAGAGCATTTTCTGGGTATATACTCAAGAATGTAATAGCTGGGTCCTCAGGTAGTACTATGTCCAATTTTCTGAGAAACTTCTGGACTGATTAAGAGATATTAAGAAATAGTGATTTTTGCTTCCTGTATTTTTTGTTGTTAGAGGTGGAATTATGTTTGTGTGCCAATCTTTTGGGTTTGTTGAAAGAAGATTACTTTCTTGATTTTTTTCTAGGCTGTAGTTTCCCTCCTTCTGTTGGAGTTTTCCATCTATTATCCATTGTAGGGCTGGATTTGTGAAAAGATACTGTGTAAATTTGGTTTTGTCCTAGAATATCTGGGTTTCTCAGTCTATAGTAGTTGAGAATTTTGCTGGATATAGTAGTCTGGGCTGGTATTTGTGCTCTCTTAGGATCTGTATGACATCTCCACAGGATATTCTAGCTTTTCTGGTGAGAAGTGTGGTGTAATTCGGATCAGTCTGTCTTTATATTTTACTTGACATTTTTCCCTTATTGCTTTTAAAAATCATTCTTTGTTTTGTGCATTTGGTGTTTTGACTATTATATGATGGAGGAATTTCTTTTCTGGTACAATCTTTTTGGATTTCTGTAGGCTTCTTGAATATTTATGGGCATCTATTTCTTTTTTTTTTTAAACAATATTTTTATTATATATTTTCTTTATTTACATTTCAAATGCTTTCCTGAAAGTCCCCTATACCCTCCTCCTGCCCTGCATCCCAACCCTCCCACTCCAGCTTCCTGGCCCTGGAATTCCCCAGAACTGGGTCTTATAATCTTTGCAAGATAGAGGGCCTCTCCTCCCAATGATGGCCAAATAGGCCATCTTATGAAGCTAGAGACACGTGTTCCGGGGCTTCTGATTAGTTCATATTGTTGTTCCTCCTATTGGGTTGCAGACCCCTTCAGCTCCTTGGGTACTTTCTCTAGCTACTCCATTGGGGGCCCTGTGTTCTATCCAATAAATGACTGTGAGCATCCACTTCTATATTTGTCAGATACTGGCATAGCTTCACAAGAGACAGCTATATCAGGGTCCTGTCAGCAAAATCGTGCTGCCATATGTAATAGAGTCTGCAGTTGGTGGCTGATTATGGGATGGATCCCTGGGTGGGGTAGTCTCTAGATGGTCCTTCCTTCTGTCTCAGCTTCAAACTTTGTCTCTGTAACTCCTTCCATCGGTATTTTGTTCCCCATTCAAAGGAAGAATGAAATATACACACTTTGGTCTTCCTTCTTCTTGGTTTTCATGTGTTTTAAAACATATATCTTGAGTACTCTAAGGATCTGAGCTAATATCCAATTATCAGTGAGTGCATATCATGTGAGTTCTTTGTGATTGGGTTATCTCACTCAGGACGATATCCTCCAGATCCATCCAGAGGCCTAAGAATTTCATAAATTCATTGTTTTTTAATTGCTGGATAGTATTTTATTGTATAAATGTACCACATTTTCTGTATCCATTTCTCTGTTGAGGGACATCTGGGTTGTTTCCAGCTTCTGGCTCTTATACATAAGGCTGCTATGAACATAGTGGAGTATGTGTCCTTATTACCAGTTGCAATATCTTCTGGGTATATGCCTAGGAGGGGTATTGCTGGATCTTCTGGTAGTACTATGTCTGGATTTCTGAGGAACCACCAGACTGATTTCCAGAGTGGTTGTATAAGCTTGCAATTCCACCAGCAATGAAGGAGTGTTCCTTTTTCTCCACATATTTGCCAACATCTGATGTCACCTGAATTTTTGAAGTTAGCCATTCTGACTGGTGTGAGGTGGCATCATAGGGTTATTTTGACTTGCATTTCCCTGATGATTGAGGATGTTGAACATTTTTTCAGGTGTTTCTCAGCCATTCAGTATTCCTCAGTTGAGAACTCTTTGTTTAGCTCTGTACCTTATTTCTTAATAGGGTTAGTTGATTTTCTAGAGTCCAGCTTCTTGAGTTCTTTGCATATATTGGATATTAGTCCCCTATCAGATTTAGGATTGGTAAACACCCTTTCCCAATCTGTTGATGGCCTTTTTGTCTTATTGACAGTGTCTTTTGCCTTATAGAAGCTTTGCAATTTTACGAGGTCCCATTAACCAATCTTAAAGAACAAGCCAATGCTGTTCTGTTCCAGAATTTTTCCCCTGTGCCAATATCTTCAAGGTTTTTTTTCCCACTTTCTCCTTTATAAGTTTTAGTATCTCTGATCTTATGTGGAGTTCCTTGGTCCACTTAAACTTGAGCTTTGTTCAAGGAGATAAGAATGGATCAATTCACATTTTTTCTACATGATATCCACCAATTTTGCCAGCACTATTTGTTGAAAATGTTGTCTTTTTTCCACTGGATGATTTTAGCTCCCTTGTCAAAGATTAAATGACCACAGGAGTGTGGATTCATTTCTGGATCTTCAATTCTATTCCATTGATCTATCTGTCTGTTGCTGTACCAGTACCATGGAGGGTTTTGTTTTGTTTTGTTTCGTTTCATTTTTTTTTTGTTGTTTTTTGTTGTTGTTGTTTTTTTTAATCACAATTTCCCTGTAGGTCAGGTTTGAGGTCGGGCATGGTGATTCCCCCAGAGGTTCCTTTATTATTGAGAATAGTTTTTGCTATCCTAGGGTTTTTGTTATTCCAGATGAATTTGCAAATTGCCCTTTCTAACTCTGTGAAGAATTGAGTTGGAATTTTAATGGGGATTTCATTTAATCTGTAGATTGCTTTCAGCAAGATAGCCATTTTTCTATATTAATCCTGCCAATGCATGAGCATGGGAGATCTTTCCATCTTCTGAGATCTTCTTTGATTTCTTTCTTCAGAGACTTGAAGTTCTTATCATACAGACCTTTTACTTCCTTAGTTTGAGTCTCACCAAGGTATTTTATATTGTTTGTGATTATTGTGAACAGTGTTGTTTCCCTAATTTCGTTCTCAGCCTGTTTATCCTCAATGTAAAGAAAGGCTACTGATTTGTTTGAGTTAATTTTATATCCAGCTACTGCACTGAACCTGTTTGTCAGGTTTAGGAGTTCTTTGGTGGAAATTTTAGGGTCGCTTATGTATACTATTGTATCATCTTCAAATAGTCAATATCTCAATTTTGGAGAAGGTGCCATGAGGTGTTGAATAGAAGGTATATTCTTTTGTTTTGGGATAAACTGTTCTGTAAATATCTGTTAAAAATATCTCTGGTGTTAGATATTCTAGCTTTCTCTGGCTGGAGCTTGTTCCTTCTGTGAGTCTGTTAGGCTCTGTCAACCCTCCTGGGAGTTGAACTCTCTACTGAGTCCTAGTGGGCAGAGCACTCTCTGCAGGCAAGCTCTCCTCTTGCAGGGAAGGTGCACAGAAGTCTGGAGCTCAGATATACCTCCTGAGTCCTAGGTCAGAGCCCTCCCTAGATGCTAACTCTGTTCTGGTTGGGAAGGTGCCCAGGGGGTCTGGGTCTCAGCTCCCCCTCCTGGCTGAGGTTGAAGGTCTGCAGGGAAGTTCAAGAACCTCTAAGAATTTATGTTGCTTCTGTCACTCATGCTCACATTCTCTCCTGTGTAGACTGGTCTCAGTGATCCCAAGATCCTTGGTGTGCTAGGCACTGCTGAATCCACGCCCAAGATAGCAAGGGGCTAGACCCACCAGAAGGTATCCCAGCTGCTGGTTGGGTGGATTTCCTTTGTCTCTGTTCCTGCTGGCACAAGACCCACAGATGGTGCATTCCACTTACCAGTGATTCAAAGATCCTGGGTGTGCTAGGGTACACTGAGTTTGCACCCAAGATCCTTCTCTTTCATTAGGTTAGGGAAGTTTTCTTCTACAATTTTGTTGAAGATATTTATTGGCCCTTTGAGTTGGGAATCTTCACTCTCTTCAATACCTATTATCCCTAGGTTTGTTTTTCTCATTGTGCCTTGTATTTCCTGGATGTTTCAGGTTAAGAGCTTCTTGCATTTTGCATTTTCTTTGCTGTGTCAATGTTTTCTATGGTATGTTTAGCACCCAAGATTCTCTCTTCTATCTCTTGTATTCTATTATGTTTGCATCTGTGACTCTAATCTCTTTCCTAGGTTTTTTATCTCCATGGTTGTCTCTTTTTGTGGTTTCTGTTCTATTTCTATTTACATTTTTAGATCCTGGATGGTTTTCTTCAATTGTTTCACCTGTTTGTGTTTTCCAGCAATTCTTTAATGGATTTTTGTGTTTCCTCTTTAAGGGCTTCTACTTGTTTACATTTGTTCTCCTATATTTCTTTAAGGAAGTTCATGATGTCCTTCTTAATGTCCTCTATCAACATCATGAGGTGTGATATTTTTTGTTTGTTTGTTTGTTTGTTTTGAGATGTGATTTTTAATCAGAATCTTGTTTTTCTGGTGTGTTGGGGATATACAGGGCTGGTCAGATAATGCCAAGTAGCCTTGGTTTCCGTTGCTTATGTTCCTTTTTTTTTCCAACTTTTATTAGAAATTTTCTTCATTTACATTTCAAGTGTTATCCAGAAAGTTCCCTATACCCTCCCCCCTCCCGGACCTGCTCCCCTACCCACCCGCTCCCACTTCTTGTCCCTGGCGTTCCCCTGTATTGGGGCATATAAAGTCTACATGACCAAGGGGCCTCTATTCCCAATGATGGCCATCTAGGCCATCCTCTTCTATATATGCAGCTAGAGACATGAGCTCAGGGGGTACTAGTTAGTTCATGTTATTCTTCCACCTATAGGGTTGAAGACCCCTTCAGCTCCTTGGGTACTTTCTCTAGCTCTTTCCTTGGGAACTCTGTGTTGCATCTAATAGCTGACTGTGTGCATCCACCTCCATGTTTGCCAGGCATTGGTATAGTCTCCCACGAGACAGCTATATCCGGGCCCTTTCAGCACTATCTTGCTGGTATATGCTATAGTGTCTATGTTTGTTGGCTGATTGTGGGATGGATCCCTGGCAGCCGCGGTCATTGGGTCCATCCTTTGAATTCAGCTTCATATAAGATCTCTGTAACTCTTTCAATGTGTGCTTTGTTCTTAATTCAATGAAGGGGTGCCGTGTCCACATTTTGATCTTCCTTTTTCTTGAGTTTCATGTGTTTAGTAAATTGTATCTTGGGTAGTCTAGGTTTCTGGGCTAATATCCACATATCAGTGAGTACATGTTATGTGAGTTCTTTTGTGATTGGGTTACTTCACTCAGGATGATGGCGTCCAGATCCATCTATTTGCCTAGGAATTTCATATATTTATTGTTTTTAATAGCTGAGTAGTACTCCATTGTGTAAATATACCAAAATTTTTGTATCCATTCCTTTGCTGAGGGACATCTGGGTTCTTTCCAGTTTCTGGCTATTATGAATAAGGCTGCTATGAACATAGTGGAACATGTGTCCTTATTACCAGATGGAATATCTTCTGGATATATGCCCAGTAGAAGTATTGCAGGATCTTCTGGTAGTACTATGTCCAAATTTCTGAGGAACCGCCAGACTGATTTCCAGAGTGGTTGAACCAGCTTGCATTCCCACCAACAATGGAGGAGTGTTCCCCTTTCTCCACATCCACGCCAGCATCTGTTGACACCTGAATTTTTGATCTTAGCCATTCTTACTGGTGTGAGGTGGAATCTCAGGGTTGTTTTGATCTGCATTTCCCTGATGATTAAGTTTGTTGAACATTTTTTCAAGTGCTTCTCAGCCATTCGGTATTCCTCAGTTGAGAATTCTTTGTTTAACTCTGTGCCCCACTTTTTAATGGGGATATTTGATTTTCTGGTGTCCACCTTCTTGAGTTCTTTATATATATTGGATATCAGTCCCCTATCTGATTTAGGATTGGTAAAGATCCTTTCCCAATCTGTTGGTGGCNGCTATGAATTTACCTCTCAGGAATGCTTTCATTGTGTCCCATAAGTTTGGGTATGTTGTGGCTTCATTTTCATTAAACTCTAGAAAGTCTTTAATTTCTTTCTTTATTCCTTCCTTGACCAAAGTATCATTGAGTAGAGTGTTGTTCAGTTTCCAAGTGAATGATGGTGTTCTGCTACTTATGTTGTTATTCAAGAGCAGCCTTAGTCCATGGTGATCTGATAGGATGCATAGGACAATTTCAATATTTTTGAATCTGTTGAGGGCTGTTTTGTGGCCAATTATGTGATCAATTTTGGAGAAGGTGCCATGAGGTGCTGAGAAAAAGGTATATCCTTTTGTTTTCGGATGAAATATTCTGTAGATATCTGTTAAGTCCATTTGTTTCATAGCTTCCATTAGTTTGACTGAGTCTCTGTTTAGTTTCTTTTTACAGGATCTATCCATTGATGAGAGTTGGGTGTTGATGTCTCCCACTATTATTGTGTGAGGTACAATGAGTGTTTTAAGCTTTACTAAAGTGTCTGTAATGAAAGTGGCTGCCCTTGCATTTGGAGCATAGATATTCAGAATTGCAAGTTCCTCTTGGAAGATTTTGCCTTTGATGAGTATGAAGTGCCATTCTTTGTCTCTTTTGATAATTTTGGGTTGAAAGTCTATTTTATTTGATATTAGAATGGCTACCCTAGCTTTTTTCTTTGGGCCGTTTGCTTGGAATATTGTTTTCCAGCCTTTCACTCTGAGGTAATGTCTGTCGTTTTTCCTGAGGTGTGTTTCTTGTAGACAGCAAAATGTCGGGTCCTGTTTGTGTAGCCAGTCTGATAGTCTATGTCTTTTTATCGGAGAATTGATTCTGTTGATATTAAGCGATATTAAGGAACAGTAATTGTTGCTTCCTGTCATTTTTGTTTTTAGAGTTGGAATTCTGTTCTTGTGGCTGTCTTCTTTTAGGTTTGTTGAAGGATTACTTTCTTGCTTTCTCTAGGGCAGAGTTTCTGTTCTTATATTGGTGTTTTTCTGTTATTATCCTTTGAAGGGCTGGATTCGTGGAAAGATATTGTGGAATTTGAATTTGTCATGGAATACTTTGGTTTCTCCGTCTATGGTAAATGAGAGTTTTGCTGGGTATAGTAGCCTTGGCTGGCATTTGTGTTCTCTTAGTGTCTGTATAATCTCTGTCCATGATCTTCTGGCTTTCATAGTCTCTGGTGAGAAGTCTGGAGTAATTCTGATAGGCCTGCCCTTGTATGTTACTTGACCTTTTTCCCTTGCTGCCTTTAATATTCTGTCTTTATTTAGTGTGTTTGTTGTTCTGATTATTATGTGTCGGGAGAAATTTCTTTTCTGGTCTAGCCTATTTGGAGTTCTGTAGGCTTCTTGTATGTTTATGGGCATCTCATTCTTTAGGTATGGAAAGTTTTCTTCTATTATTTTGTTGAAAATATTTGTTGGCCCTTTTGTTTGATAGTCTTCCTTCTCATTTACTCCTATTATCCTTAAGTTTGGTCTTCTCATTGTGTCCTGGATTTCCTGGATATTTTGTGTTAGGATCATTTTGCATTTAGCATTTTCTTTGATTGTCTTGTCTATGCTCCCTATAGAATCTTCTGTGCCTGAGATTCTCTCTTCTACCTCTTGTATTCTGTTGCTGATGCTCATATCTATGGTTCCTGATTTTTTTCTATGATTTCTATCTCCAGGGTTATCTCCTTTTGGTTTTTCTTAATTGTTTCTACTTCCATTTTTAGGTCCTGGTTGGCTTTGTTCAATTCCATCACCTGTTTGGTATTGTTTTCCTGTAACTCTCTAAGTTTTTCCTCTTTAAATGCTTCTAGTTGTTTATCTGTGCTTTCCTGTAACTCTCTAAGTTTTTCCTCTTTAAATGCTTCTAGTTGTTTATCTGTGTTTTCCTGTATTTCCTTCTTATAGTCCTCCATCATCATCATGACTAGTGACTTTATATCCATGTCCTGCTTTTCTGGTGTGCTGTTGTATCTAGGACTTGAAGTGGTGGGTGAGTTTGGATCTGGTGATGCCAAGTACCCTTGGATTCTGTTGCTTCTGTTCTTATGCTTGCCTCCTGCCATCTCTGCCTGAGGAGACCTGGCATTGGTGCAGACCAGATAGGACCTGCTGTTCTGCCCTGGGTCTTTATCAATCTCCTGGCTCATGTCTCAAGTTCCAGAAGATTGGGCTGGAACAGAGGCTGTGTTCCCCTGCTCACCTCAGGTCCCAAGATAGCTTGGGGAGTCCTGAAAGAGCCTTGGAGAGTGCACAGCACCTGTGGCCAGAGACCAGAGCTGGTGCTGGGTGGGCTGGACCCTACAGGAAGGGAGGGGCTGTTCTGCCCTGGGCCACTATCAATCTTGCAGCTGGTGTCTCAAGTTCCTCGAGATTGGGCTAGAACAGAGGCTGTGTTCCCCTGCTCACTTGAGGTCCCGAGATAGCTTGGAAGGTCCCGAAAGAGCCTAAGAGAGTGCACAGCACCTGAGGCCTGAGCCCTGAGCTCCTGATGTGATATTAAAGTCCTGGAAGTTGCTGGGCTCAGAGGAAAGATGGAGGGGTGGAGGGTGCTCTGGTTGGGAGAGGCCCAGCCTCCAGTGGGGCGGAGTTCCTTGGTTCTTGCCCCTGAGGGCAACTGCTGACCCACTGCTCCCAAAACCACTGCTTGCTGCACTCCACTCACGCTGTGATCTTAAAGTCCTGGGGTGTGGGAAGCACAGGACAGGCCCTAGCTGTGTCCCCTGGGCTCAGAGGAAAGGTGGATGGGTGGGGGGTGCTCTGGCTGGGAGAGGCCCAGCCTCTGGTGGGGCGGAGTTCTCAGATCCTGCCCCTGCGGGCAACTGCTGATGCACTGCTCCCAAAACCACCTCTGCACTCCATGATGTGATCTTAAAGTCCTGTGGTGTGGGAAGCACAGGACAGGTCCTAGCTGAGTCCCCTGGGCTCAGAGGAAAGGTGGTGGGGTGGGTGGTGCTCTGCCTGGGAGAGGCTCAGCCTCCAGTGGGGCGGAGTTCTCGGATCCTGCCCCTTCAGGCAACTGCTGACTTACTGCTCCAAAACCACCGCTGCACTCCACTCAGTGTAACCCCCATGTGATCTTAAAGTCCTGTGGTGTGGGAAGCACAGGACAGGCCCTAGCTGCGTCCGCTGGGCTCAGAGGAAAGATGGCGGGGGTTGTTGCTTATGTTCTTGCACTTACCTTTTGCCCTCTGGTTATCTGTAATGTTAGCTGCTCTTGCTGTCTCTTACTGTAGCTTGTCCCTCCTGTAAGCCTGTGTGTCAGCACTCCTGGAAGATCAGCTCTCTCATGGTGGGATTTGTATATGAAAAGCTGTGGCCCAGGGTCATCTCTGGGGTGCAGATGGAAACCTGAAGTAGGTAGAGACATTCTTTTTTTTTAAATTATTTTTTCTTTATTAGATATTTTCTTCATTTACATTTCAAGTGTTATCCAGAAAGTTCCCCATACCCTCCCCCATCCCCACCTTGCTCCCCTACCCACCCCCTCCCACATAATGGCCCTTGGGTTCCCTTGTACTGGGGCATATAAAGTCTGCATGACCAAGAAGCCTTTCTTCCCAATGATGGCCAACTAGGCCATCTTCTTCCATATATGCAGCTAGAGACATGAGCACAGGGGGAACTAGTTAGTTCATGTTATTCTTCCGCCTATAGGGTTGAAGACCCCTTCAGCTCCTTGGGTACTTTCTCTGTCTAAGCAAGTTATTGGGCTGTTTCCACTTTGAAGATTCAACAGGTCAAGTTATCTCTCCTATTTGATTTTTTGAATTTTCTTTTCTATAGCCAAAATCTTCAGGGGATCTCACATTGTCATATCTGATTGATATCATTCTAGAAGGGATCCAAAGCCTATTCTCCTTTCCTGTCAACACAAATACAGAGCCTCTATTCCATAATAGCATGTTCTTCATTTAGTAACTGGAAATCATTACAGCTATAAATGGAATTAATTTTATAGCTCAACCTCTCTCCCAGAGGATTTTTAATATCACAAATTCCACCAAACTTATAGTCATATTCATTTTGATAATTAAAACAATTCAAAGCAATTTAAACAATATAAACAAATATTATCTGTTGGTGTATTATCTGTTGCTCCTCCCCTTTCTCCTATTTTGTCCTTAATTATTTTTGATAGTGAGATTACGGCCTAAGTTTTCACTTTCTGAGATAGGTTAGGCTCCCTGTCTCCTGCTTTTTGACATACAATTTAAGATCAAAAGCCTCAATTATTAATTCATTTATATACATATAAATCATCACATCTATGGATAGTAATATCTCTGTGGGCACATGTGCCCTTCTCTTTATGTAATTTGAATTAACCTAAGTTTCATTAACTGTCTATGGTAAGTTTATAATAAAGAGACCCTAATGTGATTACATCTGAGTTGGCCCCTTGGTAGTTTTTGGAGATTCATGAACACTTCCTGGTACAACACAAGAAGTAACATTGTTTTCTTTGTTTTAATACCAAACTGAAAACTCAATTCCCATTCTACTACAATGTCAAAAATAAAGATACCTCTTTTGAAATTCAGAGATTAATAATTAAGGGCCCTAGATATTGGACATTCGTGGTATATAGTGTACTTGTTGTTACTAAGACATTGTGGACCCCACACACTGACCCTAATGTCTTTTAAAATGTTTTCCTAGCTAAGGGTTCAATCCCTGTGCCACCTGTAATTAGAAGCCTTTACATTCAGCATTCAAAGCATGCTGGTGTGAACTACAAATTATTTTCTCCATCCAGATAGTTTCTTATTTTGGTTCTTTCAGTTCTTTCTTTATTTAAAAGGATAGTTATTGACAACTGAAATACTTTGTGCTTTAGATACAATATATGTTTGAACTTAAAAACAACTCCAAAATGTGAAATTACTTTTTATATTTTTAAATTGTATTTATTTAAGGTGTGTGCATGTGAATGTGTATGTGCATGCCTATCATGAAGCATGAATGGAGATCAAAAGACAGTTTATGAAAGTGAGTCCTCCTTCTATCCTTTGGGTTTTGGGGATCAAATTCAGAGCATTAGACTTAGTGGCAGGTACCTCTATCCACTGAGACATTGAATGGATTCTGTGAAAACACTTTTGACAAACACATCTTAAAAGCTGCTTCTTTCAATGCTCTTGGATCAGCTTAGTTTGATTGCAGGGAGTGAGATAATGTACTACTTGTCTCCTTGTGTCTGTCTAATTTATAGAACATAATGATCACCCATGGTGCCTCAAATAGCAGAATTCCATCCTTTTGTGTGTGAGTGTTGTCCCAATGAATATGTACATCACATCACATTTTCATTCTTTATCAATGGCTGGCTTCCTCACTCGTTTCTGATTTTTTTTTTTCATTTTGTTATGAGTTGTTTTGTAATGAACGAAGGAGTGCAGATGGTCTTTTTGCCACATTGATTTCAATTCCTTTGAATATGTACTTATTTGTGTGGCATTTTTAAATGTTTAAACTTTTACCTGGTTTCTTTTTTCTTTTTCCTTTTAGATAGGGTCTTACGATCTAGCCCTAAGAGGCCTGGAAACTCACAGAAATCTGCCTCCTGAGTGCTGGGATTAATGACATACTAATGTATACAAAATTGAACTTCTATCTATCTATCTATCTATCTATCTATCTATCTATCTATTTATATTTACTTTTTTTTAAATTTGAGACAGGCTGCAAATTTGAAATTTCGCTGCCTCTGCCTTCTCAATGCCAGGGCATCACTGTGTGTGTTACTGTACATCACTGCATTGGTTATTTTCAACATTTCCACTTGATCTGTCTTGGAGTTAATATAGTATTAAGAGTCAATAAATTTTAGGATTAACATGGGGCTCACAGAGACTGAACCATGAACCAAAGCATATGACTAGACTGGACTTAGGCCCCATATATATATATATATATATATATATATATATATATATATATATGTGTGTGTGTGTGTGTGTGTGTGTGTGTGTGTAGCAAATGTGCAGCTTGTTTTTCATGTGGTTCCACTAACAATTGGAGCAGGAGCTGTCACTGACTTGGCCTGTGTTGTTTGCCTTTGTAGCATTTTCCCCGAGCTGGGTTGCTTTATCTGCCCTCACTGGGAGAGGATGTGCTTAGTACAGATGTGACTTGATGTGCCAGGGCTGGTTGGTACTCATGTGATGTGTGTGTGTGTGTATGTGTGTTGGGGTTTTGTTCCTCTTCTCCTCAGAGGGAGGAATGAATGGGGGAAAGAGGATAGGAGTGTGGGACCAGAGGACATGACAGAGGAGGGCTGTGATCAGGATGTAAAGTATATACAAACATACATACATGCATACATACATACATACATACATACATACATACATAAAATTCATACTCGAAATAAAATCTCATATTCAATGCTTAATTTTTCTTTTGCTTAACAGTTTAATAAATTATTATCAGATTAAAAATTTTAGAACACAAAATCATCCAAGCAAAATGGGTGAAAAAAAATCCTTGTAGAACTGTATATTTTAAAGCCAAGTAATAATTGAATCCCTGCAGACTAAACAATATCACTTAACAGCCTGCACAACGTGAAAGACTAAAAGCTTTTAATTAGACTTTTACTCAATAGGGGAGAAAAAATAATTTAAAAGATGGAGGGCTAATGCTGAATTGTTAGTTTTAACTTTGAACACAATGAAGGAACAATTTGACTAAATTAGTTTAGCTGTGTATTCATTAGCCCTTAATAGAAATGTGAATGCAAACTGACTCCAGGTTATTGTAGTAAGAGCCAGCTTTTCAATTAGTGATTGGCAAAATGTTTATCTGGTTTGTTGTTGGAATGTTGAACCATTTACACAATAGGACTGTTGTAAACCTTTATGTAATCTTAATTGGATCTTTCAGGAGAACAAGATTTTGTGTACATAAAATAAAGTATATAGCAATAAAGTTAGTAATTTATTTCTAACGTGGCACAGAGGAGCAGGAAGTTATGCTATGTGGCTCTGTGAAGAGGATAAATGGTTAATAATCAGTGTAGACTGAATATTAAGTGTTCAGTTTCTATTAAGCCCCTGGTTATTAATCTGGGAAGCTCAAAACTGGGATTTTCCATCAGTATAGCAAAATGTGATTTGTGTTGTCAATTTTGTTGCAACAGTTATAATGTGACAATTTTACACTCTGCCTTTAAGAATAATGATGATCTGACGAACCTAAGCAAACCTCCCATTTACTTGAACTTAGACAGATAAGATTTTCAGGTGGTAAGTAGTTTATTAGCCTCTCCTAACCTGTTTTGTTTTTATCTTTAATCTATAAAATTCATTTTGTATAATCACCGCACCAAGAAAAGCCATGCCATAAATACTCAGAGCATGGTAATAGTCATTGCCATTATAATTATTATAACCTTCGTGATCAGTTTTTCTTCATTTTTTAATATATCAATGCTTTTACAGTATGTGTTAGTTTGGGGTTTATAGCTGTGAAGAGACATCATGACCACAGTAACTCTTATAAAGGAAAACATTTAAGGCAGGCTAGTTTAGAGTTCACAAGTTTAGTCAATTATCATCATGTCAGGAAGCATGGTGGCATGCAGGAAGACATGGTGCTGTTGAGGTAGCCAAATTCTACAATTGATAGGTAACAGGAAGAGAGAGTGATACTGCCCTGGCTTGAGCATTTGAAACCTAAATCCACAAACAGAAAACAAACAAACGAATAAAAGCAAAAACCCACTGACACACTTCCTCCAACAAAACCACACCTAATCCAATAAGAAAACACCTAATAGTACCAGTCCCTCTGAACCTAAGGGAGCCATTTTCATTCAGATTACCACACTATAAGATACAAAATGATACAAAATCAAGAATGCAGGAACAGGGACACAGGAAACCTGCCAGACCAGCTGCTGAGGTTCATTCAGGTGGGCACCATCCCCGGGGCCACCTTGAGCGCAAATTGGCTGGACAGTCTCACTGTGCTCAGAGGATTCTCCACACCGCAGGTGCCCTAGCACACCCAGGATCTTAGGATCACTGAGGAGAGTCGGCCTCCAGAGAGGGCTTTGACCCAGGGACTCAGGTAAGAGTACTATCTTGTACCCTGGGTCTCCCAGAGACCAGTCCATTCAAGAGAGTAAGTACGTGGACCACAGAAGCAACAGAGCTTCTTTTTTTTTTTTCAACTTTTATTAGATATTTTCTTCATTTACATTTCAAGTGTTATCCAGAAAGTTCCCTATATCCTCCCCCCTCCCGGTCCTGCTCCCCTACCCACCCTCTCCCACCCCTTGGCCCCGGCGTTCCCCTGTATTGGGGCATATAAAGTCTGCATAACCAAGGGGCCTCTCTTCCCATTGATGGCCAACTAGGCCATCCTCTTCTATATATGCAGCTAGAGACATGAGCCCAGGGGGTACTAGTTAGTTCATGGTTATTCTTCCACCTATAGGGTTGAAGACCCCTTCAGCAACAGAGCTTCTTGAACAGAGTACCTTCTGTCCATCTTCAGCGAGGAGGCAGAGCTGTGCTCCAGACTTCTGTGGATCTTTCCTCCAACAGGAGAGCTTGCCTGCAGAGAGTTCTCTGACCACTGGGACTCAGGAGAGAGTTGGACTCCCAGGAGTGCTGACAGAGGCTAACAGAATTACAGGAGGAACAAGCTCCAGCCAGAGACAGCTAGAACATCTAACACCAGAGATTACCAGATGGCGAAAGGCAAACATAAGAATCTTACTAACAGAAACCAAGACCACTTGGCATCATGAGAACCAGTACACCCACCACAGCGAGTCCTGGATACCCCAACACTCCCGAAAAGCAAGATTCAGATTTAAAATCATATCTCATGATGCTTGTAGAGGATTTTAATAAGGACATTAATAACTCACTTAAAGAAACACAGGAGAACACTGCTAAACAGGTAGGAGATCTTAAAGAGAAAGCACAACTTTCAGGTCAGCATGAGCTCCGGGACACCTTGGGTGCAAACTCAGCAGACGGTCCCATGGTCCCCAGAGGACTCTCCATGCAATCTTAGGATCACTGCTGAGTGGAACACAACATCTGTTCCAAACCAATCATGATGGGCCTGTGACAGAAGGAGGAAGGACACTGGAGCTGTGCCTGAGCAATGGCTCGGGTTCATTCTGATCTGTGCTGGTATACCTTGGTTTCAAACACACCAGACAGCCTCATGGTCCCCAAAGGAGACACTACTTCCAGGTGATGTGACATGCCCATGATCTTAGGATTGCAGGATCCCAGGATAACAGAAGCTTAGTAACATCAGAATCTCAGGGTCTCAGAGGAAGTTTGAAGCCAAGAACTCTGACACACCCAGAATCTCAGGTTCATAGGAGCCCAGAATCACAGGATCACAGAGAAAGCTGGACTCTGTAGAGTCATGAATCAACCGGGATTACAGGAAGGACCGCCTCCAATCAGATATATTGAGGGCAGCAAGCACTTGAGATAATCAGATGGCAGGAAACAAGCATAAGAACAGAAGCAACAGAAACCAAGGTTACTTGGCATCATCAGAACCAAACTCTCCCACCATGGCAAGTCCTGAATAAACCATTACACCAGAAAAGCAAAACATGGATCTAAAGTCACTTCTCATGATAATAGTGGAGGACTTTAAGAAGGAAATAAATAGCTGCCTTAAAGAGAAACAGGAAAACAGCTATAAGCCCTTAAAGAGGAAACACAAAATCCCCTAAAGAGGTACAGGAAAACAATACCAAATGTGTGAAAGAACTGAACAAAACCATCCACTATCTTAAAATGGAAGTAGAAAAAAATAAAGAAATTACAAAGGGAGACAAATGTGGAGATAGAAATCCTAGGAAAGAAATCAGTAGCCATAAATGCAAGCATCAGCAACACAATACAAGAGATGAAAGAGAGAATCTCAGGTGAAGAAGATTCCATAGAGAACATGTGCACAACAATCAAAGAAAATGTGAAATGCAAAATGATACTAACTCAAAACATCCAGGAAATCCAGGACACAAGAAGAAGACCAAACCTAAGGATGATAGGTATAATTGAGAATGAAGATTTTCAAATTAAAGGGCCAGTAAATATCTTCAACAAAAGTATAGAAGAAAACTTCCCTAACCTAAAGAAAGAGATGACCATGAACATACAAGAAGCCTACAGAACTCCAAATAGCCTGGACCAGAAAAGAAATTCCTCCTGACACATAATAATCAGAAAAACAAATGCAGTAAATAAAGATAAAAGATTAAAAGCAGTAAGGGAAAAAGGTCAAATAACATAAGGACAGACATATTAGAATTACACCAGACTTATCACCAGAGACTATGAAAGCCAGGAGATCCTGGACAGATGTCATACAGACCCTAAGAGAACACAAATGGCAGCCAAGGCTACGATACCCAAAAAAACTCTCAATTAACATAGATGAAGAAACCAAAGTATTCCATGACAAAACCAAATTCCCACAATATCTTTTCACGAATCCAGCCAAAGGATAATATATGAAAAAATCTAACAAAAGGATGAAAATTATCCCCTAAAAATGGAAGAAACGAATCCATCAAAAAACCTAAAAGAAGATAGCACCAAGAACAGAATCCCAACTCTACCAACAAAAATAACAGGAAGCAACAATTACTTTTCCTCAAAATCTCTTAATATCAATGGACTCAATTCCCCAATAAAAAGACATAGACTAACAGACTGGCCCCAAAAACAAGACCCAACATTTTGCTGCATACAAAAATCCTACCTCAGGGACAAAGGCAGACACTACCTCAGAGTAAAAGGCTTGAAAAAAATTTTCCAAGCAAATAGTCTGAAGAAACAAGCTAGAGTAGCCATTCTAATATTGAATAAAATTTACTTCCAACCCAAAGTTATCAAAAAAGACAATGAGGGGCACTTCATAATCATCAAAGTTAAAATCTTCCATGATGAATTCTCAATTTTGAATATCTATGCTCCAAATGCAAGGGCATAAACATTCATTAGGGAAACTTTACTAAAGCTCAGAGCACACATTGTACCTCACACAATAATAGTGGGAGATTTCAACATCCCACTCTCATCAATGGACAGATCCTGGAAACAAACTAAACAAAGATACAGTGAAACTAACAGAAGTTATAAAAAATGAATTTAACAGTTATATATAGAACATTTTACCCTGAAACAAAAGGGTATACCTTCTTCTCAGCACCTCATTGTACTTTACCCAAACTTGACCATATAATTGGTAACAAAATAGGCCTCAACAGATAAAAAAATATTGAAATTATCTCATGCATCCTATCAGATCACCACGGATGAAGAGTAATCTTCAATATCAACATAAGTAATAGAAAGCCAATTTTGACATGAAAGTTGAACAACATTCCACTCAATGATAACTTAGTCAAGGAAGAAATAAAAAAAATTAAAATCAAAAAGAAACCACAAAATACCCAAATTTATGGGACACAATGAAAGCAGTCCAAAGAGGAAAACTCATATCCCTGACTGCTGCCAAAAAGAAACTAGAGAGAGCAGCTAGACAGCACACATAAAAGCTCTAGAACAAAAGGAAGCAAATTCAACCAAGAGGAGTAGAAAGTAGGAAATAATCAAATTCAGGGCTGAAATCAACCAAGTGGAAACAAACAGAATTGTACAAAGAATCAACCAAACAAGGAGCTGGTTCTTTGAGAAAATCAACAAGATAGATAAACCCTTAGCCAGAATAACTAGAGGGCACAGGGACAGTATTCAATTTAACAAAATCAGAAATGAAAAGGGAAACATAACAACAGAACCTTAGGAAATTCAAAAAAATCATCAGATCCTACTACAAAAGACTATACTCAACAAACCTGGAAAATCTGAATGAAATGGACAATTTCATAGACAGATACCAGATACCAAAGTTAAATCAGGATCAAATTAATGATCAAAACAGTCCCATATCCCCTAAAGAAATAGAAGCAGTCATTAATAGCCTCCCAACCAAAAAGAGCCCAGGAACAGATTGGTTCAGTACAGAGCTCTATCAGACTTTCAAAGAAGACCTAATTCCAATTCTCCTCAAACTATTTCACAAAATAGAAAGAGAAGGTACTCTACCCAATTCATTCTATGATGCCACAATTACTCTGATACCTAAACCACATAAAGACCCAACACAGAAAGAGAACTTCAGACCAATTTCCCTTATGAATATCGATGCAAAAATACTCGATAAATCCTCACAAACAGAATCCAAGAACACATCAAAACAATTATCCATCATGATCAAGTAGGGTTTATCCCAGGGATGCAGGGATGGTTTAACACGTGGAAATCCATCAAAGTAATCAACTATATAAACAAACTCAAAGACAAAAACGACATGATAATATCTTTAGATGCTGAGAAAGCATTTGACAAAATCCAATACCCATTCATGATAAAAGTCTTGGAAAGATCAGAAATTCAAGGCCTATACCTAAACATAATAAAAAGCAATATATAGCAAACAAGTAGCCAACATCAAAGTAAATGGAGAGAAACTGGAAGTAATCCTACTTAAATCAGGGACTAGACAAGGCTGCCCACTTTCTCCCTACCGATTCAATATAGTACTTGAAGTCCTAGCTAGAGTAATTCGACAACAAAAGGAGATCAAGGGGGTACAAACTGGAAAAGAAGAAGTCAAAATATCACTATTTGCAGATGATATGATAGTATATATAAGTGACCCTAAAAAATTCCACCAGACAACTCCTAAACCTGATAAACAGCTTCAGTGCAGGATATAGAATTAAGTAAAACAAATCAGTGGCCTTTCTTTACACAAAAGATAAACAGGATGAGAGAAAAATTAGGGAGACTACATCCTTCACAATAGTCACAAATAATATAAAATATCTTGGTGTGACCCTAACTAAGGAAGTGAAAGATCTGTATGATGAGAACTTCATGTTTTTGAAGAAAGAAATTGAAGATTTCAGAAGATGGAAAGATCTCCCATGCTCACGGATTGGCATGATTAATATAGTCAAAATGGCTATCTTGGTGAAAGCAATCTATAGATTCAATGCAATCCCCATTAAAATCCCAATTTAATCCTTCACTGAGTTAGAAAAGGCATTTTGCAAATTGTTCTGGATTATCAAAAAACCTAAGATAGTGAAAACTATTCTCAACAATAAACGAACCTCTGGTGGAATCACCATGCCTGACCTCAAGCTGTACTACAGAGCAATTGTGATAAAAACTGCATGGTACTGGTACAGTGACAGACAGGTATATCAAGGGAATAGAACTGAAGACCCAGAAATGAACCTATGATCACTTGATCTTTGACAAAGGAGCTAAAACCATCCAGTGGAAAAATACACCATTTTTAACAAGTGGTATTGGCTCAATTGGAGGTTATCATGTAGAAGAATGCGAATTGATCCAGTCTTATCTCCTTGTCCAAAGCTCAAGTCTAAGTGGATCAAGGAATTCTATATAAAATGAGAGACACTGAAACTTATAGAGGATAAAGTGGAGAAAAGCCTCGAAATATTGTCACAGGGAAAACTTTCCTAGACAGAACAGCAATGGCTTTTGCTGTAAGATTGAGAATTGATAAATGGTCACTCATAAAATTGCAAAACTTCTGTAAGGCAACAGACACTGTCAGTAAGACCAAAAGACAACCAAGAGACTGGAGAAAGATCTTTAGCAATCTTAAATCTGATAGCAGGCTAATATCCACTATATATAAGGAACTCAAGAAGTTGGACTCCAGAAAATCAAATAACCCCATTAAAAATGGGATACAGATCTAAACAAAGAATTCTCATCTGAGAAGCACCTGAAAAAATGTTCAACATCCTTAATCATCAGGGAAATGCAAATCAAAACAACCCTGAGATTCTACCTCATACCAGGCAGAATGGCTAAGATCAAAAACGCAGGTGACAGCAGATGCTGGCGAGGATATGGAGAAAGTGAACACTCCTCCATTGCTGGTGGGATTAAAAGCTGGTACAACCACTCTAGAAATCAGTTTGGCAGTTCCTTAGAAAATTGGACACTTTACTACCAGAAGATCAAGCAATACCTCTCCTAGGCATATACCCAGAAGATGTTCTAAATTGTAATAAGGGCACATGCTCCACTATGTTCATAGCAGCCTTATTTCTAATAGCAAGAAGCTGGAAAGAATCCAGATGTCTCTCAACAGAGGAATGGATACAGAAAATGTGGTACATTTACACAATGGAGTACTACTCAGCTATTAAAAACAATGAATTTATTAAATTCTTAGGCAAATGGCTGTATCATGAGGATATCATCCTGAGTGTGATAACCCAATCACAAAAGAACACACATGATATACACTCATTGATAAGTGGATATTAGTACAGAAACTTAGACTACCCAAAATACAATTCGCAAAACACATGAAACTCAAGAAGAAGGAAGACCAAAGTGTGGATACTTTGTTCCTTCTTAGAATGGGGAACAAAATACACATGGAAGGCGTTATAGAAATAAAGTTCAGAGCAGAGCCTAAAGGAAAGACCATCCAGAGACTGCCTCACCTGGGGATCCATCCCATAAACAACCACCAAACCCAGACACAATTGCATGTGGCAGCAAGATTTTGCTGACAGGCCCCTGATATAGCTTTCTCTTGGTAGGCTGTGCCAGTGCCTGATAATACAGAAGTGGATGCTCACAGGCATTTACTGGATGGATCACAGGGCCCCCAATGGAGTAGATAGAGAAAGTTCCCAAGGAGCTGAAGGGGTCTGCAACTGTATAGGAGGAAAAGCAATATGAACTAACCAGTACCCCCAGAGCTTGTGTCTCTAGCTGCATATGTAGCAGAAGATGGCCTGGTAGGCCTTCATTGGGAGGAGAGGCCCTTTGTCTTTTGAAGAGTATAAGACCCATCATAAGGGAATGCCAGGGCCAGGAATCAGGAGTGGGTGGGTAGGGGATCAGGGTGGGGGGAGTGTATAGGGGACTTTTGGGATAGCATTTGAAATGTAAATGAAGAAAATATCTAATTAAAAATAATTTTGGAAAAAAATAGAAACAGAAGGAACACTACCTAATTCATTCTACTGAGCCACTATAGTTACTCTGATACCTAAACCACAGAAAGAGCCAAAAGATAAAGAGAACCTCAGTCCAATTTCGCTTATGTGTAGCGACACAAAAATACTCAATAAAATTCTCCCAAACTGAATTCAAGAACACAGTAACATTATTATTCACCACTATCAAGTAGATTTCATCCCAGGGATTCAGGGATGGTTCAATATACATAAATCTGTCAATGTAATCCATTATATAAACAAACTCCAAGACAGAAAAATCACTTGATCATCTCATTGGGTGCTGAGAAAGCCTTTTACAAAATGGAACAACACCCTTTCATGTTAAAAGTCTTGGAGAGATCAGGAATTCATGGTACATACCTAAACATAATAAAAGCAATATACAGCAAACCAACAGCCTCCATAAATTTAAATGAAGAGAAACTTTAAACAATCTCATTAAAATCAGGGACTTGACAAAGTTGCCTACTCTCTCTCTCTATTTAATACAGTATTTGAAGTTCTAGCTAGAACAAGTAGATAACAAAAGGAGATCAAGAGGGTTGATTGGAATGGAAGAAGTCAAGGTATAAGCATCAATTTTTTCTTTATAAGTATTTTGGAAAATTATAATAAATCTAAATGCAACAATATCTAAATGTTATTTTGCATCATTAGAGAAGTAAAAAATTTCCTCAGGAATGTGAGGTGGTTTCAAAATTTGTAACTCTGTCAAATTACTGAAACATATGAAAATCACATCACATATATGGAAAGGTTTTAATAGTATTTGGTATCTATTATAACCTTCTCAAGAAGTAATTTGGGATTGCTCTGTCTCTAAGCAATGGCAGGATGTCCAAGACCGAGAATAGTTCATTGTCTGGATTGGGTTTTCTCAAAAAACTGCACTGTCTGTGCTGCTTCCAGATGCCAAGTCGCTATATGTGGTCCAGGCCACAAACTGAAGGCTGTGATAGTATCCAAGGTCTGGGCTGCTGCTGCAGGCTATGTTGATGCCCATGGACTGTTCTGTCAGAGAAATTGTATGGATGTCTATAGTTTCCACTGGTACCAGAAGTCATATGGTAGCCATGGTAGAAGTTGCCTCCAGGAGCCATATTGATGTTCATAGTTTGTATTGTCATTGGAGGCCATGTTCATGTCCTGTGCTATCCCATGAGGCCATGTTGGTATCAGTGATGCCACAAAATGTTTGGGTTTATCACTAGGAACTTTGTTGATTTCAGTGCTCCATGTTGCTACCAAGGTCAAGGTTTTCCCTTGTCACTGATGCCACCAAGTGTTCATGTTTATCTCTGGGAGTCATGTTGATGTTATTGGCCCATGTTGTGACTGAGGCTATATTGGTATCTGTGATCTGTTTTGTCCTGAGCCCAGGTAGAGGAATCAGAGTCCATCACAGGAGCAAGGGACTTTTCTTCCATTGATTCCCAACAAGGCTATCCTCTGCTACAATGTAGCTGGAGCCATGGGTAGATCCATGTGTACTTTTGTTGGTGGTTTAGTCCTTGGCAGCTCTAGGGGGTTTGGTTGGTTGATATTGTTGTTCTTCCTAAGGGGTTGCAAACCCCTCTTGGTCCTACAGTTCTTTCTCTAACTCCTCCATTGGAAACCCAGTTCTCAGTCCAAGTGGATCATGGACATCCACATAAAATCAGATACACTGAAATTAATAGAAGAGAAAGTGGAGAAGAGCCTCAAACACATGGGCACAGGGGAAATTTTCCTGAACAAAATATCAATGGCTATGCTCTAAGT
Source organism: Mus minutoides (assembly GCA_902729485.2). Lineage (NCBI taxonomy): Eukaryota > Metazoa > Chordata > Mammalia > Rodentia > Muridae > Mus > Mus minutoides. Next base: position 109,989 of record CACVCL010016398.1, on the reverse strand, counting down.
TCAACAATAGACAAATGGCACCTCATAAAATTGCAAACTTCTGTAAGGAAAAGGACACTGTCATAGGACAAAATGACAACCAATAGATTGGGAAAAGATCTTTACCAATCCTAAATCTGATAGAGAGCTAATATCAAATATATATAAAAACTCAGGAAGGTAGACTCCAGAGAATCAAATAAACCTATTAAAAATGGGATACAGAGCTAAAAAAAAGAGTTCTCAACTGAGTAATATCAAATGTCTGAGAAGCACCTAAAGAAATGTCATCAGAGAAATGAAAATCAAAACAACCCTGAGATTCCACCTAGCATCAGTCAGAATAGCTAACATCAAAAGCTCAGGTGACAGCAAATGGTGTCAAGGATGTGGAGAAAAAGGAACACCCCTCCATTTCTGGGATTGCAAGATGTTACAACCACTCTGGAAATCAGTCTGGAGGTTCCTCAGAAAATTGGACATAGTCTACCTGAAGACCCAGCATACACTCCTGGGCATATACCCAGAATATGCTCCAACATATAACAAGGACACATGTTTCACTATGTTCATAACAGCCATATTTTTAAAATCCAGAAGCTGAAAAGTACCCATATGTCCTTCAAGAGAGGAATGGATACTGAAAATGTGGTATATTTTCATAATGGAGTACTACTCAGCTTTTAAAAACAATTAATTCATGAAATTCTTGGGCAAATGGGTGGAACTAGAAAATATCTTCTGAGTGAGGTAACCCAATCACTAAAGAATACACATGATAGGAACTCACTGATAATTGCATATTAGCCCCAAAGCTTGGAATATCAAAAATACAATTCACAGACCACATAAAGCTCAAGAAGAAGGAATTCCAAAGTGTGGGTCCTGTGGTCCTTCTTAGAAGGGGTAACAAAATGCTCAGGGAGCAAGTAGAGAGACAGTGTGGAGTAGAGACTGCCTCACCTGGGGATCCATCTCTTATACAGTTACCAAACTCAGACACTATTGTGGATGCCAAAAAGTGCTTGCTGATAGGTGCTTGATATGGCTGTCTTCTGAGAGGCTCTGCCAGAGCCTGACAATTACAGAGGTGGATGCTCACAGCCAACCATTGGATTGTTCTTTTTATTCTTGACTCCAAAGCCAGAGCAAAATAACTGAAGCTGCCAAGTACTGCTGCTTGCTCTTTTTGGAATATGCCCCATTTGTTTTATTTCATTATCATTATTGTTTTGTTTTCTAATTCTTTCACTGCCTAAGAACTGTTCTGAAACTTGCTCTGTAGATTGACCTTGAACACAGAGATCTGCATCTCTCTGTCTCCTGAATGCTAGGGTTAAAGGCATGTACCACCCTGCTTGGAGTTAAGCTTTTCCTTACCTGGAAGTTGCTCTGTGCCAGGTTTACCTTGAATGCAGAGATCTGCTTGCCTCTGTCTTCCAATATTAGAAGTGTGAAACACTATGCCTAGATAGATAGATAGATAGATAGATAGATAGATAGATAGATAGATAGATAGATATAGAGATATAGAGATATAGAGATATATAAATATAGATATAGATAGATACAAATATATATCCTAGCTCCCCAAAGATGGTACCACATTGAAATGGGTCATCCCACATTAACCAGCAATCAAGGTATTCATCATTTATATCCACAGACCAGTATTATGAAGGCAATTCCTTAACTGAAATTCTCTTCCCCAAGTACCATAGTTTCTTGTCAAGCAGACAAAAGAATAACAGACAAGCTATTATAAATGCTACTTCTCTCAATTCTAGGTAGGTCTCAATAACTAAAGAACTTCAAATAAGCTTGTAGAATTAAATTATACAATAAAGAATCTTTATTTAAAAATATCTGCAAAATAATATAAATAATAGTTGTGAATTCACATTTTTTATGGAACCATCTCTAAAATTTATTATATCATAGGTCATAAAGCAATCCCTAGCAAATACAAGATGATTGCAATAATATTTTACCTTATCAGGTTAGAGTATAATAATTAAAAATTAACACCAAAAGAACCCTCAGAAACAACATGAATATTTGGAAACTGAATAACAAACATTTGAACGAATACTGAATTACTGAAGAAAACAGATAAAATATAAAAATTCCTATAACCAAATGAAAATGATAATATAACGTTCTGGGATACAGGAAAGGTCATTCTAAATGAAAATTTTATAGAATTTTATAGATGTAATTACTTGTGCATTAAAATATCAAATGCTATATCTCAAGGCCTCACAAACACAAGAAATAGCTAAGCCCAAACCCAGTAAACAGAAAGAAAAAATAAGATATGGGCAGAACTTAATTAAATAGGAATTAAAAGAGAATATAGAATCAATAAATATCTAGTTTCTTTAAAATGATTAGTAATCAACAAGTTCCTAGGTATATTAGCTAAAAGAGATGTAAATAGAGAAAGAAATGACCAAAATTAATAAACTTAATGATGAAACAGGAATGTATAATAGAAACCAATGAAATCTGGAAAATCATTCAGAAATGCTTTGAAAAGTTATATCCGAAACAGATAAAAACAAAAACAACAAACAAACAAACAAAAAAACCCTAGACTGTCCAGGGATGTGCAGAGCAGAAAATGTACTCTTTTGGGTGAAATATTCTGTAACTATCTATTAGGTTCATTTGGATTATAGCATCAGTTGCTCCAGCATTTCCCCATTTAGTTTTTGTCTGGATGTTCTGTGTATTAATGAGAGTTGGGTATTGAAATATCCTACTATGATTTTGTTAAATCAATATACAATTTAGCTTTAATAGTGTTTCTTTTTAGTGGGTGTCCTTTTGTTTGGGTCAGAGATATTAATAATTGAAGTGTCTTTTTGCTGGATTTCCCCTTTGATGAGCAAGTATTATCCTTTATTCCTTCTGGAATATCTTTTTCCAATTCGTTACCCTGAGGTAATGTTGAGGTGTGTTTCTTGGATGCATCAGAAGGATGCATCTTGTTTTGAAATCATTCTGTTAGTCTGTGTCTTTTTATTGGAAATTGAGACCACCAATATTGAGAGATATAAATGACCAATGATTGTGCATTGATTGTGGATTCCTGTTTCTCTGTTGGTAGTGGTGGAGGTGGTGGTAGTGAATTGCTCGAGTTTGTGTGTGTGTGTGTGTGTGTGTGTGTGTGTGTGTGTGTTAACCTCCATTCTTTTGTTTTTAGTGGTATGGTAGTATTTATTCCTTGTGTTCTCCTGGTTGTAATTAACCTCTTTCAGTTGTATTTTTCCTTCTAGCACTTTCTGTAGGTCTGGACTTATAGATACATACTGCTTAAATTTGGCTTTATAAAAACTACATGATCATCTTCTTAGATGCTGAAAAAGCATTTGACAAAATCCAACACCCATTCATGATAAAGGTCTTGGAAAGATCAGGAATTCAAGGCCCTTACCTAAACATGATAAAAGCAATCTACAGCAAACCAGTGGCCAACATCAAACTAAATGGAGAGAAACTGGAAGCAATCCCACTAAAATCAGGGACCAGACAAGGATGCCCACTTTCTCCCTACCTATTCAATATAGTACTTGAAGTCCTAGCCAGAGCGATTCGACAACAAAAGGAGTTCAAGGGGATACAAATTGGAAAGGAAGAATTCAAATTATCACTATTTGCAGATGATATGATAGTATATATATGTGACCCCAAAAACTCCACCAGAGAACTCCTAAACCTGATAAACAGCTTTAGTGCAGTAGCTGGATATAGAATTAACTCAAACAAATTAATGGCCTTTCTCTATACAAAGGATGAACTGGCTGAGAAAGAGATCAGGGAAACATCACCCTTCACAATAGTCACTAACAATATAAAATATCTTGCTGTGACTCTTACGAAGGAAGTGAAAGATTTGTATGACAAGAACTTCAAGTCTCTGAAGAAAGAAATTGAGGAAGATCTCAGAAGATGGAAGGATCTCCCATGCTCATGGATTGGCAGAATCAATATAGTAAAAATGGCTATCGTGCCAAAAGCTATCTACAGATTCAATGCAATCCCCATCAAANAAATGTGGACACTTCACCCCTTCCTAGAATTAAGAACAAAGCACACATTGAAAGAGTTAAAGAGATCATGTGTGAAGCTGAATCCAAAGGATGGACCCAATGACTGCGGCTGCCAGGGATCCATCCCACAATCAGCCACCAAACATAGACACTATAGCATATGCCAGCAAGATAGTGCTGAAAGGGCCCGGATATAGCTTTCTCCGGGGAAACTATACCAATGCCTGGCAAACATGAAGGTGGAAGCTCACAGTCGGCTATTAGATGGAACACAGGGTTCCCAAGGAAGAATGAGCTAGAGAAAGAACCCAAGGAGCTGAAGGGGTCTTCAACCCTATAGGTGGAAGAATAACATGAACTAACTAGTACCCCCTGAGCTCATGTCTCTAGCTGCATATATAGAAGAGGATGGCCTAGTTGGCCATCAGTGGGAAGAGAGGCCCCTTGGTCATGCAGACTTTATATGCCCCAATACAGGGAAACGCCAGGGCCAAGAAGTGGGAGCAGATGGGTAGGGGAGCAGGGCCGGGAGGGGGGAGGGTATAGGGAACTTTCTGGATAACACTTGAAATTTAAATGAAGAAAATATCTAATAAAAGTTGAAAAAAAAACAGAGTATCTTACTTTCTCCATCTATAATTGTTGAAAGTTTAGTTATAGTAGTCCGGGTTGGCATCTGTGGTCTTTTAGAGTCTGTAGCAATCTGTCCAAGACCTTTTGGCTTTTATAGTCTTCATTGAGAAATCTATTGTAATTCTAACATTTCTTCCTGATGGCCTTTATATGTTACTTGTTCCTTTTCCCTCAAAGCTTTTAATAATTTTTCTTTATTCTGTACATTTAATGTTTTAGTTATTATGTTCTGAGGTGACTTTCTCTTCTGGTACAATCTATTTGGTGTTATATATGGTTCTTGTAACATTATAGGCATCTCTTTCCTTAGGTTGGAAAAATCTTTTATTATTTTGTTGAAAATATTTTCTGTGCCTTTGGCTTTCTTCTCTTTCAACTCTATTCCTATCATTCTGATATTTGGCCTTTCATAGTGTTCCAGATTTCCTATTGCTTTATGTAGAAGATTTTTAGACTTAACATTTTCTCTGACAGATATATCCATTTCTTCTGTCCTCATGCCTGAGATTTTCCTTTCCATCTTTGTATTCTATTGGTGAAGCTTACCTCTGTAGTTCCTGTTGGAGTTCCTAAATTTTTCATTTTCAGAATTCCCTCTGTTTGGGTTTTATTTATTGATTGTGTTCCCATTTTTAGGGTCTCAAACAGGCTTATTCATTTTCTTACTATGTTTGTTTGTGCTTTTCTATGTTTATTTAAGGAATTTATTAATTTTCTCTTGTATTTATTTGTGTTTTCCTATACTTATTTCAGGTATTTATTCATTTCCTATTTAATGACCTGCATCATTCATATTGGCTCTTTTAACTTCTTTTTTATGTCTGTTCCAGCTACATTGCAATATTCAGGGCCTGTTGTGGTAGTTGCTGGGCTGGTAGTACTGATATTTTCCTTGTTATAGATTATGTTTTTATGCCAGCATCTAGGCATTTGGGAGAGAGATCATTATAAGTCTAGGTGCTGATATGTGTTTATATCTTTGTCGGGTGATTGTTTTGTTCCTTGGTTTCTGTTTCCTTTTTGGATTTGAGGATTGTGTGATGGCCACGTGTTTCCTAGTGGCAATTTTTATTTGGACATGTTTCCTTGGCCTTCTCAGCTGGTGAGCTCCCAGATAATGTATGCTGGTATTGGAGACTCAGATAATGGAAAGAGTTTGGGGATGAAAGTTTGGAAGAAGGGATTTTTGTGATTCATTGGAAATTGGGTCAGAGAGGAATGTTTTCTGCTAGAAAGCTAGGGATGAGATTAGGTAATTTGGTTTGCAGAAGCAGAAAAGGAGAAGATCTACAGTGACCCTACCTGGTTTCTTGGCAGGAATGGCCTTTGGGTTACCAGGGTATGCTTCCTGGGCCTGAGAGCTGGCATAAAGCAATAAGTGTTAGGAGAGAAAGAGGCACCTTGTTGGTCCAGGTAGTCCAAGAAATTTCCAAAATAGTATCAGTCATTGCCATTGCCCTTGGATGCATCCAGGAATTTGAAGGGAAAACTCCATTCCTAACAATGCCACAAAATTTGAACACAAGACCTTGAGGGATGGGGCTGGAACTGACTTGAAAGCCTCTTTCCTGAAAACAAGCACTCATATTATCTGAAGGTGCAGGGCAAGCTGCCAAGGGAGAAGAACAATTAATACTTCTATCTAGGTATAATTACTCTGAACTACAACAATGACCACCTGGCATTCCTGTCGTGGGGAAAATGAATAACTTTTTAATTGGACTTAAGTCCCACTCAATAAGAAATAATTCATGCCTTTTACTGCAAACCTAGACAAACACCTGTGGTTGGAGGGGTCATGGACTCTAACTCTGCACTTGGAGCTGACCCTGTGCCACATCTTCCATATACAGATCCTGCCAGGAGAGAGCAGGTCTCTCTGGAATGCTGACATACCTTGGAGCACAGGTAAGAGCACCACTTCTGCTCAAATACCTGGCCCAAGAGAGACCTGCCCAAAGCCCTAACTGTGATTTTTCTAAACCTGATTCCTATCTTCATTCTAAACATTTATTCTTATAACCAAAGACAAGTGTACTTCTCAGGCTCCATTAAATCAGCTTTCTTTTGTAGCAAATGAAGACTATTACTCAAATATGAAACTGGTCAAAATGCCAAAAGGCAACTGACCATAAAGTGCCCAACCCTACTCTTATATCTTCAGCATATCTTCTATACTGAAGGCTCAGGGAACAATGTGGAATATGGGCAGAGGTTATAGCTATCAGAGGACAGCAGCATTTTCCATGCAGGTAGAGACAGTGTCTTCTACATGTAACAGTGAATCTTCATGCATAAACTCTCAAATACGTGACTACCTAAGCTAGAAATAAATTGTCAGTACCAGTGATGTAGCATTGTAATCAATTTAAAAAGAAACCAATAACTGACTTACAGTTTCCATCTGCACCTGGAGCTGACCCAGTGCCACATCTCTCCATATACAGATCCTGCCAGGAGAGAGAAGGTCTCCCTGGAGTACTGACATACCTGGGAGCACAGGTAAGAACACCACTTCTGCTCAAATATCTGGCCCAAGAGAGACCTGCCCTAAGGACATAGGAACAGAGGAGCAGCCTGGGACAAGATACTTCCAGTTTCCATCTGAGAGCTGACACTGTGCCACAGCTCTCCATACCCAAATTCCTGATCTCCCAAGAGTGCTGACACAAATTAGAACACAGGTAAGACCACCACTTCTGCTCAAATCTCTGGTTCAAGAGGGAACTACCCAGAGACATCAGGACACAGGAACCAAGGAACATCCAGGGACAGGATACTTCCAGTTTCTATCTGAGATGTGGAGCTGACACTATGCCACAGCTCTCCATACCCAAATTCCTCACAGAGAGAACAGGTTTCCCAAGAGTGTGAAAAAGAGGCTTTCAGGATAGACAAGCAACAGTCAGAGACAACAAGACCAGCTAACACCAGAGATAACCAGATGGATAAAGGCAAGGGCAAGAACATAAGCAACAGAAACCAAAGCTACTTAGCATTATCAGATCCCAGATCTCCCACCACAGTGAGCCCTGCATACCCCAACACTCTAGAAATGCAAGAATCTAATTTAAAATTGCATCTCATGATTATGATAGAGGATTTTAAGAAGGATATAAATAACTCCCTTAAAGAAAATGAGGAGAACACAGGTAAACAGGTAGAAGCCCATAAAGAGAAAACAAAATTCCATTAAAGAATTACAAGAAAATACAAGCAAACAGGTGAAGAAATTGAAGAAAACCAACAAGGATCTAAAAATGGAAATAGAAACAATAAAGAAATCACCAAGGGAGACAACGCTGGAGATAGAAAAGTGAGGAAAAAGATCAGGAGTCATAGATGCAAGCATCACTAACAGAATAAAAGAGAAAGAAGAGAAAATATCAAGTGTAGAAAATACCATAGAAAACATTGAAACAACAGTTAAAGAAAATGAAAAATGCAAAAAAACTCCTGACCCGAAACATCCAGGAAATCCAGGACACAATGAGAAGACCAATCCTAGGGATATTAGATATAGAAGAAAGTAAAGATTCCCAACTTATAAAACCAGTAAATATCTTCAACAAAGTTATAGAAGAAAACTTCCCTAACCTAAAGAAAGAGATGCACAAAAACATACAAGAAGCCTACAGAACTCCAAATAGATTAGACCAGAAAAGAAATTCCTCCTTTCACATAATAGTCAAAACACCAAATGCACAAAACAAAGAAAGAATATTAAAATCAGTAAGGGAAAAAAGGTCAAGTAACATATAAAGGCAGACTTATCTGAATTACACCAGACTTCTTACAAGACACTAGAAAACTAGAAGATCCTGGGCAGATCTCATATCGACAATAAAGAAGAAAAATGCTAGCACAGATTACTATACCCAAGAAAACTCTCAATTACCATAGATGGAGAAACCAAGATATTCCACAACAAAACCAAATTTACACAATATCTTTCCACAAATCCAGCCCTACAAAGGATAATAGATGGAAAATGACAATACAAGGAGAGAAACTAAACCTAGAAAAAGTAAGAAAGTAATCTTCTTTCAATAAACCCAAAAGAAGATAGGCACACAAACACAATTCCACCTCTAACAACAAAAATAACAGGAAGCATCAATCACTATTCCATAATACCTCAACATCAATGGACTCAATTTCCCAATAAAAAGATTAACAGACTGGATAAATAAATAGGAACCAGCATTGTGCTGCATGCAGGCAATAGGCTTTAGTGACAAACACAGAGTAAAACGCTGGAAAACAATTTTCTAGGCAAATAGTCCCAAGAAACAAGCTGTAGTAGCCATTCTAATATCGAATAAAATCGACTTCCAACCCAAAGTTATCACAAAAGATAAGAAAGAACATTTCATACGTATCAAAGGAAAACTCTACCAAGATAAACTGTCAATTCTGAATATCTATGATCCAAATAAAAGGGTACCCACAATCATAAAACAACTTTACTAAAGCTCAAAGCACACATTGCACTTCAGACAATAATAGTGGGAGACTTCAGCACCCCACTCTCATCAATAGACAGATCATGGAAACAGAAACTTAACAGAGAGACAGTAAATGAACAGAAGTTATGAAACAGAATGGTTTTAACAGGTATGTTAGAGAAATTTCATCCTAAAACAATGACTATACACCTCATGATACCTTCTCCAAAATTGACATATAATTGGCCACAAAACAGGCCTCAAAATATATAAGAAGATTGACATAATTCCATGCCTCCTATCAGATCACCATTGAATAAGGCTGGTCTTCAATAACAACAAAACCAATAGAAAGTCCACATACACATGGAAGCTGAGCAATGCTCTACTCAATAATGATGTTGTAAATGAAGGAATAAAAAAAATTAAAGACTTTTTAAATTTTAATGAAAATGAAGATACAACATATCCAAACTTATGGGATACAATCAAAGCAGTGCTAAAAAGAAAGCTCATAGCTCTAAGTTCCTCCAAAAAGAAACTGGAGAGAGCATACACTGCAAGCTTAACAGCATACCAGAAAGCTCTAGAACAAAAAGAAATAAATACACCAAAAAGGAGCAGACTGCAGGAAATAATCAAATTCAGGGCTGTTATCAACCAAGTAGAAACAAAAAGAACTATATGAAGAATCAATAAAACCAGGATCTGGCTCCTTGAGACAATCAAAAAGGTAGATAAACCCTTAGCCAGATTAACCAGAGGGCATAGAGACCATATCCAAATTAACAAAATCACAAATGAAAGGGGATATGTAACAATAGAAACTGAGGAGATTCAAAAAAATCATCATGTCCTACTACAAAAGCCTATACTCACCGAAACTGGAAAATCTGGATGAAATGGACTATTTTCTAGACAGATACCAGGCACCAACATTAAATCAGGATCAGATTAAACCATCTAAATAGTTCAGTAATCCCTAAAAAAATAGAAGCTGTCATTAAAAGTCTCCCAACCAAAAAAAGAAAGCCCAGCCAGATGGGTTCAGTGCAGAATTCTCTCAGACCTTCAAAGAAGACCTAATACCAATACTCTTCAAATTATTCCACAATAAGAAACAGAAGGAACACTACCTAATTCATTCTATGATGCCACAGGTATGCTGATGTCAAAACCACACATAAACTGAACAAAGAAAGAGAACGTAACTCCAATTTCCCTTATGAATATCAGTGCAAAAAATAATAAAATTCTTGCAAATCAAATCCAAGATCACATCTAAATGACCATTCACCACGATCAAGTAGGCTTCATCCCAGGCATGCTGGGATGGTTCAATATACAGAAAACCATCAATGTAATCCACTACTAAACAAACTCAAAGAAAAATATACATGACCATTGAATTAGACGCTGAAAAACCATTTGACAAATTTCAACATCCCTTCATGTTAGAAGTCTTGGAAAGATCAAGAATTCAAGACCCATACCTAAACATTGTAAAAAAAAAATATTCAGCAAACTAGTAGCAAACATCAAACTAAATGGAGAGAAACCTGAAGCAATCCCACTAAAATCAGGGACAGAACAAGGATGCACACTCTCTCCCTGTCTATTCAATATAGTACTCAAAGTCCTAACCAGAGCAATTAGTCAACAAAAGGAGGTCAAAGGGTTAGAAATTGGAAAGGAAGAAGTCAAAACATCACTATCTGCTGGTGACATGATAGTATACCTAAGTGACCCCCAAAATTCCACCAGAGAACTCCTAATCCTGATAAATAACTTCAGCTGGATATAAAATTAACTCAAACAAATCAGTAGCCTTCCTCTACTCAAAGGACAAACAGGCTGAAAAAGAAATTAGGGAAACAACACCCTTCACAATAGGCACAAACAATATAAAATGTCCTAGTGTTACTCTATCAAACATGTGAAAGATCTGTACGACAAGAACTTCAAGTCTCTGAAGAAAGAAATTGGAGAAGATCTCAGAAGTTGGAAAGATATCCCATGCTCATGGATTGGCAGGATTAATGGAGTAAAAATGGCCATCTTGCCAAAAGCAATCTACAAATTCAATGCAATCCCCTTAAAAATTCCAACTCACTTTTTCATAGATTTAGAGTTAGATATTCTCAAATTCGTTTGTAATAACAAAAATCCAGGATAGCAACAACTATTCTCAACAATAAAAGAACTTCTGGGCAAATCACCACCCCAGAACCCAAGCTGCATTACAGAGAAATAGTGGTAAAAACTACATGGTATTGGTCCAGGGACAGGTAGCTAGATCAATGGAATAGAAATGAAGATCCAGAAATGATCCCACACACCTATGGTCACTTGATCTTTGACAAAGGAGCTAAAACAATCCAGTGGAAAAAAGACAGCATTTTCAATAAATGGTGCTGGTTCAACTAGCAGTCAGCATGTAGAAAAATACACATGATCCATTCTTATCTCATTGTACAAAACTCAAGTCCAAGTGGATTAAGGACCTCCACTTAAAACCAGATACACTGAATCTAATAGAAGAGAAAGTAGGGAAAAGCCTTGAACACATGGGTATGAGGAAATATTTCCTGAACAGAACACCAATGGCTTATGCTCTAAGATCAAGAATACACAAATGGGACCTCATAAAATTGCAAAGTTTTTATAAGGAAAAGGACACTGTCAATAAGACAAAATGACAACCAACAGATTGGAAAAGGATCTTTAACTACATCTAATAGAGGGCTAATATTCAATATATACAAAGAAATGAAGAAGTTAGACTCCAGAGAACCAAATAACGCCATTAAAATGGGGAACAGAGATAAACAGAGAATTTGCAACTGAGGAATATCGAATGGTCAAGATGCACCTAAAGAAATGTTCAACACCCTTAATCATCAGGGAAATGTAAATCAAAATGACCTTGAGATGCCACCTCAGACCAGTCAGAATGGCTAAGATAAAAAATACAGGTGATTGCAGATGCTGGTGAGGGTGTGGAAAAAGAGGAACACTCCTCCATCGCTAGTGGGATTGCAAGCTGCTACAACCACTCTGGAAATCAGTTTGGTGGTACCTAAGATAATTAGACACAGTACTACCAGAAGATCCAGCAATACCTCTCCTGGGCATACATCCAGAAGATGTTCCAACTTGTAGTAAGGACACATGTTCATAGCAGCCTTATTTATAGTAGCCAGAAGCTGGAAAGAACCCAGATGTCCTCAACAGAGTAATGGTTACAAAAATGTGGTACATTTACATAATGGGGTACTACTCAGCTATTAAAAAAAATGACTTCATGAAATTCTTAGGCAAATGGATGTATCTGGAGGATATCATCCTGAGTGAGGTAACACAATCACAAAAGAAGTCACTTGATATGCACTCACTGATAAGTGGATATTAGGCAAAGAGCATGGAATACTCCAGATACAACTCACGAACCATATAAAGCTCAAGAGGAAGGAAGACCAAAGAGTGATACTTCAGTCCTACTTAGAAGGGGGAGGGCAATATAATCAAGGGAAGTAGAGGGTGGGAGGGCCTTTGAAGGAAGAGGGGGGGGGAAAGAGGGACAGAATCAGGTATGGGAGGAGATGGAGATGTACAGAGGGTCAGGAAATTGGACAGAGGTATGTAACAATGGGAGATGGGGAACTGGGGGTAGCAACCAGAAAGTCCCAGAGGCCAGGAAAGCAAGGGCCTCCAGCACCCCACCAGGATGACATTAGCTCAAATACCCCATAAAGGGGAGGGAGAATCTGTCAAGACCATATCCAGAGGTTAGGCATGGCCTGCCTGTTGAGGGATGGGGTCACTCACCCATCTCTAAAATTTTTTTACCCAGAATTCTTCCCATCTAAAGGAAATACAAGGACAAAGAGTGGAACAGAGACTGAAGGAAAGGCCATCCAGAGACTGCCCCACTTGTGGATCCATCCACATGCATACAACAAACCCAGACACTATTGCAGATGCCAAGAAGTGATTGCTGACAGAAGCCTGATACAGCTGTCTCCTGAGAGGCTCTGCCAGATTCTGACCAATACAAATGTGGATGCTTGCAGTCAACCATCTTACTGAGTACAGGGACCCTAATGGAGGAGTTGTGGGAAGGACTGAAGGAACTGAAGGGGCCTTATCTAGCATGAATGGGAGGGTAGGCCCTTGGTCCTACAAAGGTTTTCAAGTATGCAGCCAGCTGGCCTCAGGGCTCTCTCACAAAAGTTCCCCTCCCCACCCCCTCCTTCCTGCAGCAAGCTTGGTGAGGCTCTCCTCCTCCTTCCTGGTCATTCAGAGGAGGTCTGGTCTGGTGTCAACCCTCCCTTCCTGAAGAGCCACAAATGCTGCTTTTGAATAGACAAAAGACAGCTGCCCTTGCCTCCATTGCTGAGGCTGGCACTCTCACTGTTAAATGGCTAAGCACTTCCCAGGTGCAGCTGGCTTAGTCCTTGGGAAAGAAGCAAAAGAAAATATCCTTGAGAAGATAATCACAGGTCACAAGTGGGAATGACTAGGTGTAAAACACACTAACTCATGCTAGCACCATAAACTCACTCCCCAAGTCAGAAGAGTCACCCCAACCCCCAGTTTCAAAATTCTGCCTTACTGCCTGAACAAATGATATCCTGTTTGGAAAATGACTTCCTTTTTCTCCTACCCGGTCACCCTAAAATCCACAGAATCTCTAACTATGCTGTATATAAGTGCCAAGACTTCTAGGTTCAGGGTTGCACTCCTGTCCTGTGCTGTGGGAAGCTTTGTGATCCAAGTCTGACTCATCTTAATAAGACTCCATTTTCATCTTTGCATCCGGCTCAGCATTTCTGAGAGCTCTCCTGGGGGTCCTCTGGAATCACTGACACATCTTGATACCCCAGTCTAGAGAAATGCTAGGGCAGTGAGGTGGGTGTGGGTAGATGGGTGGGAGAGCACCCTCATATGAAGAGTGGTTAGGTGGGTGGGAGAGCTCCCTCATAGAAGCAGGGTAAAGGGGGATAAGATAGGGGGTTTGCAGAGGGAAAATCGGGAAAGGGGATAACATTTGAAATGTAAATAAATATAATATCCAATTTAAAAAAATTATTGACACACACAAAAAAGAAACCATTAACAGACATCATTATTGAATATGTTTTTCTATGCCACACTAATAACTACAGTACTATGTACCTAAATGTAACATTAATCTTAGGGTTGGCTTCTTATGCTCTTTTTGCTCCCAAATAGCTTCAGGGCATTTCTATACCCACCCTAGTTCATTTTAGTTCTGGAGTAAATCACACAGAACTTGGTATTTCTATTATTATGTTGCTAGCACTATGCTGGGCAGATTCTGATCTATTCTAACCCAAGTAGGCTAATACTACCCAGCCAAATGGTCATTTACCTGCATGAGAATCTTACCTTGGCTTGCTCTGGGCCATTTGTATCTTTATGACTGCTTTCTCCTTGTGACTTCATGGTGAATTTTCCTGGACCCTCCTCAAGGTCTCTCTATACCTCTTCTTCATGGTCCTTCTCTGCTCTCTCTTCTCTGGTCTCACTGGGACCCCTTGATTTGGATTTGAAGTCCTGTCCTATTCTCTTCTGCCCAGCTAATTGGCTGATCAGCTTTTCATTAACTAATCAAAGGGGGTGGAAAACTATTTTTATATAACATAGAGCCTGGAGATGCTTGATCATGCCATTGTCTAGATGCAAGTCATATATGGGCATAAAAATTAGCATCTGAATGTACAATGGATGAAACCATCCCCCAACACAGAGATAAATAAGAAATATAAGTGTTTTATGTTCTTTTGAAAAGAAATGATAAACTACACAGTTGAAACTTAGATATGTAAGGTTACTAATACAACAAAAAGTAGAGTTTTGGAATCTTTTTCTTATTCTCCTTAGCTCACTTCTCCTTTATAGCAGGGAATAAAATAACAATAGAAATGATATTGCTTTTTTTTCTTTTTCTTCTTTTTTTTAAAAATTAATTAGTTTACTTTACATTCCAATGATAGCTAAATATTCCAAGACAGTAGTGGCACATGCTTTCAATCCCAGCACACTGGAGGAAGATGCAGGTGGACCTCTGTGAGATTGAAGAAAGCCTGGTCCACAGAGCTAGTTCCAGGATACCCAGGAGTTTACAGTGAAACTGTGTCTCAAAAACAAACAAACAAACACAAAAAAACAAAAAACAAAATGATCATTAATGATACTTATTTTAATGAAGGAGAGGAATGATTGATGTTGGACAGATCATCCAACCTTCCAGAAAAGTAACATTTAAGCTACTGCTTGCTCCACAAGTTAATGTTTAGACGACAAAAGCAGCTGAAGGGGTTTGCAGCCCCATAGGAGGAACAACAATATGAAGTAACCAGTACCCCCAGAGCTCCCTGGGACTAAACCACAGAAAGCACATGGAGGACACAGCTCTAGCTGCATATGTAGCTGAGGATGGCTGGCTTAGTCAGTCATCAATGGGAGGAGAGGACCTTGGTCCTGTGAAGGTTCTCTGCCTCAGTATAATGAAATGCCAGGGCCAGGAAGCAGGAGTGGTGGGGTGGTGAGCAGGGGTAGGGAATAGGAGCTTTTTGGAGGGGGGACCAGGAAAGGGGATAACAATTGAAATGTAAATAAAGAAAATATCTAATTAAAAAAAGAAGACAAAAGGAGAAATTGCATCATTTGAGGGGAGCTCTGCCAGTAAACAAGAGAAAGAGCCTCTACTCTTTGAGATGGAAAGTATGCTATCACTTGCAAATAGATACAATGTTAGATTTGGATCAGACATCTAATGTCAATATTTGAAATTTGGAATTTGTACGGCACCTTACAAATAGAAGTAATTCTTGACCAAGACAGTGATTGATCAGAATGTTATTCTTCAAAGAATATTCTTCTTCAAAGAATATTCTGATTATAAAGAGATCATCTTGACAAACTACTCATGTTTTAAGTGTGTGGTGATTAATTCACTTGGAAGGAAAGCTCAGATCTTGGCCACTACAAATTTTACGAAGTGTCCTTATTTGTGTACTATCACAAAAGAACATGAAGTGATGCTAATTAAACCATGACACAATCTAAATGCACCATGGATTATAAAATGTGCTAATTTCAGAGATGTTGATTGGGAAATAAGAGAATCAAACATGGAACATAGTTGTTTTTAAAAAAAACTTTATTTCAGCTTCAAAAGCATGGAAAATATTAAAAAGAACATGACTCAACTCTAATGCATGAGAACTTCTGGATATTGTCAATCAAAGAATAGGAAATGTGAACTACAGATCAAAACCATGGTTGTCATTTTACAGTGATATTTGAAAATCATCTATTCAGGGTAATTTCTGAAATTATAGAAAACATATTGAGCCCCTTACAAGGCTAAAGAAAAAAATGCAATAGGGTTGGAGACAAAAATGTTATATTTTTTGGAGAAAGGAAAAATCTCAAATAGAAATATAGAGTGTAAGCCCAGTCATGGGAGTATCTTCAAGGTCAAGAATGAATTCAAAATTCAGTAAATAAATGATAAAAGGGGGGAAAAGATTAAAAAAAAAAGACTGGTTCTGTTTCAACCAAAGTAAAGTAAATGAAGTTAAGATTTTACATTCTAAAAAAATTCTCACACTGAACAGATTTTGTGTTCTTTTCTTTTTTTGAGAATTTTCCAACATTTATGAGAGACACATTTTATTTTAAAAGCTAGTATATAGGTGTTTAGAATCTGCCCGAATTTATAAAAGCTAATGCATTCAATTTACCAGTAATCTTAACCAAATCTGAGACATATCTGTCATAATAACTTCTCTAGTTCCCAGTACTGCAGATGGTAGTTAGAATTTTCAAAAAGAAATTAGTTTTCAGAGAAATAAAAGCAAGGAGCCAAACATTTCGCTAAATGAATAAATAAATACTAATCTGAATTGTATCACATGTTCTTTTATAACAGGCTAAGGATATCTGATGAATATGGTTCTCAGGTCAAAGCCCCACTAGACAAGCTTTCTTAGAGCAAGCAGAATTTTCTTGGGAGGAGAAATTTAAAGCCATCAGCTCCTCTCTCAATCTGCTTAGTTACATGAAGTGAAAAACAGAACTTTTCCATCTCCACAGAAATGTGGACCTGTCTCTTCTCATGTCAACATCTTTCCAGCTTCTATCATATTTTCATAAGAAATTCTAAAGATTAATGGTGCTCCAAAACATGTCTGGGAAAAGTAAGTGGGACTGGGGGGAAACAATTCACTTTATTTAAACACTTAGATCCTGTACACAATAAAATGAACATTGGGAGAAATCTTAGACAGAAAATACAGATTCAAGAAGAAGGGCCAAATGTGGTTGGGGTAAATATCACAAAGCCCCATTCCGAGATGAAAAACTATAGGAAACATAAGGGAAAAATTATTTTTCTCCAGGGACAAGACCACAATAGATTACAGAACCCCAGGCAGTCAGCCCTAAACACACATACATAAGAGTAACATGAAATGAATTCAGCAAATTGTGTGTGTGTATGTGTGTGTGTGTGTGTGTGTGTGTGTGTGTGTGTGTGAGTGTGAGTGTGTGTGTGAATTTATGTATAAAATTCTAAATTTGAGGAATGGGGGATATGGAAGAAGTTAGAGCAGAGAGAGTTAAGGGTCAAAATAATGTATATATAGAAATGAAATTATATATTCATGTATAAAATTCTTCAAAAAATTTAAAAAGTAGGGACAGATAGTAATACTTAAGAGTTTGACTCTGAGCCAAATTTTCTAGGAGACATTCTGAACATATTATTTGCCTTTATTTATAAAACATAATGTTCATTATAGACCACTAGTCACATATGAAGTGATAGTATTTTTACAGTTTTGCCAAGAAAATTCTTACAGCATGTAAGAATTGGGCAATTTGGCAAGAAAAACAATGTGATAAGAGCAAAATTATCCCACTAAAATCCATTTGAGAGAGGCCTCTGGAGTGTATCTCTATTTATATAGAAACAGCTACAAGTAAACTGTTTAGTCTAGCTACAGACTTTTGTCTTAAATAGTATTTTGAGAATTGGACTATATTTAAATGCCAGGTTGTATATCTAAATTCACAAACCTAAAAACAATCACTTCCCAGGACTCCCTGCTTTGGACTGTAAACATTTGGAATCACTCACTTGAAGTGGCAGAAGAGCACACGATGTGTATCTGCAATTTCATGAGGATCAGCTTAGTGAGATGTGTGCCTGGGTAAGTAATTATGCAGAGCATCTAATACACTTCTGTTAATACACAGACAGCCATGTTCTCTCAGTTTTCACCTCTACTGAAGGTTACTGGGTTCTTTGTTGGTTTTTGTTTTATTTATATACATACCAGCCTTTGCTACTCCTCTTTGTAGTCTTCTCCCACAGTTCCTCATCCCATTTATCCTCCCCCTTGCCTCTGAGAGGGTGCTTCCCACCACCAGGCATCCCCCTTTCCTGGGGCCTAAAAACTAGTGTGCTGTAAGTATCTGTGTCTGTTTCAGTCAGCTGCTGGTAGAAATTCTCAGAGGACAACCATGCTCCTGTCTGTAAGTACATCATAGCATCAGTAATAATGTCAGGCCTTGGTGCCCCATACCCATGAGATGTATCCCAATATGGCCAGTCACTGGACAGCGTTTCCTTCAGTCTCTTCTCCATTTTTGTCCTTGAAGTTCTTTTAGACAGGAAAAACTTTGGGTCAGAAATTTTGACTGTGAGTTGGTAATTCCTTCCTTCCACTTGAGGCCATGTCTATCTCCTGGAGGTGGACTCTTTGAGTTCTCTTTCCCTACTGTTGGGCAATTTGGCTAAGGTCACTCCCATTGAATCCTGAGNGTTTCCTTCAGTCTCTTCTCCATTTTTGTCCTTGAAGTTCTTTTAGACAGGAAAAACTTTGGGTCAGAAATTTTGACTGTGAGTTGGTAATTCCTTCCTTCCACTTGAGGCCATGTCTATCTCCTGGAGGTGGACTCTTTGAGTTCTCTTTCCCTACTGTTGGGCAATTTGGCTAAGGTCACTCCCATTGAATCCTGAGAGTCTCTCACCTCCAACATCTCTGGTACTTTCTATAGGGTCCCCCCACCTCCCTCCCCTAGAGGCTGCATATTTCCATTCATTCTCCTGGGCCTCTGTCCCCCACACCCATACCTAATCCTCTAATCCTCTTCCACTTCTGCCCCCTCCCACTCAAGGCCCCCCCCCCGACCTCTAGTAGTTATTTTACTCCCCCTTCTAAATTGGATTGGAGTATCTTCACTTGTTAAAACTCTTATAATTTGTGGGTTGTATCCTAGGTATTCTGTACTTTTTGGCTAATAACTACTTATCAGTGAGTACATACCACACATGTCTTTTGGGTCTGCATTACCTCACTTAGGATGATATTTTCTAGTTCCATCGGTTTCCCTGCAAAATTCATGATGTCCTTGTTTTTAATAGCTGAATAGTATTCCGTTGTGTAAATGAACCACATTTTCTGTATCCATTATTTCATTGAGGGACATCTGGGTTGTTTCCAGCTTCTGGCTATTACAAATAAGGTTTCTATGAACACAGTGGAGCACATGTCCTTGTGGTGTGTTTGGACATCATTGAGGTATATGATCAGAAGTGGTATAGCTGGATCTTCAGGTGGAACTTTTTTCACTTTTCTGAGGAACCTCCAGATTGATTTTCAGAGTGGTTGTAACAGCTTGCAATTCCACCAGCAGTGAAGGAGTGTTCCCCATTCTCCACATCCTCACAAGAATATGCTGTCACTTGAGTTTTTTATCTTAGCCATTCTGATTGGTGTTAGGTAGAATCTCAGGGTCTTTTGATTTGCATTTCCCTGATGACTAAGGACTTTAAACATTTAAGTGCTTCTCAGCCCTTGGAGATTTGTCTGTTGTGAATTCTCTGATTAGCTCTGTGCCCCATTTTTTTTTGAGGTTAACTTCTTGAGTTCTGTACATGGTTTGGATATTAGCCCTCTAATGGAGGTAGAGTTAGTGGAGGTTCTTTCCTAATATGTAGGTTGCTTATTTGTCCTATTGACAGTGTCTTTTGTCTTACAGACGTTTTCAGCTTCTTGAGGTTTCATTTATCAATTACTGATATTAGAACCTGAGCCATTAGTGTTCTTCAGGAAGATTCCTATGTGTCAATGAATTCAAGGCTCATTCCCACTTTCTCTTCTAAGAGATTCAGTCTATCTCATTTTATGTTGAGGTCCTTGATCCACTTGGACTTGAGCTTTGTGCAAGGTGATAAATAAGGAACATTTTGCATTCTTCTACATACAAATTGCCAGTGAGACCAGAGCCATGTATTGAAAATGCTTCCCTTTTCTCCACTGTATGATTTTGGCTTCTTTGTCAAAGATCAAGTATCCATAGTTATGTGAGTTTGTTTTGGGGTCTTCTATTCTATTCCGTTGGTTGATCTGTCTGTCTCTGTGCCAATATCATGTGATCTTTATCAGTATTGCTTTGTAGTACAGCTTGAGATCAGGGATGGTGATTACTGGTTTTGAGGCATATTTTTCTCTACACTTTAAGACAAGTGAAGACAGCTATAGAATACAAACTAAAATGTTGCACAAGATAACAATGTGCTTTAAGATCTGAGTACAGGTACAAGTCAACCCATCCAAAGAAGTATTCAAATGAGGATGTTGATAAAGAAACCTTCATCATCCCAGATTAAGGTCATGTGTAGTCTCTAAACCTTTGTATTTCTTATAGAAATAATTCATTAATGTACTACAAAATAGTTATAAACTCAAAGTTTACAGGAAAATATTTAAGAGGAATTTCTACCATTACTTTAAAACTCAAAATATTACAAACATAAGTAGAAATTTAGAATGGTATAAACATACCAGGCACTATAAACTGTATCAGTTTTACAAGTCGAGAATACTTATTTTAAAAATTAGAAAAATGATCCCTAAACTACAGATAAAATATTATATTAGTAATATACATATTAATTTATCTCATGCTGTCTTCCCAGATCCCATTCCTTTAAAGCTACTATTTATATTTCTTTAGAGCTCTTTAGGCTTACTTTATGAACATTAATGTATTAATATTTACAAAATTTTAAAAAATGAAAGACTACCATTTTAGACATTCTGTTGGCTTATATGTTTGTACTAATATGTGTGTATGTGTGGTTATTTCTGTATTTAAATGTTTGAGAATGTATTCTTTACATGTTTGTTTTTATGTGCATATATGAGTATATAGAGTATATACAATATGTTCATGCATTTAATATGTATGTATACACACATGTGTATGTGAGTGTATGTGTGTATAAGTGTGCCTGTATGTATATTTCTATATGTATGCATATCTGTTTTTGTATATGAGTGTTCAAAAGTGTCCATGTTTTGTATCTGTGTGCCTGTGTATATGTGCTTCCATGTGTATGTACATGCATGTGTGTAGACAGGAACCACATTCAAAATATTAAGATGAGCAGCAACAGACAGAAATGGCAAAAAATTCTCTCTCTCTCACTCTCTCTCTGTCTCTCTGTCTCTGTCTCTCTCTGTCTCTCTGTCTTTCTCTATCTCTGTGTGTGTCCTCTCTCCTTTTTTATATCATATAGCATTATGAGTGACAACTCAAAAAATTAAACTACAATTGATACTCACTTCCAACTCCAATGAAGAGAAGTGATTGGCTGTATTTTATGTGCAGTAGCAACAATATAAACCATTGACTAGAGAAATGCAAATAGGATTTTTTTTTCAGAGAAAACTGACAGTAATAAGAATAACTAAGAGTCACTGCTTTGTCAGTTGTTTTTCTAGCTCTTCAGTTATGATCTAGGCAACCCTGGAAGTAGCCATCCTCTGTAGCGACTATGCTGCATTTATACCCTAGCAAAGCTGCTTATATTCATTTTTCATGATCACATTCATGAGAACAATACAAAAACAATTGCACAGTGAATTTTGCCTCAGATACCCCAGCCAACCAATTGTAAAAGTGGCATATGGTGAGAAGCAAACTGCAGATGGCCCAACAACAGCAGTGCACATCTGGCACATAGCTGTTCGGGTTTATATTTGCCAACTCGCCAGATGACTCTTTCTGGAGAGAATCCCAATAAGAAAAATCCACTTGTCTCCTTTCTCCCACAGGCTCAATGTTTTGGCCACTTTTCTCACCCTTATCTGTACATCTCAAAACAATTACGGAATCTTAGTCCTTTCAAACAGGAAAACATTTCCATATATATATATATATATATATATATATATATATATATATATATATGATTTTACAATATCTATAACTAACTAAAGCTTTATCTTTGGAAACTACTTATATAGTCTATAAAATGAAAGAACATTTGGTGTAATGATTATGAAGGGTAAGAATAACTGGTAGAAATTCAAGAATATCACTTTCCTCCAAAAGATTTTGCAGTTAGATATTAGAATCAAGCTGTCACGCTATTTTAAATCTTACCCAGTTTGACACCAGAAGTCTAATTATAATAGAAATTACTTTTGTTGCAAAATGATTTTGAATACTAGACTTTCATGCTCTAGGAAATGAGCTAATACAATCTTTAAGTATAAGTTACAGATATCAGATATCTTTGGTAGCTGTTTTTTTTTTTTTTTTTTGGCCAATCCTTACTTCTTAATACTCTTTCTATTTTCATACATGTGTGACTGATCATTAGCTATGGAGCTTGCTTTAACTAAGAACATTTTGTGCAAATGCCATGTGCCATCATGTGGTTTACCAGAGTTCCTTTCCACTAATAAAGTGACCTTGGAGCCACATGCCTACAAACTACAGTTCTCACCTGGGACTCAGGATGATAACCATGTTGAGGAGCTTTGCTTCCAATTCTCTTTGAACACATCAAGGAAGATACTTCCTATTAATCTCTGAGAGTTGGGAGGTTTTGACTGCACCATTAACCTATCCTTATTACTACAATGTCAAATGTAAATTTCATGAATGTAATCACCTCAATCTTAAGCTTAGTGAGACAGAGTGATTTAAAAACTAGTTATAAGGAAAACAACTTTATATCGTGCTATCAAAGGATTAGCATTTGAAGTCCAGAGTTTTCAGTTTCTTATGTAATGACTCCTTTTTCTTCCTCCTTGGCCTAGGAGATGACATTAGAAGAACTAGAGAAAAATATATAGTGTTAGAATCAAGCATTTAATCTCTGTTCATGTTATTGTAAAAACTAAACATTAATAATAGTCATAAATCAGAAAACATGGGAGCCCAAATATTTAGATATTTGAGGAGGTTGTCAAATGAGTATTTTGGAGTCCAATGTATAGTTAAATTCCAATCTTAATTTCTCCCCTAATGATAAAAATCACGTTAAAAATAGATGAAAATTAAAGTGTGACTTTTCACTGTGACTGACTGAGAAAAGGCTGTTTGAGTATGGCCATTCCCATCTGAAATCATCTCCAGTGCCTCATATTTAGCATGTTGAAAATAAAACAAAACTTTCTCTTTATCCTACTGTATTAATTCCCAGTAAGAATATCAGAATCACTGTCACTCAAGGTTCTGAAGAAATGATAGATCTGTGACCTGTGTTTAGCTTCTTTATATTTCTTTCTCTATATGGTCTTTTCAGTCCCAATTCTATTTTTTTCTCTCCTCTCACTATAATTTCAAACTTGTGCTGTATTTCACTGGGATTGTGCTATATTCAGTTAACGTTTCCTTTCATTCAGACTTGCCTCTCACCTGCACACCCTTTCTGGGTATAATACTAATTTTAGTCTGCTTGGGACTGCTTTTTCCCATCATGGTACTCCTTAATATATATCTTTGCTACAATACCCTATTTACTAATTGTGGGTTGTTGTTTTTTTACTTTATTTACATGCATCTTAATATTGTGGCAACTTCCCATTACTGCCTGGAATAATGGCTTTGAAGCTTTGAGAGAATAAGCAAAGTTGGGCACATGCAGTCTGTGAAGAAACTGAAGATAGTTCTGATTCTCTAACAACTCCTGAAATAATGTCTACATGTTCATTGTTAATAAAAAGTGTTTCCTAATCTAAAAGCTGTCTAAATTCATAGTGTCTACTTCTCATCTGTCCCTCCTTTACCTTTGTACCTCCAGCAACCCCCACCCCACACATATGTGTCCCTATGTTACCACACAATGGCATCATTCCAATTTGAAACATTGCTCATTTAATGAAGACTTCAATTCTTTCTTTTTATACTCATTCCCAAAAATTGCTGCATCCCCTCTTTATGTTCTCACAATGCTCTGAGTATGACATTTTATCTTTATTAAATGAAAATATATTTATTTGGGCCATGCTTACTTGATGTGTCAAATGATTTTGATTATATTATTTCAATTAAAATTTTAATATATTTTGTTATGTGTTTTCTTCTCCAAACTCCTGTCACACATTCACTGTCTACCCAAATTTATGTTCTTTCTCTCTTTCAATATCAAAACAAAACAAAAATAAAAAGCAAAGAAAATAAAATAACAAACAAACCCCCATTAATAACAAAAAATAAAACAAATATTCTAAAGACCAGTAAGACAAAAACAAACAACAATAATAACAAATAAGTTCTATCTCAAGGAATGGGCCTAAAGTCCAATCAAAAAGAGGTGGCTTACTCCCTTGGGCTACTATAACACAGGGATATCATTTCAGGCAGGTAACTGCTATGAATCACAGAGCTTATAGTTAAGTGATATTGATGATTACATTTGAATTCTGGCCATGTCAAGAGTATCTTCCAATACTATAAATGCTAATCAGAGGGTAAAGCTTTTTTAAGTAGAAGATCCCAGTGTCTCCTGTGAGTATAACTTATTTTTCAAAATGCAGTTACAACTGATTAAATGCAGAGTTGTGGAGTTCAGTCCCAACTGGTGCATCTACAACACAGATCCTGTACAAAAGGCACAATGATCATTGTAAAAGAATGAGCAGAAAGATTGTAACTCTCACCAACAATGGCTATCTATGTATGAACTGATTAAGGACAAAAACAATAGACATATTAGCCTCTAATAAAGAGAGCTTGCAAGACCTCTACCATATACAAGAACTACAAGTAACTAGGGAATATTGAGAACAAACAAAATAATCTTCCCCCAGAAGAAGCACACCAATTAGTTATCCAATATCAGTCAGCTGTGAAAATATGTATATACATGTAATACTATTTAGAATATGCAGGTTGCATTTGTACATGTAGGAACACATACATAAACACACATTATAATTAACACTTGAAAAAAAGACCATGGATTTGAAAGAGAATTATATTGGTACAAGGAAGAGGTTGAAGAGAGGAAAGGGGAAGAGTAAATGATTAATTTGTATTATAATTTCAAAAGTTAAAAATACTAATAAAAATCAGGAATTTTACTCTAGCTGATTGACTGCAATATTAGTTCTCTAATGTGCCAAAAAGAAGTACCAATTACTGAGTGGCATAAACAACAGAAATCCAGTTTTTTATATTTCTATATGGTAGATAATTTGTGATTGAGGTATCAAGATAGTTATTTGCTTCTGAGGCCTCTTTCTTCTGTGACTGCTTTTTTCCATGTCTTATTACATGATCTCCGCTGAGTAGGTGTCAGTGTTCTAAGTCTCTCTTCTTACAAATAATCTGGTCATAGTTGAATTAGAGACATTATTCAAAAATATAATTGTGATTTGGTTATGTCTTTAATGACTATCTACAAAGGCAGCACAACGCCTGTTGTGGTTAGCACTAGAGATCAGGTTTTGTGAACATATATGGAATGGATCTCCAGGTGGGGCAGTCTTTGGATAGCCTTTCATCAGTCTCAGCTCCACATTTTGTCTCCGTATTTGCTCCCATGAGTATTTTGTTCCCCTTTTTTAGAAGGACCAAAGCATACAAACTTTGGTCTTCCTTCTTCTTGAGTTTCATGTGGTCTGAAAACTGTATCTTGGGTAGTCCGAGTATTTGGGCTAATATTGACTTCTCAGTGTGTTCATACCATGTGTGTTCTTTTGTGAATGGGTTAACTCACTCAGGATGATATTTTCTAATTCCATCCATTTGCCTAAGAATTCCATGAGTTCATTGTTTTTAAATACTCATGGGAGCAAATACAGAGACAAAGTGTGGAGCAGACTCTGATCCAAAGACTGCTCCACCTGGGAATCCATCCTATATACACTAACAAACCCAGACACTATTGTGGATGCCAAGGAGTACATGCTGACAGGAGCCTGATAAAGCTGTGTCCTGTCTCCTGAGAGGCTCTGTCAGAGCCTGACAAATACAGAGGTGGATGCTTGAAGCCAACCACTGGACTGAGCACAGGGTCCCCAATGGAGGAGTTAGAGAAAGGACTGAAGGAGCTGAAGGGGTTTGCAACACCATAGGAAGAACAGGGACTAAACCATCAACCAAGGAGTACACATGGAGGGATCCATGGCTCCAGCTGCATATGTAACAGAGGATAATCCATGTTGGGCATCAATGGGAGGAGAGGCCCTTGGTCCTGTGAAGTTTCAATGCCCAGTGTAAGGGAAATTGATGGTGGGGAGACAGGAGTGGGTAGGTGGGTGGGGAAACACCCTCATAGAAGCAGGGTTAGGGGAATAGGATAGGAGGTTTGGGGGGACTAGTAAAGGGGATAACATAAAGAAAATATCCAATAAAGACAAAATTTTAAAAATTAAAGATAAGGATATAAATATATAAATGTTAATCAGAAGTGGAGATATAACCACATCATAGCTACTATTCAAGACCTTTTTTGCTCCCTGTATATTTCTACTTTCCCAAGGAGCTGAAGGGGTCTTCAACCCTATAGGTGGAAGAATAACCATGAAGTAAGTAGTACCCCCTGGGCTCGTGTCTCCAGCTGCAAATATAGAAGAGGATGGCCTAGTTGGCCATCAGTGGGAAGAGAGGCCCCTTGGTTATGCAGACTTTATATGCCCCAATACAGGGGAACGCTGGGGCCAAGGGGTGGGAGTGGATGGGTAGGGGAGCAGGGCCAGGAGGGGGGAGGGTATAGGGAACCTTCTGGATAACACTTGAAATGTAAATGAAGAAAACATCTAATAAAAGTTGAAAAAAAAAAGAAAATTTAGAGAAAAATCTCAAGGCCTTTTTTCTAGAAATAACTACGCAAGAATGAAAGTTGGAAATAGATCTTTTATCACAGTAAAATGTCTAAGAGATCACCATTGTACAGAATTGAGTTCATGGCTAAAGTTTTTATTCAGTCCTATTGCTATGCAGGCAAACTTTAATAGCAGAATCAAAGTGGTTACTGAAGGAGTTATTATTTCCGGAGGTAAAGCAAGTTTGGTCATAACTTTTGAATTGCTAAGACACATGGTAAGAAAGTATAACTACAAATAAAAATAATTGGACAGTTAGGGAAAGGAAGTTGATCTGTAAGGAGTCTAGGGAGAGGAAATGAAAATCATCATAATACACAGTGTGAAATTGCCACAGAATTAATTTTAAAAATTTGCATCATCATACAAAACAACCCAGGCACCTGAGTTT
This sequence comes from Mus minutoides, assembly GCA_902729485.2. Classification (NCBI taxonomy): domain Eukaryota; kingdom Metazoa; phylum Chordata; class Mammalia; order Rodentia; family Muridae; genus Mus; species Mus minutoides. Next base: position 82,316 of record CACVCL010016398.1, on the reverse strand, counting down.
GGTTAGGGATTGCTAAACTTGGTTTAGGATTCTGTCATCCTCAGGTTCACTATCTCTTTGTGGATGAGATTTAAGTCAGCTTCGGGGCTGAAAAGGAGCACTTTCCTCATGGTGACAAACACCCCATGGTCAAATCAGATTACAATGATTCAAAGAAGATGGAGAATCATTGCTTTTTTAGTAAGAAGGAAAGGAGTAGCACATAAGACAAAAAAATAGTCATTTGGAAATATTGATCAAGTACAGGAATTCATTAAAATACACACACAAGGAAGTTGTTTAGTCAGTATTAAACAATCATCCCCCCACTTTATGTCCTCCCCAGTACAACACTTTTTCCCTGTTTTTTCTTCTCTCATATACATCCCAGTATAGACAACACTTTGCTTTGGACAATGCACTCTGCACACAGTGCTCTGCAGCTTCCTCTTCCTTAAAAATTCTTGCTCGTTCCCCTGTAAGGATGACAAGGTCTCTAGCTATATTATTAATTGCTGTATCTGGAGTGGAGTATCTGGTGCATGATACTCGCTAAGTAAATAAGCATTAACATTTAATGAGAAAGAATGATGTCCTTGGCTTAGTGACAAGCTTCTCAGAATTAAGTAGTGAGGGTAATCCTGGAGAACCAATGAGAATAATGTGATATTGTATTCAGAAATTAGATGACAGAATATTATTGGTTCAAGACGGGCCAGAGAGTGGCATGCTATGTTTCACTTAACAAGGCCCTTAAGGGATGTGGTTTAAGACCCTTGGATACAACTTGAATATGTAGATAAGCCTATTTTCAATTCACCCTTGAGTTCTCATGGTCTGAAAATAAAGCCTCTCCTTTGGGGTTATTTATCGGTTCTAGATCACTGAGATCCAGATATATATGTATATGTATATGTATATGTATATGTATATGTATATGTATATGTATATGTATACACATATGCATATGCATATGCATGTGCATGTGCATGTGCATGTGCATGTGCATGTGCATGTGTATATAATGTTAAACTAATTGTGGAGGTCAAAGGAAAGTCTAAATTGAATGCCATCATCTTGGTAATAACAAGAATTTCCCTGGATCTCAGAGTTAATTCAGGTTTCTGCCTGCAGAGAATGAAAACCTGAGGTGACCTTCCTTGTGCTAGTGAACAACAGAGGTTATGGTCAGGCAGTTTCTATGACTCAAGAAAGGTGTGTTAATAGGCCAGACACCATGATTAGGTCAGAACTCAAAGTTTCAAGAAAAAGTGCTAAGACATTGTGCCCATGGAAAGGTATGAGAGAGTCTGGGAAAGAACTATGGCTAGCATCCAAATTTACCACCATCTCCTCAAACACATTACTGAAAGAATAATATATTTTAGAACAAATACTAAGGCAAATACTAAGACATTATAGTATTTTCCTCCACCAAATTATCTGTAAAGGATTGGTTTGGAGAAATTCTCCATTTGAACTATTTAGAGGTAATCAAGTGGCAATATTAATTAGATGGCTGAATAAAAACCATCACAGAGCCTTCCAATTTCATGATCTATTTCATATTTCTAACCTCTCTTCCCTTTTTATGTGGAAGATGCATCTGGTTCAATACTGGTCCAGGTATACCAATCCTGGTTCTAAACCCATGAAACTTAAGTTTCTACCTCTGTTTTTGTTGTTGTTGTTGTTGTTGTTTGTTTGTTTGTTTGTTGTTTTTTTCCTTAAAATTTTTATTAGATATTTTCTTCATTTACATTTCAAGTGCTATCCCATAAGTACCCTATACCCTCCCCCCGCCCTGCTCCCCTACCCACCCACTCCAACTTCTTGGCCCTGGCATTCCCCTGTACTGGGGCATATAAAGTTTGTTAGACCAAAGGGCCTCTCTTCCCAATAATGGCCAACTAGGCCATCTTCTAATACATATGCAGCTAGAGACAGGAGCTCTGGGGGTTCTGATTAGTTCATATTGTTGTTCCATCTATAGGGTTGCAGACCCCAAAGCTCTTGGGTACTCTCTCTAGTTCCTACATTGGGGACCCTGTGCTCTACCCTATAGATGATGGTGAGCATCCACTTCTGTATTTGCCAGGCACTGACAAAGCCTTACAGAAGACAGCTATATCAGGGTCCTTTCAGCAAAATCTTGCTGGCATATGCAGTAGTATCTGCATTTGGTAGCTGATTATGTGATGCTGAGCTCCAGAAATTCAAATAACCCCATTAAAATGGGGTTCAGAGCTAAACAAAGGATTCTCAACTGAGGAATACCGAAGGGCTGAGAAGCACTTGAAAAAATGTTCAACATTCTTAATAATCAGGGAAATGCAAATCAAAACAATCCTGAGATTCCACCTCACACCAGTTAGAATGGCTAGGATCAAAAATTCAGGTGACAGCAGATGCTGGTGAGGATGTGGAGAAAGAGGAACACTCCTCCATTGCTGCTGGGATTGCAAGCTGGTACAACCACTCTGGAAATCAGTCTGGTGGTTCCTCAGAAAACTGGACATAGTACTACCCATTAATCCAGCAATACCTCTCCTGGGCATATACCCAGAAGATATTTCAACTGGTAATAAGGACACATGCTCCACTATGTTCATAGCAGCCTTATTTATAATAGCCAGAAGCTGGAAAGAACCCAGATGTCCCTCAACAGAGGAATGGATACAGAAAATGTGGTACATTTACACAATGGAGTACTACTCAGCTATTAAAAACAATGAATTTCTGAAATTCTTGGGCAAATGGATGTATCTGGAAGATATCATCCTGAGTGAGGTAACTAATCACAAAAGAAGTCACTTGATATGTACTCACTGGTAAGTGGATATTAGCCCAGAAACCTAGCGTATCCAAGATACAACTTTCAAAATACAAGAAAAACAAGAAAGAAGACTGATACATGGATACTTCTCCCTTTGTTTTTAAGCTTTCTTGAACAATCTTATGGTTTCTTCTTACTCGGATCCCTGCTCAAAAGCCATCTGCTTTGAAAGGCCTTTTTTCCCTGTACATTAGGGAATAATCTCTCTGTTTCAGTCACCACTGTTTATCCATTTTTTTTCTTTAAAGCATTTATCAACTGAAGCTTTTTGATAAGATAAATAAAAGTAACGTCAGTGAAAGCATGCAATCCATGTTTCTTGAATGAATATATTCATGATTAAACAAACATAAAACCTAAGGATAGGAAGATGGATGCTTAACTAGAGACTATTGATAGATACTCAATATGGGCAAATACTACATATTATTAGTTAGATGATCCCAAAGTTTGCCACAACTGATAGGAAAATGATTAAAAACATAGTATGTGATAAATATGAGTCCATAAATAAAGGATAGGTCAGTTAATGATACCCATTATAGAAATTATCCTTTTAATGTTGTTAGAGGATACTGTGAGCTAAGATACCATTTTATTGATATTTTATAAGTAATAAAATCGGTGTCACAATAACTAGGTAATATAGTCCCTAAAGTTCTCTGCTTTGTAAAAAATTATACCAATTGTGTCTATGTGACTACCTCATAGATTACCGTTTGGTTCTTTTTTTCTGTCCTTGTTCTCTTAGGCCACAAGGACTAGGAAGCCCTTTACAATTCCATTTTCTATGTGTCATTATGACCTTAAGGACCCTTGAGAGCAACACAGATCTTTCCTATTAGTTCCTAAACCCTAAAGGAAATATAATTTCCTTTACTATCTGTAGTCTGTTTAGTTGTCGGTAATCTTACTTTTGATACCACACCTCATCTTCCGTCTTATCATAGACAACTGCATTCCTGGATTCATGTACATCTAGCTAAATTTATAATCTCTTTAGTATATAAAATTAGGTTATCTGTTCATAGATTAGAAATGCTTGTCCAGTAGCCAATGTGGACTCATATTGTGCTTTGGAGATTTTAATAACCCTGTCAGAGGCAGTCATAATAAATTGCATTATGGTTTTCATCATCCAGTCTGTTTTGTTCCCTCCTATTTTATTAAGAGCATTTCAGACAAGAAGACATGTTTCCCAAGTAACCCTCAAAAATCTAATTTCCTGCTTTGGTTCCTATGCTCAGCATATATATAGACACTCATAGGCTTACAGTCTATAGGAAGGAAGTGTATTTGTCACTATAGAGCTGGACCCAAGAAAAGTTATTCCTTGCATTACACAAAACATGAGCAAAGAATAGGCAGCTCACATATTATCTCACAGAAATGATAATTAGACTTAGAATCCATTGTGGCAGTGCTTGGGCCATACTAGAAATTTGATGATATTTGAGTTCTGTGGTTGGTTTTGTTCTGTGATTTTTTTTTTTAATTCTGCATTCCTAGTAATTGGGAGACCCTGGGGAAGGGACCATAAGATAAGCTTTCTCTGTTAGATTTTACTACCAATGCAACAATCTTTATAAGCCTTTTACATTTTCAAAAATAGAAAGTCACTACTATACTCCAGCAGATACCATAAGATTTAGCTCTGTGTTTGCAAAGCTCTGTGTTTGAAAGTCATTTGAAAATTGATCAGTCATTCTGTGGAGAAGCTTAAATAAATATTAACTCCAGTCTGTGTTCTTTCTCCTCATTTACAGCTCTAAATGTGTACCAGTTTTTGACATATTTAATGTGGTTCCTTTCATTCATAGTTTTACATAAGACTGGTTAAATAAAAAATGGCAGAGAAATCAAAGTTAAGTAAATAATAATCACAAAGTCAAAGCAAAAAATGGCCCATATCAATCGGGTTTTTTATGGGGTAGATGTAGCTGCAATTCAGACTTCTATTTAAAAACAGCTGCTACAACCAACAACTCCGGAGAAGTAAATATCTATGTTCTAATCAGATTTGATCTTAATAGGAAATGTCATGCAGAAAATGCCCATGTGTTAAAAGATCTAAGTTCAAGGCTCTGGAATTAATCCTATACTAAATCGGCACATCAGACTCCATGTACTTCAGCTAAAGTTGTGAAAGGCAATTTTAAAAGCTGTGAGTAGATAATTTATGATGTAGTGTAAAGGACTTTCTATATCTGAACAACACAAAGGGATAAATTTACTGTTGTCAATTGCTTTTATAAAACAACAAGGTCAGCCTTTGGCCCCAATTACTCAGGTGTAGAAACAGAACATGTAGCAAGAAAATCAACAGAACTCAAAGTTGTAAAAGAAAAACCTGGAAGTAGACTGATGAAATAACATTGCGCTCTCCATCTTCTTTTGGGGAATACCAGAAATACTCCAAGACCTCAAGAAACTTGTAGTCAAGCATTTCAGTACTATTGGTTAAAGAATGGCATGTTCTCTACTGATTAGAAGAAGGGATAGTGTAGAAAACTAAAAAAATGTTTGCAGTGTCTTATGTCTCTTCTGATGACTGAATAGGATAGTTCTCTATATCCAAGTATCTCCCATATCAGGAAATTCTATGTGTGTGTGTGTGGGGGGGTGTTCACATATATGTTCAACAAGATAAAATATTCCCTATATGTAACATGTCAGTTCTACTTAGAAAACCAAGACAGAAGGTAAAGCCATAGACTTGCCAAACCATAGTACCTGTCATTGGCCCATTTCTGTGCATGTTGGGAGTATGGCCAGTGAATGTGAATCACATCCTTTAAACTCTACTTCAGTCATTTTTCAATTGTGCTCCAGCATCTAGTGTGTCTCCTATTACTTCTTTCAATCCTGGAACTTCTGGATTTATTAGATGCATATAATCAGGGTGCCAGGTTGTCTTATTAGAACACCTTACCATCCTGGCATTCCCCTACACTGGGGAATTGAGCCTTCAAAGGACCGCGGGCTGTTCCTCCTATTTATGGTAACCAATGCCAACCTCTGCTACTTATGTGGCTGGAGCCAGGCGTCCCTCCATGTGTAGTCTTTGGTGGTGGTTTAGTTCCTGGGAGCTCTGAGGACTCTGGTTGGTTGATATTGTTGTTGCAAACCCTTTCAGCTCCTTCAGTCCTTTCTCTAACTCTTCCACTGGGGTCCTGTTCTCAGTCCATTCATTGGCTGTGAGCATCTGTCTCTATATTTGTCAGGCTCTGGTAGATCCTCTCAGGAGATAGCTACTCTTGAACTGCTCTTGAACAGACAGACAAAAAGGCAACAAAAGGCAATATTACATAAAATGCAGATAAATTATGCACAGAAGATAGATGTCCCTGCTTCTGTTTTTCTCTCCTTCATTCATCACATATAAGATGTCATTGAGGAGGTTGGGATTTATGCAATTTTCTAGTGAGGTTTATGGGAATCAGGTCAGAAGTGAAGATGGGAAAGATGGAGAGGGAACTTTGTCCTGTATTTGTTGGAAACCCGGCTTATCTTTTACTCCAGCCTTTCAAAACTCCTCCTTTTGGAATAAACAAAATCACAACCATAGGCATTTCCAGCAATGAGGAAGGCGTTTATTTTTGGTTCTCTGCTTTCCGTGTCAAATGGGAAAGAGGTAAAGCATTAAATATAGTGGAGATAAAGATATTCTTGAGATGCTTTGAGGCTTAGTTGAGATTTGCTAAAGATGAGACGTGACTTCCCTGGCTGGATATAGTAAGCATGTTTACCTGGTGTGTTTACTAGAGCTGTAGCGCATGGGTGACAGTAACAGGCATAGGGTGAGATTCACCTGAAATTTCATATTTTGGCAGGTTTTCCTCTATAAAGAGACACAATTAACAGATTAGTCTGAAGGGCAGAGAAGAAGAGTTTATTGAAGTAGATTACACTCTAGACATACCTCAGTGTTGAGTATAAATCACTCTAAAAGGATGATGTAAGCTATCAGTCTGCAGAAGACAGAGATTTTAGAAAAGATTTCTTAAACTATAGATTAATAAAGCAACAACAACAAAAAAGACTGCATACTACTTAGGTCATAGGTTCAAGTGAGGTAACAAATAAACTACTGTAAACAGAAAATCACATGTTCTTCCCCATGTTCAGAGGTCCTAGCCTACAATGTAGAGGTAATATATTTAAACCAGTGTAAGTGTGAGTACATTCTAAGAATTTATAAATGAGGTTAACAGAAGATAATATAGGGTGAAGAAAAAGGGTAGACAATAGGCAAAAAATAAAACCTCATGTAAGTCATGGAAGAGCATATAAAGTTATTATTTCCCTAGCTTTAACTCCATCATAGTTTTTCCCTTCCATGGTAGATATGTGCATTCAACTTGCTGTAGTTTGATATAGCAAGAGTCATTTTTGCATACTAAAATAACTCAGCACATGTTTGATTCCCAGCACTAATGTGACAGTTCAAAACTGTCTATAACTCTAGTTCTAGGGTTCAATACTCTATTCTACATGTACTGATAAACATGCAGACAAAATACCTTTACACACATAAACATGTTTAATTTTGTTAAAAATTAGAGGGGCCAAGTTTCTCTTGCCTGTTGTCCTTCAAGACTCTCCATGTACTTTACATTTCATAATTCAAGATAGTTGCACTAAGTTCTGTGAGCATGACTATATTCTAACTACTGAAGAGTAACAGGGAATATATGCCCTTTCTTTCTCTTTATGTAAGAATTATATGGCATTACTTCTTCAGTTCTACTTACCACAGCACATGACACAGGGACATATCTATCTGCTAGAGATTCTGGACAATGCAGTACCAAGAACAGAATGAAACTAAGCTCTGGTTTCCTAATAGTAAATTGTAGTCATTTATTTATATAAATTTGTTTTGCTCTCATTAAAAAACTCTTCATATTTACTAAACTGTAACCCTAAATATTTTTCTTTTTTCATTTTATTAATCTATATAATATACCTAAATTATCCTTAAAAAGATAACTTTAACTCATATTAATTTGAATATATATCATATATTTTACCAGAATAAATGCCAGATTTATGTAAATTTTAAGTATGATGTGTAGCCAGTCATAGTAGGCATGAAAGAATAGGAACATTGAGAAATATGCATAGAAATAAATCCAGACCAAACCATATTTAATATATCTCAAAAGGAAGAAGTACTGATATATAACATTCGAAGTGTGGGAAAGTATTTCAACAGCATCAAAAAGATGAGTGCATGTCTGAGTTTGTTCATGTGTATGTGCTTCTGTATGTATATGGGTGTAGTTATGTCCCAAAGGTTAACTTAGAGTACCTGACCTCAGGTGTGGTTGAACTTGTTTACTAACATAGGGTCTAACCTAGTTTCTATGGCTACTGATTCTCAGTGACCTACTTGCTCTGATGCTCTAGTGATGGAATCACCATGGTGTGCCACCATGCTTGACTTTGTTTATGTGGGCTCTGGTAATTGTACTTGTACAAGCAGGTGCTTTACCAAATAAACTATCTGCCCATCCACTAGAGGGACATTTTATGTTCTTTTCCACTCATTTAAACTTTGTCTAATCAAACAAGAACATCATTAATTATATCAATTATTTAATGGCTTGAAATATATATCTATTGCCTCATTCTTTTCAGATGCCAAATGTACCACTATGCACTGTAACACATTCTACCTAGAGAAAAAAAAGGAGGAAGAAAATCTCTAGGAATATATTTACTTTGCGACAAAAGCAAACATTTCTTTGTAGTATTCTACTAAATTTCTTCAGTGCCTCATTGGCTGAAGCTGAGTCAACTATTCTTCCTATAGATGGACAGACTAAAAACTGAGATGTGACTTTCTAACATTTTCATAGTGCATGTGCTGGTTTTATGTCAACTTGACAGGAGCTAGAATCTTTGAGAAAAGGAAATCTCAATGTTAAAATATCCCCATCAGATTGGCCTGTGAGCAATCCTGTGGTGTATATTCTTGATTGATCATAGGCATGGTTGGGCCCAGTACACCGTGGGTAGTATTGTTTCTGGGCTGATGATAAAGAAGGCTGAGCAAGCCATTGAAAACAAGGCAGTAACTAGCACTCTTCTATGACCTCTACACCAGCTCCTGCCTCTAAGTACCTGTCTTAAATTTCTGTGTTATCTTTTCTGATGATGGAGTATAAACTGTAAGATGAAATAAACACATTTCTCCCAACTTGCTTTTGGATATGGTATTCTATCACCCTATAGGAGGAACAATAATATGAACTAACCAGTACCCCCAGAGCTGTGTCTCTAGTTGCATATGTAACAGAGGATGGCCTAGTCAGCCATCAATAGGTGGAGAGGCCCTTGGTATTGTAAATATCATATGCTTCAGTACAGGGGAATGCAAAGGCCAGGAAGCAGGAGTGGGTGGGTTGGGAGGCAGGGTTGGGGGAGTGTATAGGGGGCTTTGGGGATAGCATTTGAAATGTAAGTGAAGAAAATATCTAATAAAAATGCCTTTAAAAAGTCTAACTAAATTAGTGGGTGTGGCACAGGAGAAGGAATTAGGAATAATTGATAAGTTAGTCATCTGTGACAATCAGAAGTCTAAGGCAGTCCCAACATTGTGGAAATTCCTTCTAGAAGAGACATGAGAGACATAAACAACAAACTAAGGTGAGATGGCACGAGAGTTTCCTCTGGATTGCTGCTAGTGCACAGCTTTATTTACAGGAGCGTAAATGATATCCCCAACAAAGGGACACACTGGAAAGATCTTATCAAATGTGGACAACAGCTGTCTCATAGTCAGACAGATGGGACTTCTTCCCCTAATACTATACCATTTGTACATTCTAGGCCCTCCTGTAGACACAGAGCCATGTGCAATTAGGGCAGAACTTCATACAAGTGGTTGAGAAGAATGGATGTATAATCAGGTGAGGGTTCCATGATTTTTTTCACTCCTCCTGTGTTAATAGTCAATAAACTCAGGCTGGAACATGAGAAAGCCCATCCAAACTCCTGAAGATGATGGCAGTTCTTCTCAGAGGATAATCCTAAATGATACACTGCTAAGCATATAGTTTCTTCCAGTTTTACATGCACACACTAGTACAAGAACTGTTCTGAAGCAGTTTTAAAGATGTAATTAAGGAATAAAACCCATTAATTTTAAAATGAGAAGATTTATATTGTATCAGCTAATCTACACACATAGACCTATAAATGTGGATCTAGATGTCAGTGACAGAGAAGTCAAGGAGAATTCTAATAACTTTGGCTAGACAAAAGACGAATGCAACATGGTAAAGAATATGGTTGTTTTAGAAGTTTTCTTTTCCTTTTTTTGGAACTAGATTATTTTCTTATACATGATACATATCATGATTACAGCTTTTGCCTCCAGACTTCTCCCAGTTCATCTTTCCCTTCCCTTTCATGCAGTCCTCTCATTTGAAAAGAACAAGCTTGAAATCAAAGGGCTAATAACAAAACATATCAAAAAATAGAATAAGATAAAACACATCATGTTGGACAAGGGAAATCAACAGAAGGAAAGGAGATTCAAGATATGGTATAAGAATCAGAGTAGTTGATCAAATACTCAAGAGTCCCATGAAATTGATAACCTCAAAGCTTAGTTTATATAGTGTTTATATATGTATATCACTTATATAATATATATGCATGCATACATAAATCCATATATATAATGTATATTATTATATATGTATATTTAACATATTTGCAGTTTATAAAGCTCAATTTATATGTGTATATGCATATATGCATATAATACATGTATGTTTATATAAACTTATATAAGCAAAGGACCTGGTGCAGATCCATATAGGCCCTGTTCTTGCTGCTTCCATCTCTGTGAATTCATATTTACCTTGCTTAGTTGATTTAGAAGGCCTTGCGATCCTGATGTCCTCCATCCACTCGAGCTTTTACACTCTTTCTGTCTTCTTTTCCATGGGTTACCTGAGCTCTGAGGGCAGGAATTTCATGGAGACAGAAGATTTCAAGCTGTGTGTCCCATTGTCTCTCTTTTTCTACATAATGCTTTTCTATGAGTCTTTGTAGGAGCCCCTATCTAATGTAGGAGAAAGGCTCTCTGCTGGTAGATGAGTAAAGCATTGGTCTGTGAGCACAGCAGGAGTCATTTTTTTAGGTGGGGGGGTCAAGTACTGGTAGTATTTAGTTTTACCCTAGGTCTTCAGGCTATCTACTATCTTTTTCTTGGACACCAAGCATTGAAGGTATGATTTTCATCTCATGGAGTGGGCCCGAAGTCTAATTAGACAGTGGTTGGTTATTCCTACATGCATTGTGACACCATTACCACAACATATTTTACAGGCAGGAAAACATTTTAGACCAATTTTGTTACTGAATTGGTATATTTGTTTCTCTTTGGTAACCTGATCAGTGCCTTTCTAATAGAGACATTAGAACATGGAAAGGGTGGGAAAAGGTTCTATTTAGACATCAGCTTAACCTCTTATGGTCAATGGGTTGTTGGGGCATTGTCTTTAGCAATAGGTTCTTGCCATCAATTTGTAGAGAACAACATTTTTTTTTTGACAACAGGCTTGTTGATTTAAGAATTTCTATAGAACTCTTTTGGCCAACAGTTCAATTCGCGTTAACAAGTCTCATTACGGGAAGGTTCATTTGGTGACAAGAGGTGGTCAGTTGAGACTCCGTCTTCCTCATTATTTTGAGATTTAATTATGATCATCTTCATATGTACTGGGAAGTTTCTAGTGCAATGTTACCATACTACTCTTCAAATGCCCCTCAGCTCTAGCTATTTTTCCCTACATCTCATTCCTCGATCCCACGTCTCTTCTTTCTCCCCAACTTATCCTGCCATTTCAGTTCCGTAGCTCCTAATTCACAAATAAAAATCTATTCTACTTCTCCATCCTAGGGAGATCCTTGTGTTCCCCCACCCCTGTATACCTAATCTCTTTAACTAATCTCTCTAGGTTTATAGATTGTAGCTTGGCTATCATGTACTTAGCTACTAATATTCACATCTAAATGAATACATACCATATTAAGCTTTCAGGGTATGGGTTACCTCTCTCAGGATGATTTGTTTGTGGTTACTTCCATTTGTATGCAAATATGTATTTTTTAACAGCTAAGTAGTGTTTCATTGTATAGATGTACCACATTTTCTTTATCCATTCTTCAGTTGAGGGACATCAAGTTTGTTTCCAATTTCTATTATGAATAAAACAACAATGAGCACCATAAGATGAATCATCTTTTGGGTATATGCATAAGAGTTGTATAGATAAATCATGAGTTAGGTCAATTCCCAAATTTCCTAGGAAGACTCATTTGATTTCTATAGCAGCTATACAAGTTTGTACTTGCATTAGCAATGGAGGTGTGTTTCCATAACACATTCTCTCCAGCATGAGCTGTCACTTATGTTATCAATCTTAGCCATTTTGACAGGTGTAAGATAGAATTTCAAAGTAGTTTTGATTTGCACTTCCCTGATAGCTAAGGATATTGGACACTTCTTTAAGTGTTTCTCAGCCAGTTGAGTTCCTCTATCTAAACAGAGAATTTTCTACTTATATCTGCACCCTATTTCTTTTTTTTTCAACTTTTATTAGATATTTTCTTCATTTACATTTCAAGTGTTATCCAGAAAGTTCCCTATATCCTCCCCCCTCCCGGCCCTGCTCCCCTACCCACCCGCTCCCACCCCTTGGCCCCAGCGTTCCCCTGTATTGGGGCATATAAAGTCTGCATAACCAAGGGGCCTCTCTTCCCACTGATGGCCAACTANTACATTTCAAGTGTTATCCAGAAAGTTCCCTATATCCTCCCCCCTCCCGGCCCTGCTCCCCTACCCACCCGCTCCCACCCCTTGGCCCCAGCGTTCCCCTGTATTGGGGCATATAAAGTCTGCATAACCAAGGGGCCTCTCTTCCCACTGATGGCCAACTAGGCCATCCTCTTCTATATATGCAGCTAGAGACATGAGCTCAGGGGGTACTAGTTAGCACCCTATTTCTAATTGCATTGTTTTCTAGATATCTAGTTTTTAAATTATTTATATATTTGTATATTAGTCCTTCATCAGATGTGGAGTTAGAAAACAAACACTTTTCATTCTGTAGGCTACTGCTTTGTCCAATTATCTGTGTCTTTTGCCTTACATAAGCTTTCAGTTTCTTGTTGTACTATTTGTATATTGTTGGTGTTATTGCCTGTATTCTGTTCACAAAGTATTCTTATTCTCTCATGAAAATTAGTTTAAGGTTATTTCTATCTGTCTTCTACTTGGTTGGGTGTATCTGTATCCATATTTAGGTCTTTGATACACTTGGAGATATGTTTTGAGCAGTGTGATGAATTTGTATTTATTTGCATTCTTCTACATGCAGAAATCCAGTATTGCCAGTACCATTTGTTGAAACTGCTGGGCTTTTTTTTTTCAGTTGGTATTTCTAGTTTCTTTATCAAAGTTTATGTTGCTAGATGTGTGAATTTATGTCCAGGTCTTAAATCTGTTTCTACTGATAAGTGGCTACTTTAGTGTCAATAACATGCTGTTTTTATTACCCAGTTTTATAGTACAATTTGAAATCCAGAATGTTGAGTCCTCCAGCTCTAGCTCAAAGCCATTTTGATTAATCAAGTTTTCTCAATTGTTAATAAAAAGGAACTTAAACGAAATTACAGTAATTTACCAAAAGTCATAATTATATGACAACCAGCCATCCATTCTAAGTATTAGCAAAATTACCTACAAAGCAACACATTTACATAAACAGCAAAAAAAAAAAAATCTGTGTGAAGGCATGTGTACTATCTATATCAATGTCAGATTGGTCAATGGCCTTAAGAGGCTTTGACACTTCCTCAAAAAACGGAGAACCAGTGCTTACTCCCATGATGTCAACAATAAAACCCCTGTACCACCTAGATTAGAATTCCCCTCCACTAGAAAAAAAAAAAGATGAAACAGCTAAGCTAAGGGTCTGAAACTTGGCATCATGCAGAACATGCAGAAGACATGGTCATTTGTCAGTATGACACAGGGAGACTTTAAGAAAGTTGAAATATCATCCAGCACATTAGAATTCTGAAAGAGAAAAGTGAAAATCACCCTGTCACTTAGTGGAACTGAAGGCTAGAAAAATTAGACTTCCTCATGATTAATGTTAGTACTGTCATCTTCCACTCTGTCACCTACTTCTGAGTTTGCATCATGGGCAGGAAGAAGCTGTTAAAGTAAGCATCAAAGCAAAAACAGAAGCAGTGTATAGAGAAAGATTGCTTTAACACTTTTGAAGAACCTCCCCTTTCACATATATCTTGTCTCTTTCTGTGGCTGGCTCGATCAGTGAGGATAATTAGACTGAATCTCTGGGGGCAAGGCAGGTGGCAGCTGAATGGCTAGAAAATTACACACTTTGCTTCTACACTGCCAGAAGTTCCCACTTTCCTCATTTTGATTTTTTTGTTACTGAAAAAAAAAAGTTTTCTTTCTCCAAAGAACAAATTTAAGTACAGCTACATTCAGAAAGTTTTACACTACAACTATTATCATAGAAAGGCAGTTTATAACTACTGGATCTTATGGAATATGATGACTAAGTTAGAAAATATGATGTTAATACTAACCAGGTTAGGAAGAAACACAGTGATATAAATTTACACAAATTATTTCAAATGAATAAAAAATATAATCATATTTATCTTGTTAGTTGAAGACAAGATCTTGATCCTTAACCCCTCAAGTAGGCTCTTAAAAATTAACTAAAATCATCTCCTTAGAAAAATTATATGTAAACATTTATGGTAGAGTATTAGCACTTACAAAATCTAGATATATTAGTTTCAAACATTTCTCAGATAGGGTTTTATGTGTGGTGCATAAAACTTGATTGTCCAGTCATGTTGCCACCTGCATTCACCAGGCACTTAGCACCAGGAACATACAAGTTAGATCCCTTACCTCTCTCATTCTTCAATACATGAAGTACCTGAGGACATACCCAACTGCCCTGAGTGATACATGGTCCCCTAGAGCTCTATTACTCAGCCACCTCTTGGCTAGCTTTCACCATCACCAGAAAAACACAAGTTAGATTTCTTCTGTGGCTCCATTTCTCTGACCCCAGAGACCTGCCCCCTCCTGAGCATGCCGTTATGAGATATGCTTTGCCCCCTGAGTTCCATTGTCTAGTCCAAGATGGCCCACCAGAAGCCTGCTGTGCAAGAAACATCCAGAAACAACCATATGGCTAAATGTCAGTTTAAGATCACAATCAACAAAAGTCAGAACAATATGTCACCTTCACAGTACAGAGAAGGACTAGAAAATAGTTTCCAACTAAATGGACCCAAAAGCAAGCTGGAGTAGCAATTCTAATATCTAATAGAATAAACTTACAACCAAAAGAGATGGGGAAGGATACTTCATACTCATAAAATGAAAAAATCCAAAAAGATGATTTCCCAATTCTGAACATCCATACAACAAATTCAAGGGCACACACATTCATAAAAGAAACATTGCTAAAGCTTAAATTGCATATTGAATCTCACATATTAATTGTAGAATTCAATAACACACTCACACCAATGAACAGGCCATCCACACATAAAGTAAACAGAGAAATAATGAAACTAACAGGTTATCAATCAAATGAACCTAACAGATATCTATAGAATAATTCATCCAGACACTGGAGAATATACATTCTTCTTAGCACCTGATAGAACCATCTCCAAATTTGACCATATAGTCAGTTACAAAGTAAGTTTCAACAAACTCAAGAAAATTAAAGTAACTTCTTGTATCCAATCAGACCACTATGGATTAAAACTAGACATCAACAACAGAAACAACAGAAAGCACACAAACTCATGGAAACTTAACAACTCTCTCTACACAATAATCTCTGGCTCAGGGAAGAAATTAAGAAAGAAATGACTTTGTAGAATTCATTGAAAATGAAGGCACAACATACCCAAACTATGGGATGCAATGGAAACAGTGCCAAGAGGAAAGTTCATTTCACTAAGTGCCTTCACAAAGAAATCAGAGAATTCTCATACTAGCAATTTAGAAGTACGCCTGAATGCACTTGGGAGAAAAAACAACAGCAGCAGGAGGGGGGGGAGAAGGAGAAGGAGAAGGAGAAGGAGGAGGAGGAGGAGGAGGAGAAGAAGAAGAAGAAGAAGAAGAAGAAGAAGAAGAAGAAGAAGAAGAAGAAGAAGAAGAAGAAGAAGAAGAAGAAGAAGAAAAAGAAGAAGAAAATGCACCCAAGAGGAATAAGGAATAGATGGCAGGAAATAATCAAACACTGGGATGAAATCAATAAATTACTAACACAGAGAATAATACAAAGGATCAGTGAAACCAAGAGCTGGCTCTTTGAGAAAAATCAACATGATAGACAAAAACCTTACCCAAACCAACTAAAAGGTAGAGGGAGACAGTATACAAATTAATACAATTAAAAATGAAAGGGGAAACATAATAACAGACACAAAGAAAATTCAAAGAATCATTATATCTTATTTAAAAGCCTGTACTCCAAAAAATTGGGAAATCTAAATTAAATGGATAGTTTTCCAGACAGCTATACTAAAGTTAAAGCAAGATCAGATAAACTATGTAAATGTCCTATAACCACCAAGGAAATAGAAGCACTTATTAAAAGTCTCTCAACCCAAAATAACCCAAGACAAGATGGTTTCCGTGCAGATTTCTACCAGGTTTTCAAAAAAGAGTTAATGCCAATATTCAAACTATTTCAAAAAGTAAAAATAGAACATTGCCAATATCATTTAGTGAGGCCACAGTCACACTGATTTTAAGAAGGGCATTAATAACTCACTTAAAGAAATACAGGAGAACACTACTAAACATATAGAAGCCCTTAAAGAGGAAGCACAAAAATCCCTCAAGGAAGTACAGGAAAACACTGCTAAACAGATAGAAGACCTTAAAGAGGAAACACAAAAATCCCTTAAAGAGCTACAGGAAAACAAAACCAAATAGGTGATGGAATTGGAAAAAGCCATCCAAGATCTAAAAATGGAAGTAGAAACAATAAAGAAAACCCAAAGGGAGACAACTCTGGAGATAGAAACCCTAGGAAAGAAATCAGGAATCATAGATGTGAGCATCAGCAACAGAATACAAGAGATGCAAGAGAGAATCTCAGGTGCAGAAGATTCCATAGGAAACATGAACACAACAATCAAAGAAAATGTGAAATGCAAAAAGGTCCTAACTCAAAACATACAGGAAATCCAAGACACAAGGACAAGATCAAACCTACAGAAAATAGAAGTAGATGAGAATAAAGATTTTCAACTTAAAGGACCAGCAAATCACTTCAACAAAATTATAGAAGAAAACTTCCTACACCTAAAGAGCTGCCCATGAATATAAGAAGCCTACAGAACTCCAAAGAGACTGGACCAGAAAAGTAATTCCTCCAGACACATAATAATCAGAACAACAAACGCACTAAATAAAGACAGAATATTAAAAGCAGTAAGGGAAAATGGTCAAGTAACATATAAAGGCAGGCCTATTAGAATGACTCCAGACTTCTCACCAGAGACTATGTAGGCCAGAAGATCCTGGACAGATGTTATACAGACACTAAGAGAACACAAATGCCAGCCCAGGCTACTATAACCAGCAAAACTCTTCATTACCATAGATGGAGAAACCAAAGTATTCCATGACAAAACCAAATTCACCAAATATCTTTCCATGAATCCAGCCCTTCAAAGGATAATAAAGGGAAAACCCAACACAAAGATGGAAACTATATCCTAGAAAAAGCAAGAAAGTAATACTTCAACAAATCTATAAAGAAGACAGCCACAAGAGCAGTATCCCACCTCTAACAACAAAAATAACGGGAAGCAACAATTACTTTTCTTTAATTTCTCTTAACTTCAATGGACTAAATTCCCCAGTAAAAAGACATAGACTAATATAATGGCTACACAAACAGGAACCAACGTTTTGCTGCTTACAGGAAACCCAACTCAAGGACTAAGACAGAATCAAACAAACCAGGAGCTGGTTCTTTGACATAATCAACAAGATAGATAAACAGGTAGCCAGACTAATTACAGGGCCCAGGTACAGTATCCTAATTTACAAAATCAGAAATGAAAAAAGAGACATAACAAAACCTGAGGAAATCCAAAACATCATCAGATCCTACTACAAAAGGTGATACTCAACAAAACTGGAAAACCTGGACGAAATGGACAATTTCCTAGACAGATACCAGGTACCAAAGTTAAATCAGGATCAGATTAACAATCTTAACAGTCCCATTTCCCCTAAAGAAACAGAAGCAGTCATTAATAGTCTCTCAACCAAAAAAAATCCCAGGACCAGATAGATTTAGTACAGAGTTCTATCAGACCTTCAAAGACCTAATTCCAACTCTCCTCAAACTATTCCACAAAATAGAAACAGAAGGTACTCTACCCAATTCATTCGATGAAGCCGCAAGTACTCTGATACCTAAGCCACACAAAGTTCCAACAAAGAAAGAGAACTTCAGACCAATTTCCCCTATGAATATTGATGCAAAAATACTCAATAAAATCCTCACAAACCAAAACCAAGAACACATTAAAACAGTCATCCATCTTGACCAAGTAGGCTTCATCCCAGGAATGCGGGAATGGTTTAATATATGGAAATCCATCAACATAATCCACTATATAAACAAATTCAAAGACAAAAATTACATGATCATCTCATTAGATGCTGAAAAAGAATTTGATAAAATCTAACACCCCTTCATGTTAAAAGTTATGGAAAGATCAGGAATTCAAGGAACATAACCTAAACATAATAAAAGCAATATACAGCAAACCAGTAGCCAACATCAAAGTAAATGGAGAGAAACTCAAAGCACTAAAATCAGGGACTAGACAAGGCTGCCCACTTTCTCCCTACCTATTCAATATAGTACTTGAAGTCCTCGCCAGAGCACATAGACAACAAAAGGAGCTCAAGGAGATACAAATTGGAAAGGAAGAAGTCAAAATATCACTATTTTCAGATGATGTGATAGTATATATAAGTGACCCCAAAAATTCCACCAGAGAACACCTAAACCTGATAAACATCTTCAGTGCAGTAGCTGGATATAAAATTAACTCAAACAAATCAATGGCCTTTCTCTACATAAAGGAGAAACAGGATGAGAAAGAAATTAGGGAAACAAGACCCTTCACAATAGTCACAAAAAATATATAATACCTTGGTGTGACATTAACTAAGAAATGAAAGATCTGTATGACAATAACTTCATGTCTCTGAAGAAACAAATTGAAGAAGATCTCAGAAGATGGAAAGATCTCCCATGCTCATGCAAGGGCAGGATTAATATAGTCAAAATGGCTGTCCTGCCAAAAGCAATCTACAGATTCAATGCAATCCCCATCAAAATTCCAACTCAGTTCTTCACTGAGTTAGAAAGGGCAATTTGCAAATTCATCTGGAATAACAAAAAACCTAGGATAGCAAAAACTATTCTCAACAATAACAGAAATTCTGGGGGAATCACCATGCCTGACTTCAAGCTGTACTACAGAGCAATTGTGATAAAAACAACAACAACAACAACAACAAACAAAACAAAAACAAAACAAACAAACAAAAACTGCATGGTACTGGTACAGTGACAGAAAGGTAGATCAATGGAATAGAATTGAAGACCCAGAAATGAATACACACACCTATGGTCACTTGATCTTTGACAAAGTAGATAAAACCATCCAGTGGCAAAAAGTATTTTCAACAAATGGTGCTGGCTCTACTGGTCATTATGGTGGTTATCATGTAGAAGAATGCAAATTAATCCATTCTTATCTCCTTGTACAAAGTTCAAGTCTAAGTGGATAGAGGAACTCCACATAAAACCAGAGACACTGAAACTTATAGAGGAGAAAGTGGGGAAGAGCCTCAAAAATATGGGCACAGGGGAAAAATTCCTGAACAGACACAATGGCTTCTACTATAATATTGAGAATCTACAAATGGGACCTCATAAAATTGCAAATCTTCTGTAAGGACAAAGATACTTTCAATAAGACAAACAGGCCACCAACAGATTGGGAAAGGATTTTTACCAATCCTAAATCTGATAAAGGACTAATATCCAATATATACAAAGAGCTCAAGAAGCTGGACTCCAGAAATTCAAATAACCCCATTAAAAGTGGGGTACGAGCTAAACAAAGATTTCTCAACTGAGGAATACTGAAGGGCTGAGAAGCACTTAAAAAAAAAATTTCAACATCCTTAATCATCAGGGAAATGCAAATCAAAACAACCCTGAGATTCCACCTCACACCCTTCAGAATGGCTAAGATCAAAAATTCATGTGACAGCAGATGATGGCGAGGATGTGGAGAAAGAGGAACACTCCTCCATTGCTGGTAGGATTGCAAGCTTGTACAACCACTCTGGAAATCAGTCTGGTGTTTCCTGAGAAAATTGCACATAGTAGTACCGGAAGATCCAGCAATACCTCTCCTGAGCATATATCCAGAAGATATGACACATGCTCCACTATGTTCATAGCAACTTTATTTACAATAGCCAGAAACTGGAAAGAACCCAAATGTCCCTCAACATAGGAATGGATACAAAATGTGGTACATTTACACAATGGAGTGCTATTCAGCCATTAAACACAATGAATTTTTGAAATTCTTGGGAAAATGACTGTATCTGGAGGATATCATCCTGAGTGAGGTAACCCAGTCACAAAAGAAGTCACTTGATATGCACTCAGTTTTAAGTGCAAACTTAGAATACCCAAGATATAATTTGCAAAACACAAGAAAATCAAGAAGAAGGAAGACCAACATGTGGATACTTCATTCCTTCTTAGAATAGGGAACAAAATACCCATGGCAGGAGTTACAGAGACAAAGTTTGGAGCTAAGATAAAAGAATGGACCATCCAGAGACTACCCCACCCAGGGATCCTTCCCATTATCAGCCACCAAACGCAGACACTATTGCATATGCCAGCAAGATTTTGCTGACAGGACCCTGATATAGCTGTCTCTTCTGTGTCTATGCTAGTACCTGGAAAATACAGAAGTGTATACTCACAGTCAGCTATAGGGGCCCCAATGGAGGAGCTAGAGAAAGCACCCAAGGAGCTGAAGGATTTTGCAACCCTATAAGAGGAACAACAATATGAAATAACCAGTACTCCCAGAGCTCCTGTCTCTAACTGCATATGTAGCAGAAGATGGCATAGTCGGCCAACATAGGGAAGAGAGGCACCTTGGTCTTGCAAACTTTATATGCCCCAGTACAGGGGAATGCCAGGGCAATGAAGTAGGAGTGGGTGGGTAGGGGAGCAGGGCAGAGGGAGGGTATAGAGGACTTTCGGGCTAGCATTTGAAATGTAATTGAAGAAATATCTAATAAAAATTAAAAAAAGAAAATATGCATAAATATTTGTGAAAGTGTGTTGTCATATATATTAAGGAACAACTTATTTTAAAGAAGATTTCAAATTAGAAGTTGTTTGAATTAAGGATCAGAGAATTATCCACCAGACGTACTCCTGTGTGATGGTTTGAATGAGAATGCCTGCCGTAGGTTCATATGTTTGAATGTGTGGTCGTTGTTTGGAATAACTATTTGAGAAAGATTGGGAAGTCTTGGCTTGTTGGAGAGTGTGTGTTGAAGTCACCCTATAGGTCTGGTTTCTCTCTCTCTCTCTCTCTCTCTCTCTCTCTCTCTCTCTCTCTCTCTCTCTCTCTCTCTCTCTCTGTCCCTCCCTCCCTCCCTCCCTCCCCTCCCTCCCTCCTTGCTCTCTCTGCCTCTTGCCTACAGATGGGATGTAAGTTCTCAGCTACTGCTCTGACAACATGCTTGCTGCCATGCTATCTGTCATGCTGATTATAAAATAGCCTTCTGAAATGTTAAGCAAGCCTTCAGTTAAATGCTTTAAGTTGCCTTAATGTTTTAATGATGTCTACTCACAGCAATAGAAGTGTAACAAAGACACCCTTCCTACTCAACTATTGGCTTCTAATGGAATCTTGGGAAAGTGAAGTAATCAATTGTCTTCCCATGTGTATCAACTGATGAGCTTACAAGATTCTATTGGGTAAATTCAAATTAATAGTCAGAGAGATGGCCTAAAGTCTAGAGGTCCCAAAGAAGATTAAAATCATGAGTGTAGAAAAGAAATTTGCAGGGAAGAATTAACAGGGACAGATGAGTATAGAAAAGAAACTTGTAGGGAAGAGTTAACAGTAATAAGAGTAAATTTGAGAGTGGAGATGTACAAAACTATCAAAGAACAAATTTAATTAAAGGTTTTAAAAAATGGTTGACAAGGAGTAGCAAATTCTAAGAAAAGGGAAGAGTGGGAGGGGAATTTGACAAGGCTTTAGTAATTGAATAAAGCAAACAGAGGGGATGGTTTTCTGGACAGAGTCAAAGAAAAGGACAATGGATATATAAAGACACATAGAACACTGAAAGAGTACCCAATTGCTGTAAAAAGAATCTGTTGCAAAGAGCAACAGATGGGCATGTGAAAACTAGAAAGGGTGAGGTGCATATTCAACATGGTTTCAGAGGGAAAAAACAGAAAATTTTGAAAATTTAAGTTGCTGGAAGAGAAAGCTTATTTGACTTACAGATTGAAGACTGGAGTCTAGAAATGAGCAGAAGAAAGAAGCTGGTGAGCCATTTCCTGATTTCTCAAACTGTAGCCATATGTCTTCAAGGGTTTCTAGAATTAATGCCTCCATAAATACTCCCTCATACTGATGAAATAGGGTTTTTCCTTTTTGAGAATCAAACTCACTGCCTTGTGTATACTAGACCAACAGTTTGTCATGAGGTACATTTTCATCCCCTTTAGATATTTTTAGAGCTTGCATTTCATTCTCGAACAAGCATCCTTGGATTGTATGAATACAAGCATTTATATTTGCCTTGAAACTCTTCTCTTCACACCCAATAGGTTTCTCTGTTTGGAATTAAGACTCAGTGCACCAAAAGAACACACATGATATGCAGTCACTGATAAGTGGATATTAGCCCAGAAACTTATAATACCCAAGATACAAGTGGCAAAACACATGAAACTCAAGAAGAAGAAAGACCAAATTGTGGATATTTCGGTCCTTCTTAGAAGGAGAAACAAAATATCCATGGAAAGAATTACAGAGACAAAGTGTGAAGCATAAACTGAAGGAATGGCCATCCAGAGACTACCCCACCTGGGGATCCATATCATAAACAACCACCAAAACCAGACAGTATTGTGGATGCCAACAAGAGCTTGCTGACAGGAGTCTGATATAGCTGTCTCCTGAGAGGCTCTGCCAGTGCCTGGCAAATACAGAAGTGGATGCTCACAGCCATCCATTGGATAGAGCACAGGGTCCCCAATTAAAGAGCTAGAGAAAGGACCCAAGGACCTGAAAGGGTTTGCATCCCATAGGAGGAACAACAATCTGAACTAACCAGTATCTCCAGAGCTCCCTGGGACTAAACTACCAGCCAAAGTAAACACATGCTGTGACACATGGCTCTAGCTGCATATGTAACAGAGGATGGCCTAGTCAGTCATCAATGGAAGGAGATGCCCTTGTTCCTGTGAAGGTAATATGCCCCAGTATAGGGGACTGCCAGGGCCATGAAGAGGGAGGGGTGGGTTGGTGAGCAGGGGTGAGAGGGGAAGGGATAGGGGATTTTCAGAGGAGAGACTAGGAAAGGGTATAACATTTGAAATGTAAATAAAGAATGCCAGGGCCATTACGTGGGAGGGGGTGGGTGGGGGAGCAGGGCAGGGACGCGGGAGGGTAAGGGAAAATCTCTGGATAACATGTGAAATGTAAAGGAAGAAAATATCTAATAAAGAGAAAAAAAAAAGAAAATACCTAATATTAAATACCTAATATTAAAAAAAGACTCTACTCAGTAGTCTCTGTGACTCTAGCTCTCTCTCTCTCTCTCTCTCTCTCTCTCTCTCTCTCTCTCTCTCTCACGTGCTTGCATTTGCCTCCTGGTACTTCCATATACCAAGAAAATACCTGACTTGTCAACAAGTCAGGTTGAATGATAAGTAAATAATCTCTCATGTCTGCCTCATGGGTTTCACTTGTCTTGTTGAGACATTTCTACTTTGTTCTCCCCAATACAAAACTTACCATTGCTACCTCTGGTTTTTATGCCAATTTGATCGTTTCACAAATAGTTACTTTAGAAATATGCCTTGAATCTGAAACCTTTCTCTCACTACTACTATAATTCAGTTTAACATACATTGCTTATCTAAACACGCCCATTGACATCATTGCTGGACTCATTGCTGCTAGGCTGCTTTTTTTCTCCAAACCACCTTTTTAAGTGTCTAGATATGTATTTTTCAACACCAAACACATATGGGAAATCATAGCACTCTTTGCATAAAAGAGTTCATTATTCCCAATTTCTGGATCAAAGTATTAAGATTTGCAATCAAAATAAGAAAGACCCTTCAGAATCATGTTTAACTAATCTTCCCAGATTGTCATCCCACTTGTAGCAAGACCATGTTCTAAAATATAGTTAGTGGGGTGCCCCCATCCCTAGTCTGTCCAGCAAAACCATATTCTTTCACACCTCAAATATCACTTTTTATAAGCTCTTGTTCCCTCAAGAAATCACTGTGGATTTGACCCTCCCACATCTAAAACATTTCCCTATGTTAAAAATAGCTCATTTCTGTTTTAACTCTATCTCCCAGGTATTTGGGTGCATAATTTTGTAAAATACATTTTCCAATTTACAACAAATGCTGCAATCTCAAATTTCTAATTCAACACAAAATACTGTGTGTGTTTTGTTTTGACTATTTTCTACAATGTACAGCCAGATTAAAAAGTCAAAGTATGATATGTATAAATATTTTACCAGGTGCTTAGAAGTAGGAAAGGAATTACAAGCATACATAATTGGTTTTGTCATAATTTTAAGGGCTGGATCCGCAACTGTAAAAGCTCAAATATAATATGACATGCATTTAAAAGTATAAATTTACATGTAATTAAATATACAATTATTAAAGTTTAATCAAAGCACATTAAGAAGATGATAATGATTTTTTTCAAATAATTAAAAATTAAACATGATAATTATAAGCATATGCTACATAAAATAATTGATTATAATTGAATCAGTATAATGATTAGTGATGCTATCACTTTGTAAAAAGCATGTTACCCAAAAGAAAGTTATAGGATAGCAACAGCAAGAGAGGTTGCTACAAAAAGCAATATATGCACTGGGGAAAAAGACTGATAACGAAAGAACTTTTTAGTTAGGCATGGACATAGTACTGATCTGTCTAGATAGAGTATTTTCTCTCTGAAGTTGCATCTAACAAGCTCTCTATCATGGATGCTATCACACATCATTTCTTTTCAACTAGCATATCTTGGTCTCATTATAATCATTTCTGATCCAAGAACTTTATGCAGACAGACATTCAGGCAGGGTAGGACATGAGAAATATCTAATCCTTCCAACAGTTATATTTCTATTTTCAAATTATTAGACATTATTATTCTATATGTTTGTCTTTTGTGTGATCTGTTAACATGATTCAACATGTCTGTATCATAGCTTTGGGAAATGGAGTTAAGATTGAGTTCCTGTCTTTACAAAAATGAACGCTAGATTTGTTGGTCACCTCTAAGACCTTTAGAGCTACATAATTTTTTATACAGATTTGTACCAGTAAAAATGTGAACTACAGAACAATTGGTATTAGTCCTAGGATTATTTGGATGCATAAAACCATAAAAGTTTGGACAAAAGTCAAAGTCTAATTTCAAAACAAATAATGAAAGTTTCAGGGAGAAGGGATTCTGCTCCTAGACTCTCATGTGTGACTTCCAAAAACAAAAGTATCATGAACTACAAAGAAGTGAGTAAGACATCATAATCTTAAAATTGGTTATTAGGACATACTTTTAATGGAACATAAACTAGAAAACCGAGATCAGGATGAAAGCAGTAGAACCTGGTAATGAAATGTATTTTAATAAACAAGGAAAGGATGGTAACGGAAAACTCACACAAATAGAAGAACAAATAGAATAGAAAGTAAAATAGAACTATTTTACTTTCAGATTTACACCAATCCCATTCTTGGAGCTGAGGAGATGGCTCAGGGTTAAAAGCACAGGCTGCTTTCTCAAAGGGCCAGTGTTCAATTTCTAGCTCCCATGTGATGGCTTACTCTTCTGTGCTTCCTGAGCACCAGGCACACATGTGATGATTATATATATATATATATATATATATATAATGCATAATACAGACAGACAGACATATACATACCACAGGCAAAACATTCATACAATGAAATTTTAAAACATTCTGAATATGAGGACACAGAGGTGACTATGGTCAGATTTCAGGAAAGTAGTACCTCAAATAATTAGTGATAATAAGAAAAGGGAGAAGGAAAAAAAGGAGGAGGACGGAGGAGAAGGACAAGGAAAGGAAGTAGAGGGAAAGGGGAAAGAGAAGACCAATGTCAACTCTGTATAGATTAAAATATATCCTCAATTCCTGCTAATTCCTTTACTAAACCAACCTTTAAAAAAAAAAGATCAAAGCTTTCATGATATAATAGAGGATACATCATCAGGATTAGCCTCCTTCCATCACAACAAAGTCGGACACACCTGCCATCTAAAGTTAGAAGTATAGATTCTGTCACCGGTTACAGCACTGATAGGGGACTCTCAAGCCCAATTTCATAAAGCTAACGAGCTTTTAATTCATTGTAAATGCATGTGGATTCTGCTTACATAGAGAAAATGCTCACTATTTTTGAAATAGAAATGAAAAGAGGATCAGTAAAATATGCTTGGCAGAGATAATCTAAGTCACTGCTTAGATTATTTGAGTTTATCTAGCCAATAATACTTAGAATACATTATAATTTAAATATGGAGCGGGGATATGCTCAGTTATTTGTTCTTGAAAGTGGCCTCCTAAAGCGAATTGTTCAAGTTGAATAATTTAAAATTTTCAAAGTCAAACTAAAAATTACATATAAGACCCCTGAAAAGGTAATTCTTTGTTGGCACAAGACCAGGCCACCAAGCATCAGTTTTCAAAGTAATATAAGGAAAATTGAAAATTATATATCAAGCCATTGTTAATCTATCAACTTAATTATTAATTCCTAAATAAATACTTGTATGCCTTAGTTCCAAATAAAAATCACACAAATTCTTTCATAGGGGACACACACACACACACACACACACACACACACACACACACACACACACACACTGAATGCCTCAGAGAATTTCATAGACTTCAGAGACCATTTGAAGTAAGAACCATGTGTCTACCCTGACAACTTCGCCATCACTTCATATAATATTTCATTCTCTTCTCATTTACAAGTCATGTTTCCACACTATTAATCTTAATCACTCAATAAAGACTCCCAAGCATAAGATTACATTTATTTTCCTTTACCAAGAAAAGTCTACTTACAGAAACACGAATGTGCTTCCTTCTTTTGTAATATTTAAGTGGTATTTCACTCCCACTGGAATATTGAAGGCTTAACTGAGTAATGTATCTCCCAGATAAGATAGTGCCTGACTGCCAAAGGTCTATAAAATGTAAACAAAATGGAATTCTAGTTTTCCAGAGGTGAAACTTTTGCTTAATATTTCAATATTTCATGAAAAATAGTTAAGGTCCCTGGACATGAATCAGGTACAACAGTGAAACGCTGTCTGATATCTGTTTAAATAAATAAAATAGAAAATAATAACAGTATAATTTAGTGATGAGAATCTGCAGCAGAAGGAGTCCTCACATATAACTGATAGAATTATGAAATACTACAGTCATTTTTAAAATGTTTAGGCAGTTTATTATATAGTTAAATATGGACCTATACCAGGATCCAATATTTTCATGCTTAGGTATTTATTCATGAGGAAAGGAAACATTTGCCCATTCAAAACCTTGTTGAGGAGTTACAGAGACAAAGTTTAGAGCTAAGATGAAAGGATGGACCATACAGAGAGTACCCCACTAGGGGGGATCCATCCCATAATCAGTCATTAAACTCAGACACTATGGCATAGGACAGCTAGTGCCTACTTAAGGGACCCTGATATAGCTGACTTGTACAGAAGTGGATGCTCATAATCATCTATAAGATGGAACACAGGGCCCACAATAAAGAAGCTAGAGATAGAACCACAGGAGCTGAAGGGGTCTCCAACCCTAGAAGATGATCAACAATATGAACTTACCAGAACCCCCAGAACTCATGTCTCTAGCTCCATATGTAGCAGAAGATGGCCTAGTCGGCCATCATTGGGAAGAGAGGCCCCTTGGTACTGCAATCTTTATATGCCCCAATACAGGGGAGCACCAGGGCCAAGAAGTGGGAGTGGGTGGACAAGGGAGCAGGGAGGGGGAGGAGGGAGGGCACTTTCGGAATAGCATTTGAAATGTAAATTAAGAAAATATCTAATAAAAATTGGAAAAAAATAAATATAAATTAAAAAAAAACCTTGTTGAAATGTGGTCAGCTTTATATGCAAATATCAAAAAGTGGTAAACAGCCTAAATATTTATCATCAGAAAAGTAGATAAGCTATGTGCAGTGTAGTTATTAAAAAGAACACTATACCAAAAGAAAAAAAAATTTCAAAAGTTGCTCTTTGGTTACAATGTTTTTCATGGTAATAGAAACCCTAACTAAAGCAAACATAATTCAAATGTACACATCTATGTAATAGACAATCTAGCTTCTACTACATTTTAAAGTCAAAATGTTTTTCTTACACAATTATATATTTTTTATATTTATAGAGTTTTCCCATTAAATTGTTTGTTTATTCACTTTATATGTCAATTGCATCCTCCCTATTTCCAGCTCCCACTCACAAAGACCTTCTGACCATTCCCCACTCCCCTGTTTCCTCCTCTGAGAAGGGGGAGGTCCCCCTGGGTACCAACCCACTCTGGCACATCCAGTCACTGCAATATGAGGGACATCCTCTCATCCCATTAAGACCAGGGAAGCCCCAGTTAGAGGAACAGGATCCTCCACTCCAGTTATTGAGGAACCTGCATTAAGACCAAGCTGCAGATTTGCTACGTATGTGTGGGGTTGGGGAGCACATGAAAGGCTAGGTTCAGCCCATGGGTGTTCTCTGTTGGGTTGGTGATTTAGTCTTTGAGAGCCCACAAGGGTCCAGGTTAATTGACTGTTGGTCTTCTTGTGAAGTCCCTATTCCTTCAGGCCCCTCAATCCTTCCCCCAGCTCTTCCACAAGACTCCTCGAGCTCCATCTAATGTTTGGCTCTGGATCTTTGCATCTGTTTTGATCAACTGCTGGGTGTAGCCTCTCAGAGGAACATTGTGCTAGGCCCTTCTCTGCAAGAAAAGCATAGTATCATTAATGTTGTTAAGGATTGGTATTCGCCTATGGAATGAGTCTTAAGTTGGGCGAGTCATTGGTTGTCCATTCCCTCAGTCTCTGCTCCATCTTTGTCCCTGCAATTCTTGCAGCAGGATGAACTTTTGGCTCAGAAGTTTTGTGGGTGGGCTGGTGTCCTGATACCTTCACTGGGAGTCCTGTGTAGCTAAAGGAGGTGGCCATTTCAGGTTCCATATCTGTCCATTCTAGGAGTTACCCTTCATAGCCTTTCCCATACCAGATCTGACAAGTGCTAGCCCAACCCTGCCTGCAAGCAAACTATTTCCATTCATTCTGAATGCCCTCTCTCCCTGGCTCTCCATACACCTGATAACCCCTTCCCCACTTCACACCCCATCCCCTCGGACACCCAGTTCCCTTCCTCTATCCACCTCTGATGACCATTTTATTTCTGCTTCTGAGTAGGATTCAGCATCCTCCCTTGGTTATCCTTCTCATTTAGCTTTCTTTGGTATGTGTATTGTAGTGTGGTTATCCTGTACTTTGTGGCTAATATATACTTATATGTAAGTACATACCATGCATTTTCTTTTGGGTCTGTGGTCCCTCAGCGTGACATTTTCTAGTTCCACCGATTTGCCTGCAAATTTCATGATGTTCTTGTTTTAGGTAGCTGAACAGTATTCCATTGTTTAAATCAACCACATTTTCTTTATTCACTCTTTGGCTGAGAGACAACTGGGTTGTGTCCATTTTCTGGACGGTATCATAATTCTTTATTATGAATAAAGCTACTGTAAACAAAGTTGAGCAAGTGTCCTTATGGTATGGTAGATTATTTCTTGTGTATATGCCCAGGAGTGAAATAGCTGGCTCTTGAGGTAGGACTACTCCAAATTTTCTGAGAAAATAAATGCCACATTGATTTCCAGAGTTGATGCATAAGTTTTCACCCCCACCAAAATAATGTAGGCGTGTGCCCCTTGCTTCATATCCTTTCTAGTGTGTGCTGTTGCATGAGATTTTTATCTTAGCCATTCTGATTGGTATAAGATGGAATCTCAGAGTTGTTTTGATTAGCATTTTCCTGTGGAGGTATCACAATCCTTTATTTCAAGTTGTACTATAAAACCAAGAGGTCAAAATGCTTTTTAGCATTTATGTCCTTAAATTTAGTTCCTAACTTTTGACTCACATGGATTCTAACTAGCTTATTCTCTATGATGTAGCATGAAATTCTTCCTCAGAGCCACTAGAGCCCATTACATTCTTTCTTAATGTACCAGTGTTATTTCCTTATTTCAGTGCATCTACACCAACAGGAATTAGAATTCATTAATACAGAAATTTTTACTGAAGTATAAAATGTATTGGAGCAGACATATTTCCCTAAGTTCTAGTGGACCTATGTCTTAGCTTTGTAATTCCCATTTTTATTATATATATATATCCAGAGAGTAGTGTCCCAGATAGATCCTGGCATGTTATTCTAAAAACTGTTTAACAGAGTGAATAAGAGACTCAAAAATCCAGCAATTCTGGTGTGACAAAGTCATAGACAGAATACAGAGAGGAAAAAGAAAAGATAGAATGCACAAAAATTAGTGAGAGAATGAAGTCACAAGATGCATCCAAGATTAGTCTATTGACTTTTAACTCTAAAAATGTAAGAATGGAATGTTCTGTTTTGTTTGAGACATGTTAATTTTACTGTTATAGCAAAATACCAGATAGAAATATAATGTAGCAGATTAAAGATGGAAACTGAAATGAAGGTTATAATCAATGACATTGCCTTGTATTAATTAATTAAATAAATAATTAAGCACAAACCAAACTTTGAGGATGCCTAAAATACAGGAAACGGAATGTAACTGAAGGGTGCGTGTTAGATGGAAATGTTCACAAAGGGATTACAAATTAGTGAATGTGCCAGTTACTGACCCAACTTTGAGGAGGTTTCCATTCAACTGCAACATCTTCACCAACAACAGCATAGCACTTTATTTACCTTCATGAGTGAGTCAAGGGCATAAACCAAGTGCATAAGCCACATGTTCTGTGCTGTTCTTGGCCTGGTATACACTGTCAATACACAATTGTGTATTAAATATAAATCAATGGAAACCAAGCACATTTAATTATATTCTTTTCTATCTCATCAAGCTCCTTTTGTGGGTACAATATTCATCATGTAACAGCTCCCATCTGAATTAATCATCCATACTCTCTTCTATACGCAATGTGTATTATTGATATACAGCTAAGTATAATTATTTAAGCCTAAAAATGTATTGCTTCACTTCCAATTTTTATTTTTGTTATCAGAAATCAATTTTTCTATTCATTTAACTAACTAAACCCCACCCATGAGTTTGATTTGGTTTGGTATTTTTGTTTGTATACTCTTTCTTTTATTTTAATGAAACTAGATTTTTGGCACATAGTATATCCAGATTATTACATACTCAGGAATCCCATAAAAGCATGTAACTGAAACAATAATATAGTGGATCTGGTACAGACCTATTCTGTCCCTATATATGCTGTTTCAGTTCTTGTGAGTTCATATGAACTTGGTTCATGTTGATTTGGATCCCTTTGTTCTTTGGTGCCCTCTGTCTCTTCTGGCTCTTAGATTTTTACCTGCTTCTATTCCACAGGGTTTGCAGGGTGGATTACATTTAGGGCTGAGTGTTCCAAAGTCTATCACTTGCTGCATGATGTCTGGCTATATATCTTTGTATTTGTTCCCGTATGCTTCAGGATTAAGGTTCTCTTATAATGACTGATCTATAAGTATAGCAGAATGCCATTAGAAGTCATTTTCTTAAAATATTTTGGAATAGTAGTATTTGGTTTTACCTAAGAGCCCTGAACTATCTACTATAAGACACCATTGTAGATCAAAGGCTTTGTGAGTGGCTTGAAGCTTATTTTTCTATTTTGGTGACTGGCTTGGTGTTTATTTTTGTATTTTGGTAGCCTGCAGAATAATCATCTGTACCACAGATGAGAGAGTATAAGAGTAAAGGTTGCATGTAGGCTCCACTTCTCCATATTCAATGAAGTCCATAGTTGTTGCATTTAACAATGGGTTTTTATTGCCTGTTTGGCCAGAAATTCAATAAGATGAAACTCAATTCCAATACTACAATCTTCATTTCTTGATAAGAAATGGCCATTTGTGACTTTGTTCCATTATTTGTGAATTTAATTTATATAACCTTCAAAATAGATAGATAGATAGATAGATAGATAGATAGATAGATAGATAGATAGATAGATAGATAGATAGATAGATAGTACTAGTTTCCATGCTATCTTTCAAATGGTCCTTAATTTTATTTGTCTCTCCCTCTATTCCCTCCCTTATCACCTTCTCTCCTCACCTCCTTACCAAATATACCTATTCCAGTCTTCCCAAGTCCATTCATAACTATCTATTCTATTTCCCTTTCTTGACAAGATCTATCTGTGACAACTATTTCTTTACTCTATACCTAATATCTGAGTTTTGAGAAAATTTAACATGGTTATACATATGTGCATTATTGATATTAATATATGCATATAAATAAATGCATATCATATTTGTCTTTCTGGGTCTGGGGTACATCAATCAAGGATGATTCTTTTCTAGTTCTATTTACTGTAGAGGGAGTTTCCCTAATTGTAGATTGGCTAAATAAAGATTGCAGAAGCCAATTTTTGGGTGAAATATAAGGCAGGATTTCTAGGCAGCACAGCCAGCGAAGGATGGAGAGATGTGGGAGTCAGAACAGGAAGGGAGCACATAAGGAGCTGCAGATATGAAGGTCTCTTCGGATCCCAAGAGTTTGTAGCCTCTGCAGTTACATGAAGAGGCCAAGAGGAATGAGGCAGAATATGCTTCACCCAGCCTTTGAGTTATCTAGTCAGTTTTATTTATTTTTATTCTATATTTTCGTAATTTACATTTCAAATATTATCCCCTTTCCTAGTCTTCCCTCCAAAAGTCCCCTATCACTTACCCCTGCCCCTGCTCATCAACCCACCCACTCCCTCTTCCTGGCCCTGGCAGTCCCCTATACTGGGGCATATAATCTTTACAGGACCAAGGGCATCTTCTTCCATTGATGCCTGACTAAACCATTCTCTGCTACATATGCAGCTAGAGCTATGCGTCCCAGCATGTGTTTCCTTTGGTTGGTGGTTCAGTCCCAGGGAGCTCTGGATATACTGGTTAGTTCATATTGTTGTCCCTCCTATGGGGCTGCAAACCCCTTGGGTACTTTCTCTGGTTCCTTTATTGGGGACCCTGTTCTCCATCCAATGGATGGCTGTAAGCATCCACTTCTGTATTTGCCAGGCACTGGGAGAGCCTCTCAGGAGACAGCTATATCAGACTCCTGTCAGCTAGCTTTTGTTGGCATCTGCAATAGTGTCTGGTTTTAGTGGTTGTTTATGGGATGGGTCCCCAGGTTGAGCAGTCTCTGGATGATCCTTCCTTCAGTCTCTGCTTCATACTTTGACTCTGTAACTACTTCCAAGGGTATTTTGTTTCCCTTTCTAAGAAGAACCGGAGTATCAACACTTTGGTATTTCTTCTTCTTGACTTTCATGTGCTTTGTGAATTTTACATTGGGGTATTCTGAGCTTCAAGGCTAATATCCATTTATCAGTGACTGCATATCATGTGTGTTCTTTTGTGATTGGGTTACCCCACTCAGGATGATATCCTCAAAATCCATCCAATTTTCTAAGAATTTCATAAATTCATTGTCTTTAATAGCTGAGTAGTACTCCATTGTGTAAATGTACCACATTTTCTGTATCCATTCCTCTGTTGAGGGACATCTGGGTTCTTTCCAGCTTCTGGCTATTATAAATACGGTTGCTATAAACATAGTGGAGCATGTGACCTTATTACATGTTGAAGCATTTTCTGGGTATATGCCCAGGAGAGGTATTGCTGGGTCCTCAGGTAGTACGATGTCCAGTTTTCTGAGGAACCACCAAACTGATTTCCAGAGTGGTTGTACCAGCTTGCAATCGCACCAGCAATGGAGGAGTGTTCACTTCCCCACATCCTTGCCAGCATCTGCTGTCACCTGCGTTTTTGATCTTAGCCATTCTGACTGGTACGAGGTGAAATCTTGGGGTTGTTTTGATTTGCATTTCCCTGATGACTAAGAATATTGAGCAATTTTTAAGTGGTTCTCAGCCATTCAGTATTCCTCAGGTGAGAATTCTTTGTTTAGCTCTGTACTCCATTTTCTTATAGGGTTATTTGGTTTTCTGGACTTTAACTTCTTGAGTGCTTTGTTTATGTTGGATATCAGCCCTCTATCAAATTTAGGGTTGATAAAGATTTTTTCCAAATCTATTGGTGGCCTTATTGTTTTATTAACAGTGTCTTTTGACTTACAAAAGCTTTGCAATTTTATGAGGTCCTATTTGTAAATTCTTTATCTTACAGTACAAGCCATTGCTGTTTTGCTTAGGAATTTTTCCCCTGTGCCCATCTCTTCGAGGCTCTTCCCCACTTTCTCCTCTATAAATTTCATTGTCTCTGGTTTTATGTGGATGTTCTTGACCCACCTAAAATCAGATTTGAGCTGTACAAGGAGATGAGAATGGATCAATTTGCATTCATCCACATGCTAACTGCCAGTTGAGCCAGCATCATTTGGTAAAAATGCTGTCTTTTTTTCCAATGAATGATTTTAGCTCCTTTGTTAAAGATCAAGTGACCATAGGTATGTGGGTTCATTTCTGTGTCTTCAGTTCTGTTCCATTGATCTACCTACCGGTCTGTCACTGTACTAGTGCCCTGCAGTTTTTAATCACAATTTCTTTGTCTTAGAGCTTGAGGTCAGGGATGGTGATTCCATCAGAGGTTCTTNGCCAATCCATGAGCATGGGAAATCTTTTCATCTTCTGAGATCTTCTTTGATTTCTTTCTTCAGAGACTTGAAGTTCTTATCATACAGATTTTTGACTTCCTTAGTTAGAATCACACCAAGGTATTTTATATTTTTTTGACTATTGTGAAAGGTGTTGTTTCCCTAATTTCTTTCTCAGCCTGTTTCTCCTTTGTGTAGAGAAAGGCTACTGATGATGAGAAAGGCTACTTGATGATGACGGATGATCATTTTGATGTGTTCTCGGATTGGGTTTGTGAAAATATTATTGTATATTTGCACTGATATCCATAAGGGAAATTGGTCTGAAGTTCTCTTTCTTTGTTGGGTCTTTGTGTGGTTTAGGTATCAGAGTAATTGTGGCCTCATAGAATGAATTGGGTAGAGTACCTTCTGTTTCTATTTTGTGGAATAGTTTGTGGAGCATTGGAATTAGGTCTTCTCTGAAGGTCTGATAGAACTCTGTACTAAACCCATCTGGTTCTGAACTTTTTTTGGTTGGGAGACTATTAATGACTATTTCTATTTCTTTAGGGCATATAGGACTGTTTAGATTGTAAATCTGATCCTGATTTTACTTTGGTACCTGTTATCTGTCTAGAAAATTCTCCATTTCATACAGGTTTTCCAGTTTTGTTGAGTATAGGTTTTTGTAGTAGGATCTGATGATTTCTTTGGATTTCCTTAGGTTCTATTGTAATGTTTCCTATCTGGTAAGTTTTAAAATATAAAGGTTTCTAGTGTTTTCCTTCCACAAGGCTAAAGGGATGTGGGTGAGCAGACATTGTGGTACCGGTCAAGCAGTAAACAGAGACCAGGAGAGCTAACATGGGAGCTAAGTGAGACCAGTGTGGTAGTTGGCAGCCATAAGAATCGGACACAGTGTGGTAATGGGGCATGGGGATAGCTCCAGGTGTTTTCCAGTGGGGATGGGCAGTATGGAAGTGGGGCCAGCAGTGGTGGCATGATCTGAGAGCTAAATTTCGAGGGGCTGCAGCACAGGGCAAGAAGATGAGGTAAGTGTGCTTCCTAAAATTGCATGCTATAACTCACCAGTAAATTTTAATATTTTATTTTTTTCTGTTTTTTTATAGCTTCACTGTCTTTTCCTTACCTATTACTTCTTTTGAGTAACATGTAGGTTGTATGTATTTCTTGTTACTATGAATGGAACACTGATGAAAATAATTGAGGAAGTGTCCATGTTATAGCATCAAATATCCTTTGGATGCATGCCCAATAGCTGGATCTTGAAGTAGATTGATTCCAATCTTCCTGAGGAAATGCTACATTGATTTCCACAGTACCTATACTTTGTACTCCCACAAACAATGGGTAAATGTTCTCCTTACTTCTCAACAGCATAAAGGTTCACTCATTTTATCGATGTTAGCTATTCTGATGAGTGAGAGATGAATTCTTAAGTAGGTTTGATTTGCCTTTTCCTGATGATTAATTATGTTGAACATTTTTTTTAGAGTTTCTCAGTCACTTAAGTTTCCTATATTGAAAATATTTTGCTTCAGTCTGAATCTGAATCCTGTTTTGTAAATGTGTTATTTATTTTCTTGATATCTAGTTTCTTGATATCAGATGTATACTTTGTAAAAAAAATCTTTTCTCATTATGTAGGGTGCCACTTTCTTCAAATGATAGCGTCCATTGTATCACTGATGATTTTTGGTTTCATGAGGTCCCATTTATTAATTATCAATATTAGTCCCTCTGTTAATGGTGTTCTATTCAGGGAGTCTTCTCCTGTGCCAGTGTGCTAAGACTATTCCCTATTTTCTCTTCTATCAGGGTCAGTATATCTGATTTTGAATTGAGTTCTTTGACCCATTAATTAAGTTTTGTGCAAGGTGACAATTTTAGGTCTATTTGCATTCTCTTACATGTAAATATTCAGTTAACCAGCAGCATTTGTTGAAGATGCTGTATTATTCCTAGCTCATTTATAAAATTACCTGATGTATTTAGGTGTACAAATTAATATCTGAGTCTTTAATTCAATTCAACAGATCAATATGTCTGTTTTGTGCCAATAACACATCATTTTTATTACTATAGCTCTTTAGTACAACTTTAGATCAGGCATAATGTTACCTCCTACAGCTATTTTGTTATTCAAGATTTTTTTAGCTATCCTGGGACTTTTCTATTTCCATATGAATTGTGTTGCAATTTTTTTCTTGGGAGTTTCACTGAATCTGTGGAATGCTTTTGGTAGGATTTTTCTTTATTAAAACTAATTCATGAGCATGGATGATCTTTCCATTTTTCTGATATCTTCTTCAGTTTCTTTCTTCAATATCTTAAAATTTTTATCACATAAGTATTTTATCATACAAGTATTTCATTTAGTTAGCTAGAGGTATCCCACATACTTTATATTATTTGAGGCTACTATGAAATGTTATTTTCTTGTCGTCTTTTTCAGTCTGTTTATTATTTGTATAAGAAGGACTACTGATATTTGTGAGATAATCTTGTATCCAGATACTTTTATTTAAATGTTTAATAGCTACAACTATTTAATGGTAGACTTTTTAGGGCCACTTATGTATATTAGCATATCATCTTCAAATAAAGATATGTTGAATTCTTACTTTCTAATTTGATCTTCATTTGTCTTATTAATCTAGCTACAACTTCAAGTACTATATTGAACAGGTATGGAGAGAATGAAAGACCTTATGTTTTTTCTTATTTTAGTGGAATAGATTTGAATTTCTCTCCATTTAATTTGATGTTGGCTATAAGCTTGTGGTAAACTATCTTTACTACATTTAGGTATATTCCTTGAATCCCAGATCTCCCCAGGACTTCTATTATGAAACACTGTTAGACCTTTTTCAAGTCTTTTCTGTATCTAATAAAATTATCATGTGGGGTTTATTTTAGTTTGTTTATATGGTGGATTTATTGACTTTGTTTAGTGAACCATTTCTATATCTCTAGCATAAAGCCTACTTGATCATGGTGGATGATCTTTTTAATATGTTATTAGATTAAGTTTGTTAGTATTTCTGCATCTTTGTTCATAAGGGAAATTGATCTGTATTTCTCTTTCTTTATTGTTTCTGTATGTGGTTTAGACATCAGGGTAACACCTCATAAATCAAATGAGACAATAGTGTTTCTTGTCCTACTTTGTGGTATAGTGTGAGGTATATTTATCTATTCTTTGAAACTGCTCTAAAACTATTTGGCACTAGGCTTTTGTTGGTTTGGAGACTTACTGACTGTTTTTATTTTACTGGGAGATATATATATATATATATATATATACTGGGATATCGATAGATAGGTAGATAAGTATATATAGATATACATACATGTTTAAGTTACTTATATGATCTTAACTCTGTTAAATGGTAGAAACAGTTTCTATCTAGATAATTATTGATTTCATTAAGATTTTCCAATTTAGTGTAGTAGAGGAATTTAAAGTATGTCCTTATGATTTTATTTGCCATATATAATTATTGTCTTGAAGGCTTACTGCTCAATAAACATACACACCCTTTCTAGATCATTCTGAACTCAGGTTAGCTGGTTCAAATCAGCTGTTCTGGCCCAAACTCCTCTTCAAGCTGAATGAGTCAAATTGGCTTATCTCAGCTTTTAACTTAATTGCTCTGCTTAGAAAAACTGCTTCTGAATTCCAAGAACTTTACTGACTGCAAAACGTGAATGGAACTGAACAGAGCTGCACAAACTCAGCTGCATTCAACTGAATTGCATTGAATTATATTTAACTGAAATCAACTGAACTCTACTGTATTGCCTGAACTAAACTGACCTGTATTTACTGAACTGCACTCACAGAACTGTCTTCTATCTTTTATTCAACAGATGTAATTGTTGTGTTGGAAGCTTATGCTGAATAAATTCATCCTTTCTAGCTCTTTCTGAACTCTGGGTGGCTGGTTCAATTCAGCTGTTCTGTCCCAACCTCCTTTCCAAGCTGACTGATTGAAATTGTTTTCTCTTGGCTTCTAACTAAATTCCTCTGCTTGGTGTAGAGGAATTTCCCTTAGTAATTTGATTGGCTGATAAAGACAACAGAAATGGTTCTGGTTCTGTGGGAGCCGCAAGTAGCTAGAAATTTCATAGCTGTGCAATAGAGTAGTGAAGTTGTATTTTTGTCTAATTTAAGCATGCAGCTTGCAATAAATTATATTATTGAGTTATGTACTCTTTGCATGGGCATTTTGGGGTTGGAGATTGACCATTATAAATCTGGCTGGAATATTATAAGTCTCCAGTGTTTTCATTTCATGGGGCTAAAGGGATCGTTCCGCAGGCCAGCCATGGGAGGTGGATGGCTTGAGAAATGAGAGAGAATGGCTGCTCTAGGCATTTTTCAGAAGACTTCGGGTAGCTTAGTAAGCTAGCACAGAAGCCAGGGCAAGACAGCTGCATAGTGCTAGGCAAGGTGGGGTGGGGTGGGGCAAAACTGCTGATGCAACTGAATAGCCAGATTTAGTGTGGGTTCACAGTCTGGCGGTTCCTCAGAAAATTGGACATAGTACTACCAGAAGATCCTGCAATACCTCTACTGGGCATATATCCAGAAGATATTCCATCTGGTAACAAGGACACATGTTCCACTATGTTCATAGCAGCCTTATTCATAATAGCCAGAAACTGGAAAGAACCCAGATGTCCCTCAACAGAGGGATGGATGCAAAAAATTTGGTATATTTACACAATGGAGTACTACTCAGCTATTAAAAACAATAAATATATGAAATTCCTAGGCACATGGATGGATCTGGAGGCCATCATCCTGAGTGAAATAACCCATTCACAAAAGAACTCACATAACATGTACTCACTGATATGTGGATATTAGCCCAGAAACCTAGGCTACCCAAGATACAATTTACTAAACACATGATACTCAAGAAGAAGGAAGATCAAAATGTGGACACGTCACCCCTTCCTAGAATTAAGAACAAAGCACACATTGAAAGAGTTAAAGGGAGCATTTGTGCAGCTCAATCCAAAGGATGGACCCAACAACTGCGGCTGCCAGGGATCCATCCCACAATCAGTCACCAAACATAGACACTATAGCATATGCCAGCAAGATGGTGCTGAAAGGGCCCGGATATAGTGATCTCAGGGGAAAATATACCAATGCCTGGCAAACATGGAGGTGGAAGCTCACGGTCAGCTATTAGATGGAACACAGGACTCCCAAGGAAGAAGGAGCTACAGAAAGTACCCAAGGAGCTGAAGGGGTCTTCAACCCTATAGGTGGAAGAATAACCATGAACTAACTAGTAACCCCTGGGCTCGTGTCTCTAGCTGCATATATAGAAGAGGATGGCCTAGTTGGCCATCAGTGGGAAGAGAGGCCCCTTGGTTATGCAGACTTTATATGCCCCAATACAGGGGAACACCAGGGCCAAGGGGTGGGAGCGGGTGGGTAGGGGAGCAGGGCCGGGAGTGGGGAGGATACAGGGAACTTTCTGGATAACACTTGAAATGTAAATGAAGAAAATATCTAATAAAAGTTGAAAAAAAAAACTATACACTACAGCTTGGTTTCACACTAACTCTGGCAATTTATTCTTATCTGGCTCCTCATTCTCTAACTCGTTCTATCTTTACCTACAACCAGTCTCTGTAAAACTATCCCAGTAAAATGGCTCGCTCTCTCTCTCTCTCTCTCTCTCTCTCTCTTTCTTTTTTTCTTTCTTTCTTTCTTCCTCTCTTTCTTCCTCTCTTTCTGCTGCTCTCTTAAGTCACCCCTTTCCTGTTTTTTTTTTTTTCATGAAAGTTGAGTATATCTTATAAATTAGATGTCACTTTCAAACAAAGCTGCTTCCTTCTACACACTATATTTTCCTTCATTGTTTGGGATTAAAATCCTTAATCATCAGAGAAATGCAAATCAAAACAACACTGAGATTCCAACTCACACCAGTCAGAATGGCTAAGATCAAAAATTCAGGTGACATCGGATGCTGGCGAGGATGTGGAGAAAGAGGAACACTCCTTCATTGCTGGTGGGATTGCAAGCTGGTAAAACCACTCTGGAAATCAGTCTGGCGGTTTCTCAGAAAACTGGACATAGTACTACCAGAAGATCCAGCAATACCTCTCCTGGGCATATACCCAGAAGATATTTCATCTGGTAACAAGGACACATGCTCCACTATGTTCATAGCAGCTTTATTTATAATAGCCAGAAGCTGGAAAGAACCCAGATGTCCCTCAACAGAGGAATGGATACAGAAAATGTGGTACATTTACACAATGGAGTACTACTCAGCTATTAAAAACAATGAATTTATGAANTATGAAATTCCTGAGTAAATGGATGTATCTGGAGGATATCATCCTGAGTGAGGTAACCCAATCACAAAAGAAGTCACTTAATATGCACTCACTGATAAGCAGATATTAGCCCAGAAATCTAGAATACCCAAGATACAAGTTCCAAAACATAAGAAAATCAAGAAAGACCAATGCGTGGATACTTCACTCCTCCCTAGAAGAGGGATTAAAATATATATGGAAGGATGTACAGAGACAAAGCTTGGAGCTAAAATGAAAGGAAGGGCCATCCAGAGAGTGCCCCACCCGGGTGGTCCATCACATAATCAGCCACCAAACGCAGACACTACTGCATACACCAGCAGGACATTGCTGAAAGGACCCTGATATAGCTGTCTCCTGGGAAGCTTTGACAGTTCCTGACAAACGCAGAAGTGGATGCTCACAATCATCTATAGGGCAGTATACAGGGTCCCCAATGTAGGAGCTAGAGAGAGTACCCAAGAGTTGTAAGGGTCTGCAACCCTATAGATGGAACAACAATATGAACTGATCAGAACCCCCAGAGCTCATGTCTCTAGCTGTATATGTATTAGAAGATGGCCTAGTTGGCCATTATTCGGGAAGAACGGCCCTTGGTCTAGCAATGTTTATAGGCCCCAGTATAGGGGAATGCCAGGGCCAAGTAGCGGGAGAGGGAGGGTAGGGGAGCAGGGCGGGGGGAGGATATAGGGGACTTTTGGATAACACTTGAAATGTAAATGAAGAAACTCTCTAATAATAAATTTAAAAAGTGAAAAAAATTGTATAATCAGAACATGTCTGTGCCCATATTCCACCCAGAGGGATTAAAGGTGTGTCAATCCAACCAGATAATATAGACTTGGAAGATCTTTGAATGTGATTCTTTGCCACAGCAGCCATGTTGCTGGATTAAAATTTCTTTACCATTGCTGAT
Source organism: Mus minutoides (assembly GCA_902729485.2). Classification (NCBI taxonomy): domain Eukaryota; kingdom Metazoa; phylum Chordata; class Mammalia; order Rodentia; family Muridae; genus Mus; species Mus minutoides. The sequence continues at coordinate 39,863 of CACVCL010016398.1, read as the reverse complement.
TTTTTTTCCAAATAACTAAGTGTTTCTTTCATTGATTCTTTGTGCTTTTTTTCAGCCCTGAGATAATGATGTTTTTGCCTTCTACTAGTTTTAAGTATGAATACTTCTTTTTGTTATACAAATTTTAGATGTACTATTAAGTTAATCATATGAGAGCTCTCCATTTTACTATGTAGGCACTTGCCTCTTGAACTGCTTTATTGTGTCCTATAACTTAGGGTATGTGAGGCATTCATTTTCATTTAATTCTAGTTTTTTTTGTTTGTTAGTTTAACTTTTATATTTACTCCTTTTTCATTCTGTAGTGAATTTTTCAGTTCCCATTGATACATAACATTTTTGTTGTTTTTATTGTAGTTAATATCCAGCTCTAATCCATATAGAAGGCAAGGAGTTATTTCAATTTTCTTGTATCTATTAAGACTTACTTTGTGTCCACTTATGTGACCAATTTTGGATAAAATTCCATGAGGTTCAGTGAAGGTTTATTATTTTGTGTTTGATACTGAAGTCTTACATTCTCAGTGTGAGAGATACATAATTTCAATTGTAGTATTGTTTCTTTAACAAACTTGGTTATCTGTGTTTGCTGCACAGATGTTAAGAATTGCAACATCCTCTTAGTGAAAATTTTTCTTTGATGAGCATATATGTCTTTCATTATGTTGGTTTTGAAGTCTATTTTGTCAAATATTAAAATGTCTGCATCAGCTTTCTTTTTAGATAGGTAAAGATATTAAATTGAGGTGATGTTTGTCTTTGAGATTAAGATGTGTTTCTTGGATGCAGGAGAAGGATGGCTCCTATTTTATATATGTTCTGTTACATTGTGTGTTTTTATTGGGGAATTGAGACCATCAATGGTGTGTAATATCAATGAGCAGTATTTGTTGATTCATCTTGAAGTACCTTTCATAGCTCTGCATTTGTAGATAGATAATGTTTAAAATTGTTTTATCACAGAATGTCTTATTTTCTCAATTTATTTTGATTGAGAGTTTTGCTGGTTCTTGTAGCCTAGGCTGACAGATATGTTCTCTTAGAGTCTATAGAATATATTTCTATGCCCTTCTGGTTTGTAGGATCTCTATAGACAAGTCAGATGTTATTCTAATAATTCTGCCTTTATATCTTACTTGAACATTTTGCCTTGCAGCTTTTAATATTCTTCCTTTGTTCTGTTCATTTTGTGTTTTGATTATTGTTTGTGAAGGGTCTTCCTTTTCTGGTCTAGGCTACTGAGTATTTTATATGCTTCTTCTAACTTGATAAGCATCTCCTTATTTATGTAAGGAATTCTACTTCTATAATTTGGTTGAAATTATTTTCTGTTACTTTGACTTGGGTTTGTACTTACTCCTTTATTCCTAGTATTCTGAGATTTGATCCTAGATTTCTTAGAAATTTTGAATCTGAGGGTTTTGTTTGGTTTGGGTTTTTTGTTTGTTTTTTTCGTAATGTTTTTATTGATTATTTGGGAATTTCACATAGTGAAATCTTTATCACACTTTGTTCCAGTCATTTCAGATCCGCTCATATACCCTTTTGACCTTCCCCATAAAAAAGAAAAAAAGTTTAATTTGTGTAATCCATATACAAACTCCTAGTGGCCAGCTCCTTAAAGAAAACCAAATCCTTCCCCACCTATTCTCCACCAGAAGCCATCAACTGTGATGAGCTACATTTCAACATCCTTATTGCAATTCTTTAAATGGTTTTAGAACTTTACTGTAGAAAGGCAGGGAGAAAGAGAAAGTAAAAGAAAGAGAGAGGCTGGCCATGGCCATGTCGAGAGAAGGGGCAATGGAAGGGGAGAAAAGAGAGATAGAGATGAGAGTAAGAAAAGTGAGAGCTTAAGAGCCTTATTACAGTTTTTAAGTGTTCTTTTTGATGGCCTAATGTCTAATAGAGACTGTTAATTTGGGGAAGAGGAGGAGATGTCACAGAGGTCTTTTATGTCCTTTATTCTCAACTGTGAATCTACAGTCATCAATACCACAACAAAACTATCTTCCTTGCCCTTTACAGTCAACAGGAATATGGATCATTGTGGGAAAACTCTGCTAATTAAGGGCGAAATCTACAACTTACCAGATAGCCTTCTGGGGCTTGGCCCTTTATGGGGGACTCCCTTCAATGGCAGGGTTTCTCCTTCTCTGACCTTTTCTGGGTAGTTCAACAATCCCTACATCTCTACCTGCAGGATATCATATAGCCTTGGTTACAGGATCAACTTCCTTTCTCCTGATAAGGACCTGTTCAGCTAGCACCTGAGTTTCTGAATTGATATCCCATGCTAATAAGGCATTTCAGTGCCCTAAGCCTTCAGCCAATTGTTGAGTTCGAGTGTCCAGAGTTTGCTCAGGGCTCAGACCTCTCCTGGAGGCTAGACACAGGAGTTTGATTGCACTTACCTCACACTAGTGACAGGAGGGTGTCAGGCTATGGGAAACTTCTGGACACTGGTCCGGGGTCAGGGAGCACAGTCTGAGGTCCCCCCAGACTGACTGCAGGAGCTGGCTCAGTGATATCTGGACCTGCAGGGAGGCCAGGGCTGTCTGGTTCTCAGGCTCCTGAGCACCCAGGCACCGCTGGGAGCTGCGGAAGAGCTGAGAATGGAGTGGGGGCCCACAGGCTGGATCTAACCAGGGACGGAAGGGGAAAAGAGGGAAGCGCTCCAGCCGGTCCGGAGGGCAGGATAGTCCTTGGCTTGCTCAGAGGGCAGCTAACTTGGCTTGGTGGAGGCAGTGGCTGGGAGCTCTGAGAGGCATTCTGTGGGAGATTAGGTGGCTGGCTCTTTAGATGAAGGCCTGTTCCATTGCTCCCTAGGGCAGATCCTGATGAAAAGAGGCAACCCATGGTTTTAAGACATTTATTGTTACTGAGGAAGATAGATGAGTAAAACCCCACTTTCTCAGGGCAGGCCTGAGTTTAAATATCTTTTTCAGGGAGGAGTATCTGGGAAGGGGAGTTTATTAGCTAAGCCTCCAGGTCTTTAAGAACCTCATTGAAATGGAGGTCTGTCTTGAGGCTATGTGACCTGTGGTCATGTTCTCTACCTGTGGAGAAGCTTGGAGCATTGTCCTTACGTGACTGATGGCTACAAACCTATGGAGAGTTGTGACCTCATGCCAGGAGTCTGGTGTCCAGGAGCATGGTAAAATGCCTACCGTCCCTCAGGGTCTCCAGGGTTTCCAACCTTAGCTCAACCAGAAAACAGGATGCCTTTCATTGTCTTACAGCCAATGACCTTCCCTTTCTGTGTATTCCTTCCCCCAAGAGGTATATAATTCCTGGTTCACCCTGAATAAAGTACACGTGTTCACATCCACAACTAAATAAAGCAATATGAACAAGCAAGGATTGTCAGATAGTTGCTTCATTAAAAAGCACCACATGGAAGGCCTTAGGCTAAAAGAACTCTGCCTAAGACTCCAGAAGAATGCCATTCTTCACCAGCCCTTCAGGTACTCACCACTCCCTCCAAATCAGAGGGTTCTGCCTCCCCCTTTCTGTCTGGCAGGCAGACTCACCAATGGGAAAGGTGGGCCTTGGACTCCATTTCTGACTTCCTCTCCCTGGGAAATATTGCTGGTGCCTGGGTACAGAGAGAGGAGTCAGGAAACTAGCATTCATCCCAGATCCTGTTGTTTCCCTTTCTGGCCCAGGAGTATCTGATGCCCCTGTGTGAAGCACAGGCTGTTGACTCCATTCTGGACTTTGCTCTGCTTCCTCCAGGCAACAAGTCAGTGGCACCCAGATACACCACCAACCACCCCTGGGGAAGAGAGTCAAACCACGGTACTAGAGATCATGGACTTCCAAATGATTTCTGGTGACAGCATGGACTACTGACATCCATATGGTCTTCTGTGTTAGAACTGTCTTTGGTGGCAGTAGACCATAGACATCAACACAGTCCTCTGATGCAATATGAACAACAGATACTATCATAGACAACCTTTGGCTGCAGCATTGGCCAAAGATATCAAATGGCCTCAAGTTGTAGTGCCTGGCATTCATATCAACATAGTCCATTGTGGCAGCATGATCCATGGACAAAAACATGGCTTCAGGAAGCAGCATAGACCACAGATGGTAACATGAGTCATGGACATCAACACATCCAACCCTCTACTACTGTAGGACCACATGTATCCACATTAACTTCAGGCTTCAACACAGCCTAGGCAGATACCAAAATGACCTCCAGGAAAAACCCAGGCCATAGAGGTCTTTCAAGGAGATCCAATCCAGAAAGTTAACTTTCTTCTTGAACAACTTGTCTTCATTCAGAACTGGGATGATCATGTGGCTGGGCAGGGGTTTCAGGGGCTGAGTTTGTGCAAGGACTAGGCTACTGCATATCATCCTGCCTGTCCTACTCAGCAAAGACAGGTTTCTGACTCTACTACAACCTTCTCTCACACCTGTTACTGCCATACTGGCTCTACTATGCACTCGCTGATCTCTTGTTCCATTTTTTCCACCTCTCCATCACATATTCATTCATTCTAGTGGCACTGGAAACTACACTATGTTATATATATATATATATATATATATATATATATATATATATATATATATATATATATATATTCTTTTGCCCAAACGTCCTTACATGTAAAAATTTTATTGGTGTGAGTCATGAGTCTGATTCAAGATATCTGGTTTCAGAAGAACCATAAACATGGAACCATTACCAAAACTTTTCTCAGTTATCTTGCTTGCCTAGGGTCAAAATAATGTGACCACTAGGCAGGGCATTTGGGCCAGAATCTATTCAAACTCCTGGCTGCCATATAACTCTCCACCCTAGGAGGGCTTTAATTTTGTGCTTATAGCCTGTGAAAACTCTCAGTCCAGCACGCAATAATGACATGTTTTCACTGGGGGAACTCTAGGCTGCTACATACCACACTTCCTTTGTGTCTGCAGTGGAGTATGACTATTGTGCTTGCAGGTTGTGAGCAGCACTGTTGCCCCAAGCTTTTCACCAACCAGCTGGGCAAGCAGCATGGAGTGCCACCTGCCTCAGTTGCTCCATTTTGGGAGCTGGCTGGTGGGCCTAGAGCAAGCCCTCTTTAATAATGACCTGTTTCTTCGCTCTTATCTGCCATCTTTCTTTCTAATTTTATGAGTGCACTTTTTAAAAGCAACTTCCCATAAGTCTTCCTTTTATTTTTCTTGGTTGTTCTGGAACTATTAAGGGATCTGAAAATTCCTTTTCTGCTGCCATGTTACCCTTCAGAGCCTCCATGGGTCTCTCAGACACCATGGACCTCCACAGAGAGCGCCACCTCTACTCTCTTTGTTTTCTCCTCTTGCCCTTACAACTTTATTGTATAAATCAAAACCTTGACAACTTCAGTATTCTCTCACAGCATGCTTTAACTAAATTCTCCACTGGAATTTTGTGGAATCGAGTATTTTAGATTTAGCATAATTTTTTTGACCAATGTATCCATTTCTTCTATCATGTCTTAAATGCCTGAAATTCTCTCCATCTCCTGCATTCCATTGGTGAGACTTGCCTCTGAGGTACCTGTTTTAGTTCCTAAATTTTTCAAATCCAAATTAACCTCAGTTTTATTTTAATTATTATATTTTTCACTTTCACGTCTTGAGATGTTTTATTCATGTCCTTCCATTGTTTTCTTAGATTTATTTATTTGTTAATTTGTTTATTTATTGTTCTTTTTTGAACCAATATTTCTCTGTGTAGCCTTGGATGTCCAGGAATTCACTCTGTAGAGGAGGCTGGCTTCAAACTCATAAAAAACTACCTGCCTCTGCGTCCTGGGTGCTGGGATTAAACACATGCACCAGCACTGCCTGGCTTCATAACTGTCTTTATTCATTTTCTCTTTAGTTAATGCTCTACCATGTTCATAAAGGCTAGGTTAAGGTGTGTGTGTGTGTGTGTGTGTGTGTGTGTGTGTGTGCGCACTTCATTTGTGTTGAAGTATCTGGGGGGTACTAAATGGATGAAACCACAATAATTTATGCAATAATACTTTTAAATGTGAGGTACTATTTATCACTGATCACTATAAGGCTTGGACCTGAGTTATTTGGCTTGCTTCTATAGATAGAGACTAAACTTGTAAGTGCTTGAAAAGATGAAAATCAGAGCCCATACTGGCAACAACATTAATATAAAGCATAAGCTTAGAAAACATTCAGATTATAAGTCACAAAGGAAGAAAGAAGCCCACAACAGTTTTAGAACGGTACTCAGTGATATTCAAACTACTGCATCTAGAGGAAAAGACATTTTTTATCAAAATGCAGATAAGCAACAATTAAACTGTAATTGATAATCCTTTAAAAGGAAGAATCCATCCAAGTATCAGGTCATAAAAAACAGCATTAAAATCACCCACCATATTTTTTTTCTCATTTAGTTAAGTAGAAGTGAAAACTTGTTATATTTGTTGATCAAGGATTTTAATTTAATAAATGAGTAACATAGCATTTGTAAGTTTATAAAATAAATATGTACACCCAAAGCAGACAGATCTAATTAAACCTCAAATTGTATCCATCTGTTTACAATATATTTTAATGGTAGAAGATATTTCAGGTTGAAATGTATTTAAAAGCAGTATTATATACTGCTAATTAGTAAACACCTGATAAATCTTTTATAATAAATTGATTATAGAAAATGTACATTGAATAGTGCATTGAATTTTAATTTGAGAGTATGTGCATTCATCTAAAAGACAAACTTCTGGCATTTCAAAAAAGTACAAGTGAGGTGGAAATGCCCACCCTAAATGCAGGCACACCATTGCATGCACTGAGGCCCCACCTAAGTGAAAAGGACAGACACTGGACACTGGCTGTCATCTTCTGCTTCTTAATGGCACTACAATGTGACCAGTTGCTTCATGTTTCTGATGCCGACTACCCTGCCATGACTGACAGCACATGAAACTGAGGCAAAGTAAACCTTCCCTTCCTTGAGTTGCTTTTGTTACATATTCTGTGACAGAAAAAAGAAACTATATTATATGTATTATATATAATATATGATTTATTTTGTAACTCATTCCATCTAACATATTTTTAAGTCTATCTACTAAAAGAGTAAAGTTGCTTTACTTTGCTCTACAATCAACTCAAAATTTTTCATGTCTTTATCACTCAAGGTTTTTATTGTCCATACTACAAAATGTCCATTTCTCTTTTTCTTACTTCTCTGACAATCTTATTCTGCTTTATTTCTGAGTTTAATTATTCTAGGTAAAGCGCACAAGTGAAATAAAACAATGTTTGCCTTTTTGTGCTCAGTTTATTCTCTTAGCATCATTTCATTAAGTATCATCCATGCAGTAACCTGTGACAAAACTCTTATTTAAGGCTGAGCCACAATCTGTTGTGCGTGCATATGGTACCATTTACACACTCATACCTCTGTACACACTCAAGTTGCTTCCATCTTTTGTGCATTGTGAATCATACTATTATGAATATGGATGTGCTCAAAAAAATCCAAGTTTTTTTTTTCATAACGGCTAAGAATGACAACTATATTGGAAACGAACAAAACTATAAACCAATAAATTAAACATTACACTCTGGACAATAGATTAGCAAAAGTTTTTTAAGTAAAGTAAAAACAGTCAATTTAGCAGTTTTTATCAAGTTCAGCATAAAATGCCATGTGCTTGCCAAATACATAATTAGTAGAATCTTTTGGAAAATGAAAATAATGTGCTTCAATTTTACATATATTACATATGTAAATGCTTTGAATGTTACTGAATTTATTGAATAATTAAAAACTAAACAAAACCATTGATTAAAATGTTTAATGTGATACAAGAACATTTTTGTTGTTCTTCATTATGATAAAATTCCAGAAAATAAAGGGTCTGAATTAGTAATAGTGATTGTAGTAAGTACCCCATGAGCTATTTGTAAAATAGAACCTAAAGGTTCTAACAAACTACATACATTGGATGAGAAAAACAACCTAAACATATGGCTACTTCTACAGCTATATCTTAGCAGATGGTTAATACTAAACTTAAAAAACTGAAATGAATTTCTTAGCATCTTAATATACCGTGTGATCACATTTACCTGCTCAGTGAATCCACATCTTTCTATAATATACATTGCTTAAAACTTGGTTGTAAGAGCCAAGACCATAGAAAACTGTAAGAAAAGAAAGCAAAAAGAATCATAGCAAGTGACCCTAACAGTCCCTTACCTGATATTCTCCTAAGTCTTGAAACAAAAGTATAATAATAGACCAACCAAGCAACCTTGTGACAAGTTCTACTAGGTTATTCTCACCCTGACAAGCACATAGAATATAGGAAGCTGATAAAGGCAGGATTAATGTTAATTCTTCTGTTCTCTAAATCCATAGACAAACAATCTGTAAGAGTAATGACCTATTCAAGAAAGTAAGCACCCTCCCTCTGCCATCTCTAATGTTTAGCAGAAAATTACAAAACTAGGGATTATAGTCCAGAAAGAATAAAAGTTTTAATTTTAATCATCTACAGTCCAGAGATATTTTAGTTATCTGTGCACAAAGAACAAATTATTTTTATTGTTATTACATAAAACAAACAAGGATTTCACAAAAATTAATTATACTCTCCAGGTAAATAAATGTCTAGCAGATATAAAGAGGATTACTCACTGAAAAGAGATAGCAAAATTTGTGGAGATAAATCATCTGCCAAATACATTTAATTTCTTCTCATTGTTTGCAGAAGTTACATTCTAGTGGGCCCTAAACTCCTGAAGGAAATTTAAGATTGGGTTCTGGTGATGATCTGGTCCCAGCACGCTCAGTAATTAACATACTACGTGCATTCTATAGCCTTTGTGCCATGCTGTGCTACACTGGTGACTCTCATCAGGGCTGAACACTGTCCTTTCTCTTGCATGGCACATCGCCATTTTGTTATTTTCTTCCCCATTCCCATTTTATTAAAAATGGCCTCTTTTCTCATTGATTACAGTTTCCCCTATGCCTCCCACTTGCCCAGACTCCTGTCAGTCTCTCAGTAAAACACAGGCTTCTAAATAATAAGAAAGCATACGAAGATAAAATAGAACAACACAAGACAAAATATAACATATCATAATTGAACAAGGCAGACCAACAAAAGGAAATGAAGAGCGCAAAGAAGGCACAAGAATCAGAGGTCTACCTTTTCACGCACTCGGGAGTACTGTAAAAAACGCTAACCTGCAAGCTATAAAATGTGTGCCGAGGACCTGGCGCTGACTCCTGCAGCCCCTAACTCTTCACAGGTATTTTTGAGATGCTTCTGTATCATCACAATCTATAGAACCCTCCTTATTTGACAGTTTCACATTTCCTCACATTGTATGGCCTTTTGCAATAGGTAAGATACTCAGCACAGAGTACACGTGCCCAAAGCTGGGTAATGCAGCTATGACTTTGCTTTCAGCCTCACAAAAGTGCCATCTGGTATTCTTGGGGTGGTTTAAATATGCTTGGCCCAGGGAGTGGAAATATTAGGAGGTGTGGCCTGGCTGTAGTATATGTGGCCTTGTTAGAGGAAGTGTGTCACTGTGAGGGTGGGCTTTGAAGATCTGCCCAGCACAGAAGAGACCCTCCTCCTGGCTGCCTGCAGAAGAGCCACTCTTCTACTGGTTACCTTCAAAATAAGATGTAAATCTCTCAGTATCTCCAGCTCCTTATCTGTCTGGATGCTGCCATGCTTCCTGCCATGATGATAAAGGACTAAACCTCTGAAAGTGTAGGCCTGCCCCAATTAACTATATTTATAAGAGTTGCCTTGATCATAGTGTCTCTTCACAGCAATGGAAACCCTAACTAAGACATGATGCTATTGAAAATGTTGTTTGTAGGGTGCCCTCATAGGCAGAACAAAGGATGGGCTTCTTTGTTTTTGTTTTGCATTTGCTTGTTTGTTTGTTTGTGGCTGTGCAGTGTTATTATCTATTAATGTTTCTCTTATGGCAAGCACCTCTAGAGCTTAAGCCCAAAGGAATCTGAAACTATAGCCATATTTTTCCTGTAAGGCACATACCAGCCAACTTGTGCTTTAGAATACTAGACAGCAAGCACATTGTACCATGCAAGGAGACAACTGAAAAAATGAAAACTTTGAGGAAAGTGTAAAACTGTGGGAATATGGCACTAACAAGTTCTGAAAAGAAAATCGCGGACATGAAGAAAGGTAGGGAAGACTATGTCACGTTCCTTTACCAAGAACATGTATGGTATACAGCAGACTAATTTTTTTCAGTCTTGTGCATGTAAATAAATGACTATAAAGGACAGAATATTCATTTGGAATTGTAAATATATGTTCTTCAGTAAACAGAAAATTTTAGCTAGGCTGAAAGAATTACATTAGTGTTATAGGCTTGAGAACTACGTAGATACAGAAGTTGTCAGGACTGTTCCATATAGTACTCACTCACTGCAGGATCTGCCTGTAAGCAGCTGTTTCTTAATGCTATATGTAATTAAGTTCAACACAAAGTAGAAAGTCAAAATCGTACAAGTAACTGATTTTCATTTCCAATCATTTTAAACGCATAGCAGGTTTCTTTTTTCACTTAAAACTTAGACCAAAAAAAATGTTAAATCTTTACAATTGAAAAAGGTAAATGACATGAATTGATCATAAATCATGGACCTGCAAGTGAACTTGAATTTTCTGCTTTTACTGTTCACTATAAGAGGTTATTAGAGTCTCATCCAAAATTATGGCTCAGCCAGACCTGTGAAAATTTCCAACCCCAGGCTCCACTGATCCCTAGGGCAAGGCCACTGGAGTCTAGCTATAGAGCCCAGATTAAGTATAAATCCAAGGAACCTGAGCACTGTGGTGTTTCATCTCCCTGACAGCAGGAAAAGCTGTACTTGCCCTTTCTCTCTTCGTGTAACTGTTCACCAGAGATTTTGAAATGTAATAAGTTCCAGAAGGACTGATATTTAAAATGAGCTTATTACGAAAAATCAATATAAAATAAACCTAATTTATGTACAAGTTTTATTTCTGTAGTTTTGATGTATATATGCACCCATGAAATGATTCTTAGAACCAAGGTCATAATTATATAACCTTTAGAATCATAACCCTTCCTTCCAACCCAGTCTCACCTATTTCCCCATCTCCTGTTTACATCTTTGGATGATCTGATTTTTGTCACTATTAATTAATTTTATCTTTCACAATTTTATTTCAATGAAATAGATAACCTGGAATGAGAGTGCTGGGCATTTTTATAAAACAGGTTTTTGAGATTCATCGTTGTACTGGCGTATGTCAACAGCTCAATTCTTTTTATTGTTGACTACAATTAATTTGTGTGTGTTGTATTTAGTACAATTGTTAGTTTGTTGACCTACTGACAAGCATTCGTGTTATGTTGTCTTGGGGACTACTGAAAATAAATGGGCTTAGAATAACTGTAGGGCTGGAGAGATGGCTCAGTGGTTAAGAGCACAGACTGTTCTGTAGGTCCTGAGTTCAATTCCCAGCAACCACGTGGTGGCTCACAACCATCTGTAATGGGATCTGATGCTCTCTTCTGGTGTGTCTGAAGACAGCTACACTGTACTGTCTCTTGGTATTTCCCAACTCTCTCCACTTTGGCTACTCCAGGAAGAATGTAGTGTGCTGTGGCTTTAATTTGCATTTTCCTAATGTCTCTTCAGGTATTTGCCATGTATAAGTCTTCTTTGGTATGTGACTGTTCAATTCTGTTATCTTGCTCAATTTTTTTTTAATTTAATTTTATGTGTATTGATATTTTGCCTACAGGTGCACCACACGCTAATCTGGTGCCTGGGGGTAGCAGCAAAGGGCACAGGACTTGTCCTGTCCCTGAGCTGGAATCACAGGTGATTGTTACCTGTGGGTACCATGAATGAAACTCTGGTCCTCTAATCATGAGCACATATAACTTCTCTCAATAGAGGAAAAGAAAGTACCTGAAACAAATAGTGCTGGGAAAGTTAGATGTCCACATGCAGAAAAAATTAGATCTACATCTATTATCTTGCATAAAAATTAACTCCAAAGGGGTAACTTTTAACTTCACTTTCTTCTGTTGGAGTTCTTTTTATTTATTACAGGTCCTTCACATTTCAATCTAAATTTTTTAATCAATTATCAGTGGGCAGGGAGACAGACTTCTTGGGTTTTAATTTGGATTTCACTATATTTGTAGGTCCATGTATGTAACAATAACACTATGAATTGTCTGAATCACCAACATATTATGTGGCTACATAAAATTGGGAAGTTAATTTCTTTCTACAACATGGTATAATCTGTGAGTAGGCCAAAATGCTTTTTATTATATAAATTCATTTTCCTTGCTATTATATTGTTTTCCAACTTGAGTTTTATTTATTCATCATCAGCATGTAGAAATACAATTAGTAATTGCATGGCATTTATTCCATAGCCTTGTTTTGTTCTTCCTTCCTCTTTTCGTTTCTTCCTTGCTTCCTTGCTTTCTTTTTTCTTTCTTTTCCCTTCTCTTCCTCATTTTCCTTCTTTCCCTCTTACTCTCATTCCTCCTCTTCACCTTCTTTTTTATCATGTGCTTCTGGTCCATCATGTCTAAAGGAGATATCCTCTTCTCTCTATCTTCTTTCTCCTTTTTCTTCCTCCTCCTCTTTCCTTCTTCTTCTTCCTCTTTCTCCTTTCTTGTGATACCTACCTATGACACACAGCCTGTTAACCAAAGCCCGCATCTACCTCTATTCTCCAGTAATTGGCTGTATAACAACTGAATTGATGAAGTCAAGTGGCTACTGTTGGTACCAGGACCTCCAAAACTAGTGATGTCACACATAGACGACAGTGCAACCAGTACAACTGTTGTCTAGGCAACAGTCACGATTTTCCCTGAATCCACTTAGCTCACCTCCCACCTGTGACTATGTCATTATCTGTATCATATAAAAGAAAGACCCTCTGATCTCGCTCTCTCTCTTCCCCCACTTCTCTTTTTGCCACCACTTGGCCCTTCTCTCTCAATAAACCTCACATGGAACTATTTGGCCTGGTGTGGTCTTTCTGAAGCCACACAATGATCACAACATCAGTGCGGTGACTCTGATATTGCTATGCAGGGAGTTGCAGAGTCCAGGTGGCCTTCACCTCCTGGCGCAACCATGAAGCCACAGCTGCTGCGGGCTGGCATGACTATGAAGAAACGACTCTATGTGGACTATTGCCACCGCCACCACCGCCTACAGCTACTGCTACACCACGTGGATTCCATCTGCTGACACCCACTGTCATCTACCATGTAGATTTCCACCACTACCACGGACCATCACAGCTGCTGAGAGACTCACAGACTTCTACCACATAGCTTTGCCACCATGGTCCACCACGTGGAGCTAGCCTCTGGCTACACCAGTTCCACAGTTTGCAGAAGCTCACAAACACCAACATATTTATTAGTAAAGAGTTTCTCCAGTTGCTAGGAGGGACTCTAAATGCCCAGATAGCTCCTAACCGACCATTTTTGGGCTGAGGGCTTGGTCACCAGACGAATGAAAATGAAATAAAAAGAAAAGGAAAGGACATGACTTCTTTTAGGTATGGTGGAGGAGAAAGTTAATTATATGTATGTGGGAGAGCATAGCCTGAGTCAAAAACAACTTGAGAGAGTCCAGTGAGGAGATGACCAAACTGAGCTGGTCCTTGTGGTGAAAGGAGGAGGGGAAGGAAGACAGGAGAGGGGGAAGCTAGTTGCAGCAGCCAGGAAGGCATAGGTACAAGGGGCAGGGTATGACAGCCATGTTCTGTAATAGGTAGGGACTTACGGTTTCTGGGAGGACCTGGAGTCCATTTCCACTTTGATATATTAAATAGGCACCTCAGCTGTTTGTTCCAGGTTTGAAACATAACACATTGTATGTATGTTGTACATTACTTGACATCATTGAAATTTACCCATTCATTCTTCATTTTTCATTAAATAGCAAATTAGCTTGTATGTGTTCATCGGTTGGGATTGGTCTGGTACTGTGTATCCGAATGCTAAATTCTGAACCTCAAGATCTGGTTGCATCCAAAAGAGTGAATTCTCATATATACCAGCTTATATTGTGTAAACCTTGCTTCCAAATTTAAATCTATTGGTTAAATAAAAGTGACTACACCCCCCCACACACACGACAACCCCCATGACTCACAAACAGCAAGTACTTGGGAAGCATAGCTGGGGAATTTAACAGCCTAGCATATAGATTAGGGGTAATTCACCCAGTAATTCTGTTAAAGTTGATTAAATAAATCCTTAGAACTTTGCCTTGATTACTGGGTCATATTAAGAACTATGGAGTTAATAACTTTTAAAGCAATATTTATCATATGAAAAATGATACTTTCCAATATACATACATAGTGCAGAATTTAATCTAAACATATATATAAAGTCACCATTTTTGTTATTAAGTCATGGTCTTCACACACAGAATTTTCCTGGAATAGAATATATCATCTTAAGCAGTAATTATCATGGGGTATATTAGATTACTTGAATTTATTTCTCATAACACTAATTTTTTTGTTCTTTTAACAAGTTATCAACCTGCCAACATCCACAACTCTGTTTTTTATCGAATCAGTGGTTTCAGACTCCACTGTTATCACTGAGGTTATAAAACATTTGTCTTCTGTGTACTGACTTATTTTACTTAGCATAATGCCCAGAACCATACACATTCACCACAAAGGTGAATGATTCTTCTTTTATAAACAGTGTTTCATCCTGAATATCTACCACATTTCTTTATATTGCTTATTTTTTAAGTTGATATGTGAGGCCATAAAACAGTTTAGTTAGAATTACTAAGTTTGTACCAATTAAGTAATACCCTTCAAAGGAATTTACTCAGTATTTAGAAATTATGAGGTTCTCTAATCTGGTTTATGGGGCACTCATTATTTCTAGCTGTGTTCAACTTGTCAGGTACTACTACTACTACTACTACTATTATTATTATTATTATTATTATTATTATTATTATTATTATTATTATTATTTCAAGGTAGCTCCCTACCCAAGCAGGTTCCAAGTGTATATGTACTGATTTGTTTGCTAAATACCTGAAGAACACGCCTCAGAACTAGGTGTTTCTTTCTGTTCATACCCCTAGCATGTCCACTTCTTTTCTCTGGGAACCCTGGATGCCCTGACCTCCTCTGCCAGATACCTCCAGACTCTGTAAGTGCTCCTCACCCTACACTGTTGTCTGGCAGCTGTCAAAGAGTGGCATCCTGAGCCAGCAGACAGGCTTATCTCATGTTTACTGCCATTCATGAGTTACCTGTTTGCTGTTCGTATTTAGATAGATAGCCTGATACCTTATTTTAGAATCTTTCAAGTAACAATATTGATCTGTTCACTTGTTTTAAACTTGCATGAGAGAGAGAGAGCATTCCTAGTCAAATACATAAATACTTTCCAACAAAATATAAAATTTGATCTATTGAAGATGCCTTGAATCTCTGAGGTCATCTCTGAATACCTAATGTTTAATTTTAAATGTATTTATTTAAAGATGGACGGCCAATATTTTAATAATATGTCATTAAAAACACTAGGTGGTATGTTTGTGAATATATATATATATATATATATATATATATATATATATATAATTACAGAGATTGGAGATAACTTTCAAAGTAGTAGCCACTCGACTCCATCAATTCTATAGTAAATTTAATATAAACAAGAAATTGTTAAGTTTCAAACCTAGAACAAATAGCTGAGGTTCCTATTTAACATATCAAAGTGGACATGACTCCCAGGTTCTCCCAGTACCTTTAGTCCCTCCCCGTTACAGATATATAGTTGGCATATCTGTAGGCTTTGATTTTTTTCTAAGCCCCCTTTTAGTTAAGTATTCTTAAATACTTTAACCTCCCTTCTAGCCCACCACCCACCAGAGGTGGTGGAAAGGAAAGGCTAAGAGAGCAAAGGAGGATGTGGACCTGTTTAGAAATAGTTCTTTGGAGCTAATTTAATCTGTTTTGTCAGGATATCAGCAGCTCAGATCACATGTATCAGCAGTGGCAGCTTGATCCACTTGCAAACATTATTCATGAACCAGCCACAGCGGGTAGATCCAGAAGAAACTGCAAGGCTCTGCC
Source organism: Mus minutoides (assembly GCA_902729485.2). Taxonomy (NCBI): domain Eukaryota; kingdom Metazoa; phylum Chordata; class Mammalia; order Rodentia; family Muridae; genus Mus; species Mus minutoides. The sequence continues at coordinate 23,700 of CACVCL010016398.1, read as the reverse complement.
AATTGACCTGAGTTTGTGAAAATGTTAAGAAGCCACCAGAACACCACCAGAAGATTTTTGGTGTATTTCTCTTGATGAAATCATGACAGACAATGACCAATAAAGATTGGTAAGACGTAGCAATTCCACACAGCATAGACAGCTAAGACCAGCTTCAGCAAAGCCCAACAATGATCAGCAAAGAATGGCAAGGTATACTATCTGTTGGCCTATATTTATATCCTTTCCAAATATCACATATTCTCTCAAGCATCTGTTCTAGTAAAACATATTCCCTTTTCTCAGGATGCTTCCAGAAAAACACCATGTTTCTGTTCTTTGCAAACTATCTTACCAAGTGTCTGCTTCAGAATAAATAAATAAATAAATAAATAAATAAATAAATAAATAAAATAAAAAATAAAAAAAAAACATTCTCTCATTAGACAGTTTCCTGAAAACCATCACATGACATAACTGAATTTTGAAATAAACTAGAAATTTCTACTTTACATAACCTGCCCTTTTATAACTTTGCCCTCTTGGCTGCTATACCTGGTTTCCCTCTCTCCTCTCTTCCTTCCCCTCCCCCTCTTCCCACATGGACCAGCTCAATCTGGTCATCTCCACAGTGGACTCTTCCAGATGTTTCAGACTCTTCCTCTGCTCTCACACATATCTATAATAAACTTTCTCCTCCACTATACCTCTGAGCAGTCATGTCCTTTCCTTTTCTTTTAACTTCATTTTTTTGTTTCACTTATCTGGTGCCAAAGCCCTGGGAGTGGCTTAAATTAGTTCCCTCCCAAAGAACTTGCTGCTGAGAATCAAGCTGTTGATCTGACTATCCTAAGTGATATATGGATGGATGGATGGATGGATGGATGGATGGATGGATGGATGGATAGACAGATGGACGGACAGACAGGTGGATGGATATGTGTGTGTGTGTGTGTGTGTGTGTGTGTGTGTACACACACACACACACACACACACACACACATGCCTCTTCAGCTGCTTCTTTCTACCACGTTAACTAAACATCCATCTCTCTTCACCTACTCAGTAAGTGTCCTCTCTCCTCACAATACCATTTTGGGTCACCCACAATGTGAATATCTTCCTCTTCTGACCTTCTGGGCCCCAATATGTGAGCAATTCTATTTACTAAGACATGTAGAAGAATTCAAGTCAGTAACATGACTGCTCTACTGAAAGACCACACACCTTTGATCCATCTGGCTGGACTACAGACATACCCTTAGTACAAACCTTTATGGTAAAATTAGTTTGTAGAAGGAAACAGCCATATTGGAAAGTGACTTCTAATTGGAGGACAGACAGATTCACCAATCTGAGGAAGATTTGACAGAATGAGTTAGAGAGAGGATATACCCAACTTTCAAGAGAACAGCACAGAGAGAAAAGTTATTCAAGAACAATGCAGTGAAAGAGAGTCTGTCAGGTCTGTTCTGAGTGAAGTCAGTTCAGTCAGTCAGAAAGGAGTCGGTACACTTAGTGCAGTGCAGAGAAGTTGAATTAAATCCTCAAGTTATGCTGTTCATGTAGGCCAGCAGAGGTAGTTGAAGCCAGAGAATATGAAGTCAGAAAATTAGAACAAATTGCCAGAGTTAGTTTGAGGCAGAGCAGAGCAATTCAGGATGAAGGTGAGAGAATCCAGATTCAATCAGTGGGCTTAAAAGGAGGAGTTTGAGCCAGAATAGCTGAGTTGAACCACCAAGCCAAAGTTCAGAAAGAATGAAAAAGGGTAAACATATTTAGCATTAAGCCTCTGAGACATAAATTACATAAAGAGGATAAAAGTTACTTTCACGAAGACACTTATACCTCTTCTGATGTTTTCTTCTTAACTACTTGTTTCTCTTTTTCTACTTAGTAAAGCCTGAAAAGGAGCCCCTTTCTTTGAGTAACTTTAGTTGGAAAGTCACACTGGTGTGCTTGGAAGCTTCCTTTCACCATATCTGGCCCTCAACATGTGGAAATTACATCTCCTTTGTGACCTAGGACATTTCACTCTGACAACTCTCTCAGGCCACCTGGGGACACTCCAGACTGAAATTCTTTTACTGTGACACTTAACTTCCTCCACTTCATCAAGTATGGCTACCCTCATGTTTTCCCCAGAACTTCCTTAACCTTCCCCTAGAAGCTTCCTACATGTTCCTAGGTCTGTGACCCTTTCCTTCTCCCTCCCCTTGGAGCTATTTGGTCTACCTCTCCTTGTACCCTCCTGGCTCATAAGTTGTTAGTTTCCTTGCCTTTTCCCAGGAGCTCCTAAGTCCTATAGCTTCTCTATGCCTTAATGACTTCCGCAATATTGGAACCCACCCTCTGGTGAAGTTCCTGTCTCTTGGCTGCTTAACTCTCCCTAAGTCAGAGTTCTTTTTGTAGCACTTCCTCATTTCTTCCTTGGACGCAATTCCTTTCTTGAACTCAGATATTTTCTCTTATTAAAAACAACTCTCTGTCTTACTGAAAACAACTTGGCCTCAGTATAGTTTATTGGCCATAGTCAGCATACTTGGATTCCAAATTTTCCCAGATTGTAACAACTTCTGCCAGAGCACAACCAAATGATCTCTTATCTCTAAGATTCTACAAGTTTTCACTCTTAAATCTATTGTCTCTATGATTTCTCTGTGCTCTGATCTCAAGAAATCTTTTAAGACTGCGAGGTTAACACTCTTTCTCATGGGATTCATAAATTCACTAGGTATGATTAAAGAATTAGTAAAATATGTAATAAAACTTGTCTTAAAACTTATAGCAAAAGCTGATAGTTCAAACCTAAACATAGGAATTTTAATTTGCTATAACATCTTATATATGTGATTCAACTCTGGCTTAGAGTATAGTGTATATGAAACTTGTATTCAACTCTTGTTTTAAAAATAGATCTACTGGGAAAACATGTTTCAAACAGCAACCATGTGACTTGCTTTCCTCAAGGCTGATGAACTCACCAAGATGTAAGCAGCCATATGTCTGGCAGCCATCTTTACTAAGGTAGTACAGAAGTGGATGCTCATAATCATCTTTAGGATGGAATACAGGGCCCACAATGGAGAAGCTAGAGATAGAACCCCAGGAGCTGAAGGGGTCTGCAACCCTAGAAGAGGAACAACACTATGAACTAACCAGAACCCCCAGAACATGTGTCTCTAGCTCTACATGTAGCAGAAGATGGCCTAGTCAGCCATCATTGGGTGGAGAGGCCCCTTGGTATTGTAATCTTTATATACCCCAATACAGGGGAACACCAGGACCAAGAAGTGGGAGTGGGTGGGCAGGGGAACAGGGCGGGGGGAGTGGGGAAACTTTCAGGATAACATTTGAAATGTAAATTAAGAAAATATCTAATAAAAACTAACTGAAAAAAAAAAGAAGAATATATGCCAAATGAGTTCACTATATTAAATGACTACTTGGCATAAAGCAACAAATAAAATTTTTCTCTGTTATAAGGAACACTTAGTTTATTATTATATCTCTTTTTAGACTAAGGAAGCAACAAGTCTTCAAAAGATTTTTGATTAGCATGAATTTTTGTAAGATGTCAAAAATTTAAGTTTATATTTTTCTACAACTCTGTACATGGTTCAACTCTGGTTTACAATATAAATATCTCTGTATGGTGATAAAATTTTAAGGTTATAAAGGTCTAGTCAGATTATCAAAAGCTGACTTAAAGATTTACATCTATGTACTTATATCTTTGCTAATAGTTTAATGCCAAGCTTCTAGAAACAGCATATTTGATAATAAAGATTACTAAGACATGAAAGTTAATAGTCACCTTATAAATAATTAAATACTTTAGTGTTTAGAACTATACTTGTGGTCATGTTAAGTACTAATGTAATTAATTATAGCAATAAGCTGTACTTAGCTTCTTGAATATGTTTTTAAAACTAAGCCTAAAATAATTAACAAAAAAGCACGCAAAGTTTATTTACTTTAGATATATTTAAAAGATTGATGGTTCTCAAACTCTTCAGATATCTGCTGAGTATGGCATTCAAAATGTTTTATAAAAAAATAAAAATAAAGATTTAAAAAAAAAAAAAAAAAAAAAAAAAAAAAAAAAAAAAAAAATATAAAAAAAAAAAAAAAAAAAAAAAAAAACATGATAGAGAGAAGTACCAGCTCCTGGCAGTAACTCTCTGATATCTTCCAAAAAAGTTGTTGGGGCACTGAAGAACCCCACCTAAAGCTTACTTTAAATGTGGCAAAGCCAGCCATTGAAAAGTTGCCCTTTACCTCACTGCCACCAGGACCCTGTCCAAATTGTGGACAAGCAGGATACTGGTAAGTTGATTGCTCTCTTTGCCTAGACAGGTAAGTCAGTCTTTTGCTTCCCGAGGAAAGTCTGTCAGATCTTCTGGGCCTGGTGGCCAAAGATTGACTCTGCCCTGGAACCTCTGTCCCCAATTACTGTGAAGAAACCTGGGGTGATGATCACTGGGAAGCTGGCAAGTTTCTGTCATTATTAATAGACTAAGGAGCTGCTTGGTCTGTACTTCCTGCTTACTCTGGTAAAATGTATCCTTCTCAGGTCTCGGACAGGGTTGATGACTAGGATCCTGATAGATGTGTAAATTTTAACAGCAGCAACCATGGCTTCAGCTTCCTCCTCACTTCTCTTCTTATGTAAAATCAGGCCTAAAGCCTCAGTTTTCTAGGTCTCCAGCTTAGAAAGAAACAGTTTAACTTTCTATATGACACTAAGGAGAGATAAGCTCACAAAACAGGTTTCAAAGTAATTTTCTACTATTCCTTTATTTAAATAACTTGCTTTCCAGTGTCTCTGACTCTAGCTGTGTTCCTCACATGTCTACAATAAACTTTCTCCTCTGTTATATACTTATGTTCTTTCCTTTCTCTTTTCTTTCTTTCTTTCTTTCTTTCTTTCTTTCTTTCTTTCTTTCTCCCTCTCTTTCTTTCTCTCTTTCTTTCCTTTGTTTATTTTTAATTTAAGGACATTTAAAAAAGTATCTTGAAAAATAAAATTATATGTTGGAGCCATCTAAAGCAAATGAACAAAAAACAAAACATAAAAAAGTGCTGTTTTGTTTGGTCAATTGACATTCTGACTCATTGTTTTAGGATATTTAGGCAGAGATTGGAAAACATTACTTTTCTAGAGTATTGGGTGAAGTTTTAGGTAGTTGAAATAGGAGTAGAGATAAGTGAGAACTATCTAATCATGATGAAGATGGCAAAACCACAAAGCTTGCATTGATTGATGTAGCCATTTTGATGGAAAGGTTTACTCAACTTAACTTGATGAGCTGCTTTATAATTTCCTCTAAGCAACCATTCTCCCAGGAAAATAATATCAGCTGAATAGAAAGCTCAAGCATAGCTACAGCAAATACACTGATGCGTGTAAATGTAGCCATTCATACTCAGGTAATTATAACAGTTTGCAATTATGAGTACCTTGTCAGAAGTAAGCCAGGTGCAAATTAAAAGCATCCAGTGTGGTGACCTCCAGCTAGTACTTCCTGGTAGGCATTCCATTGTTCTGTAAACTAAGCAAATAAAAAAACTTTAGAACATAGAATTTTTGATGAAAAAAAAAATTCTTAGTCCAGTACTTTTTCAAGGTGTAACATAATTTCATGCCATGTTGAGCAGCTGCAGTTGAAAGAGAAAAGGACTCTAATATAAGCTGCATGATTACCAGTTACTTGTAAAAACAGTGTTTTAAATAACATGCTTCAGTTCTATTTCAATGGTGCTTCTACTTTGAAAGTAAATATAGATGTTGTCTTTAAAGAAATAGGTAATGTACACTATGAAAATCTTGCTGATTTTCTACATAAGAATCTGTTTGTCTCCAAGTAATTTAAAAGTTTACAAAAAGGAAGAAATGATTACTTTACTTCACAACGGGATGGTATTATATATTCTAATCATTAACATAAAATAAGCTACAGAGGTATTTATAAGCTACAGAGGTATTAAAAACAGACACACTGAGAAGTTAAACAATTTTAAAGATGTTACAAACATTAGGCATTGAATAATAATAACCCTGAAGCTACCGGTACTATTTTCTGTACCAAGAAGATTTTATTAATAAGAGGATATATCATTTATGGTCTTAGAAAGAGAACATTAATAATACTGAAATTAACTTACCTAGGCTGAATTATGATGAAACCAAAATTTTTCAATAGATCAAGAGCAAGACAAATGAGCAGACGTGCAACAAATTAGAATATGAATTCCAGTTTCTTTATCAAATGACTTAAGTACGTTGTTTCCTTTATTTGTCTTCCCTCAATTCGTACAATGAGCTCCTACGAGCCACCACTCCCCAGTGGTGGCTTGTAGTCATCTCCTCTGAGAGAACTACTTTTCCTTTTCACATTGGCACCGTTAGGATCTCTCTGAAAGCAGTTCTATTTGCCTCTTCTTATGTTGTCTAGTGTATCCTGGTTCTGTGGTTGAGAGGCAGCTGTTCCATGCAGGAGATGGTGTCCTCCAAGCCACAATGATTGATTTACTGTGTGTAGGCTTTAATGATATATACCTAATTTTCAGATGTTTCATTTAAGACAGTAAAACAAGGCTCAAGGAGACCTCAGTGGAAAACATCATGCTGTCAAATTATGAGGACCAGAGTCTGGATATCCAGCACTCATGTGAAAATGAGGTGCAGTGGAATGGGCCTCTCACCTTAGTACTGTTGCAAGGGACAGGAGAACCCGGAGGTTTTGCTGAAAATAGTATGCCACAGGTTCAGTGAAAGACCATGGCTTAAAAAATAAGATGTGAAAGTGATAGAGGAAGACATCCAAGCATCAAACATGTACCTGAATGGGCAAGCATGCCTGCACACATGTATATATACATAAAATAAATAAATAAAAATATGAACATCTTTACTTGGCATCCAAGGAAGTTTACTGGTTGGGGTTCTCAGAAAGTCCCAAGGAAGCAGCCCTTTGGAATGCAGGCTTACCGAATAAAGAAAAAAACATAAAAACAAAATCTAAATGTTTATGCACCTCATAGCAACATGGGAAATACACCAAAAATGCTATGGATGTGCAACGAGTAAATAAATGCACAATTATGCTCAGATTTTTATAGATATCAAACTTTTATTTATTCTTTGACAATTTCATTCACACACATATATGTATATGTATATATATATATATATACACACACACACACACACACACACACACACACACACACACGTGTGTGTGTGTGTGTTTGTACATGATGCATATGTGTCAGCATATATGTCCATGCATGTATATTGCATTCTGGGTATTCTCATCCCCATCCTCCCCTGTCTCCCTTCAAAGCCTGCCAACCTACATTAAGTCCCTTTCTCACATTTTGTCATGTGATCCACTGAGTTTAACCAGGAATTTCTGTATGACCATGAGCTTTGAGCTGTTAGTTAGATCCTGGGAGGCTTGCCTGTGGGTACATAAATAAGAAAAATTACTTCCTTTCCCCAGGAAAATATCTGTAGCTAACAGTTCAATAGGGTGGAGTATAATCCCACAAGGCCTCCCCTTGTCTATGACTGACTAATGACAGGCTCATTCTTGTACAGGTCCAAAGTAGGCCACCACAGCTACTGTCAGTTCATGATTTCAATGGCTGTGTCTTCTCCAGAAGATGACAAACAGTAGCCTTTCCCCCAATGTTAATGATCTTACATCTCCTCCTCCCAGGATGTTCCTGGAGCTTGAGAGAAGTTGGTATAACTACCTTGTGTAGATTGAGTACTCAACTTTCCCTTATTGTTAACACTTTGAGAATTCCACTTATTCTCAGCAGTCACCACAATTCACTACAAAGACAAACATCTTGAATCAAAGCCGAAGCCAGAGTTTTGAATGTTTATCTTTCAATAAAGGGACAAAAAAGAGAAATACCTAACCCAATGTAGTCAATATCACAAAATTGATATTTTTTATGACTATTCTACCTAGCCATCCAGATTACAAGTAGTTTAAGGACATACAAATCATTTAACAAATAGCCCTTATTCTATATAAAAAAAGCTCAATAAATCAAAGGAAAACCTAAATCATCCAGTATAAGCTTGCTTTAAAAATAAATTAAAAAGAAAAATAACTTTACCTCCAAACCTTGAAAAGTTAGTAATGAATTAAAAAATATGAATCAAAAATAAATTTATAGGAATCCTACAAAAATTTCAAAATAAGAATGAAATATAAGTGATTTGGAATGTGGAGCTAAAACAGGAAATTGGTAGGAAATTTATAGTACAAAATGAATATATTGAAATAGATGAAAAGCATAATGAAAAATTTCATGAATATTAATAGGATAAGGTGATATTATGTAAAGCTTCATGCCAATAAAGTTGAATATTTTGAAGAAACAAAACAGGTCATATAAATGTGTGAAACAGAAATATTCTCTGACAAGAAGTAATTTTGACTAACTTAACAGACTTTTTTGGTTTTTTGTTTGTTTTTTGTTTGTTTTTGTTTGTTTGTTTGTTGTTTGGTTGTTTTTGAGACAGGGTTTCTCTGTGTAGCCCTGGCTGTCCTGGAACTCGCTCTGTAGACCAGGCTGGCCTTGAACTCAGAAATTCACCTGCCTCTGCCTCCCAAGTGCTGTGATTAAAGGTGTGCACCACCATGCCCAGCCAGACTTTTTTTCTATTTGATATTTTCTTTATATAAATTTCAAACGTTATCTCCTTTTTTGGTTTCCCCTCTAAAAATTCCCTTTCCCATCCTTCCTCCCCTGCTCACCAACCCTCCCACTCCTGCTTCCCTGCCCTGGCATTCCCCTACACTGGGGCATCAAGCCTTCATAGGACCAAGGGCCTCTCCTCCCAGTGATGCCCTACAAGCCCATCCTCTGCTACAATGCAGCTGGAGTCATGGGTCCCTCCATGTGTACTATTTGGTTGGTGGTTTAGTTCCTGGGAACTCTGGGGGTATTGGTTGGCTCATATTGTTTTTTCTCCTATGGGACTGCAAACCCTTTCAGCTCCTTGGGTCCTTTCTCTAGTCCCTCCACTGGAGACCCTGTGCTCACTCCAATGGTTGGCTGAGAGCATCCACCTCTGTATTTGTCAGGCACTGGCAGAGCCTCTCAGGAGAAAGCTATATCAGGCTTCTGTCAGCAAGCACTTGTTGGCATCCACAATAGGGTCTGAGTTTGGTGACTGTATATGGGATGGATCCCCAGGTGGATAAGTCTCTGGCCTTTCTTTCAGTCTCTGTTCCACACTTTGTCTCTGTATCTTCTCCCATGGGTATTTTGTTTCCCCTTCTAAAAAGGACTGAAGTATCCACACTTTGGTCTTCCTTCTTTTTGAGCTTCATGTGAACTGTGAATTATATCTTGGGTATTCCAAGCTTCTGGGCTAAGATCCACTTATCAGTGAGTGCATACCATGTGTTTTCTTTTGTGATTGGTTTACCTCACTCAGGATGATACTTTCTATTTCCAACCATTTGTCTAAGAATTTCTTAAGTTCATTGTTTTTGATAGCTGAGTAGTACTGCACTGTGTAAATGTACCACATTTTCTGTGTTCATTCCTCTGTTGAGGGACATCTGGGTTGTGTCCAATTTCTGGCTATTATAAATAAAGCTGCTATTATAAACTCTACTACAGAACTCATAGAGCTGATAAACAACTTCAGCAAAGTGGCTAGATATAAAATTAACTCAAACAAATCAGTAGCCTTCCTATACTCAAAGGATAAACAGGCTGTGAAGGAAATTAGGGAAAATAACACCCTTCACAATAGTTACAAACAATATAAAGTATCTTGGTCTGAATCTAACCAAACAAGTGAAAGATCTGTATGAAAAGAACTTCAAGACTCTGAAGAAAGAAATTGAAGACCTCAGAAGATGAAAAGTTCTATATTGCCAAAAGCAATTTACAGATTCAATGCAATCCCCATCAAAATTCCAACTCAATTCTTCATTGAGTTAGAAAAACAATTCTTAGATTCATCTGGAACAACAGGAAATCCAGGATAGCAAAAACTATTCTCAACAATAAAAGAACTTCTGGGGGAATCAGCATCCTGAACCTTAAGGCATATTACAGAGTAGCAGTGATAAAAACTGCATGGTATTAGTACAGTAACAGGCAGGTAGATCAAGGGAATAGAACTGAAGACCCAGAAATTAACCCTACACCTATGGTCACTTGATCTTTGACAAAGGAGCTAAAACCATCCAGTGGAAAAAAGACAGCAATTTCAACAAATGGTGCTGGTTCAGCTGGCAGTTAGCATGCAGAAGAATGCAAATAGATCCATTTTCATCTCCTTGTATAAGTACAAGTGGATCAAGAACTTCTATAGAGACACTGAAATTAATAGAAAAGAAAGTGGGTAAGAGCCTCAAACACATGGGCACAGAGGAAAATTTCCTGTACAGAACACTAATAGCTTATGATTTAAGATCAAAAACTGACAAATGGAACTTCATAATATTACAAAGTTTCTGCAAGGCAAAGGACACTGTCAATAGGACATAATGGCAACCAACAGATTAGGAAAAGATTTTTTTACCAACCCTACATCTGATAGAGGGCTAATATCCAATATATACAAAGAACTCAAGAAGTTAGACTCCAGAGAACCAAATAACCCTATTTTAAAAATTAGGTACAGAGCTAAAGAAAGAATTGTCAACTGAGGAATACTGAATTGCTTAGAAGCATCTAAAGAAATGTTCAACATTCTTAGTCATCAGGAAAATGCAAGTCAAAACAACTCTGAGATTCCACCTCTCACCAGTCAGAATGGCTAGGATCAAAAATTCAGGTGACAGCAGATGCTGGCGAGGATGTGGAGAAAGAGGAATGCTCCTCTATTGCTGGTGGGATTGCAAGCTTGTACAACCACTCTGGAAATCAATTTGGTGGTTCCTCAGAAAATTGGACATAATACTACCTGAGGACCCAGCAATACCACTCCTGGGTACCACTCCACTCCAATACCCAGAAGAACTAACGGACTTTTATCCAAAAGAACTTTAGTATCAAATCACTTAACCAGTGATTTTTATCAGAGTCCAGAGAAAGAAATTCTTTCCAACCCATCCATTGAAGTTGATCATTCCTGCAAATTAAAGACTAGAGATTAAGAGAAAAAAATAATATCCATCCTTAATGTAGATGTAAAATTATCATAAAATTTAGCATATAAAACCTAAGAATATAGAGAAAAGATAACTAGTTTTGAACAGGTAGGATATATCTCAAAAGCTTTGTGTATTAATCAGAAATCAGTCACTAGCTCACCACTCGTGCTGCAACAGAACACCACCTGCAGCCTTCCTTCCCCCTCTCCCACATCTCCTATAGAACCCACAGATCATTCCCTACTAACCTGGCTTCACTCACTTGTCACTTAATTACAGGACCCAACTTCAGCAGACATGCCCTTGTTAACCAATTGGTTACACCAGCCAGAAAACCAAGTAGGCTGCAAGCAGATAGAAGATCTCCTCTCTTTGTTCTCCCAAATACAATTCCCCAGGCTAATGCCCAACTCTGTGGCACACCTGTGAATGCCCTCACTGCCCCTCTGTTCTCATTTCCTGTGGATCCCACAGACCTTCCCCTACTGCTTACCCCCACTGCTCCTTGCTTCACCCCAGTCCTTAACCCTAGCAGACACACAGTACTAACCCAGAGAATAGTGGTTTCCTGAAACCAGAGGAGAGAAAAGACAGGAGAAGGAATAAAAGAAGTCTCTGGGAATAACAGACAAGTCTGTTAACTACATACATAGGTGAACATATATCAAATCACACAATTTAAATATGCACATAATAAATTAATAAACTATTTTAAAAGTGTAACAAGCAGGAGACTGACAATTACCAAAGACATTTAATATAGCTGGGTTCTGAAGATTGCTCTGCCCCCAACATTTTCAGTTAAGATGAGTGATCTTATTCTTGGGCATATTAGTTTAGGTTAGATTTATACTGTTCTCTGAAATAAGTAAATTATATAAAGTGATTTTTTTATCTGATAATATAATGTAAATTCTTAATTATCCAAATGTTATAGATTACATGAACACGTTGAGATTTATTGTAGTTAGTGACATGCTAAGAGCCACACAATAGTCTCATCCTCACTTGGTTTTATTCCTGGCAACCATGGACTACACTGGCAGCAACTGCATTCCTCTGCACCCCAGGAGATCTAATTGTATCTGCTAATGAGGAACTGGCTTTCTCCACACTAGATCTACCTAGGATTAGCACATTTACCAAGTGAAGATCTAACTGTTTTTTGGACCACACAGAGAGTAAGGCATTAGTTGTTTATCTGAAATTCAAATGTAACTAAGAACACTGTAGCTTATCTGGCAATCCTTGGTGATATAAACAGTCCCAGATTTCTCTCTTTGACAGTCCATATCCTGCAAACATTTCTGTTACCAAACAGAAAGCCATGCCAAATGGAATTGGATAAAGAAATCTTCGTGCATAAAAATGCTTGAAAGAAGGAAGAAAGCCTCTTATCTTTCAATTTTATCACTAGACTTGAGGGAAATCTGGTTAGATCAGGAACTACCTGTTACACAGTGGTGGCTTCTCAAGTAACTAGGATTCAGTTTATATGGAATCCTCCAGGAAGGTCCAAGTTTTAGACTAAGGTAGATTAACATTATTCCATATTTCTCTTGGAGACATTCATATGCAAATGATCACATAAACTTTATTCACTAAGACTAAAAACTGGTGAAAATTCAAATATTTATCACAATGATTATGACATAACAAAGTAAAGCATAGTCATCCAATGAACTGTTAGACTGGAGCTAAAAAGAATAACATACCGCCATGTGGAACACTGTGGATAAGTCTTACTGACACTATGCTAAGTAAGAAAAGTAACACACAAATTAGTATGTAGTTGAGTCTATCAATGAAAATGAGTATTAAAACTAAGCAAGCTAATCTAAGATGCTGGAAGCCTAAATCATGGATATATCTGATGTTGGATGATGGATATGATTGACAAGTGACATGAAGGAATCTCCTCAAGTGTTAAAAATATTCTGTATCCTTTCAGGATGTCAATTACACAAACATATACACATGTACACATTTGCAAGCTGTAGACTGAATATTAGTGCATTTTAGAAGGCACATGCTGAATCTCAATATCAAGAACTTTATTTCACAATTTCTAAGACAACGTGTCTAGCTACCATCAGTTGTAGAAGAATAATATTCTCTGCTACCCTCACACCTTCCAAGTCTCATTAGTTTTCTCTCACTAGTGGAAACCACTCTAGCAAGGATGCAAGCAAATTCTATTTCTAGTGCAATTGAGGAAAAAATGTATGAAAGAGTAGGAACCAATGCTAAGTGTTTGATTTCCAAGAAAACCAAAAATAATGTTCTAGAACAAAATACTATTTTAACACTAAAATCATTTTGAAGGGCCTGGACAAATGACTCAGTGGTTAAGAGAACTGGCTGCTCTTCCAGAGGTCCTGAGTTCAATTCCCAACAACAACATGGTAACTTACCACCATCTGTAATGGGATGATGCCCTCTTCTGAAGACAGCTATAGTGTTTTTATATACATAAAATAAATAATCTTTACACACGTACACACATACAAACACACATGCACAGAGAGAGAGAGAGAGAGAGAGAGAGAGAGAGAGAGAGAGAGAGAAGCATAGGTTTGATCTCCTGAAGCATACAGTTTAAAATGCTTTTGAGTAGTCTATATAATTTTGTAATACCCAGAATCTATCATTAAAACTGAAGATTGTCTATGGTAGGTGCTATAACTTGAAGTAATAATAGGGAAGCATCATATGTGGTTAGTTGCTAGACTATTAAAATTATACTATTAAAATTTTAGCATTCTTACTGATATAAGAACAACATCTTAGACTATACTTTAGTTAAAACAAATGACAAGCTTTGATTTGTAGCAAAAATTTTATTTATATGATAGAATATAGTAAAGTAAATTACATGTAACATTCTTATCAATCCAAAATTTAAAGCAAAAAGCACATTCCATAATACCACTTAAATTTTCTCTTGCTTTATTGGCTCTGCCTAAAAGCAAAATAAAATAAGTTGCTACCCTGTTTAATTTCAAGATTTCCAGTCCAATTTTATTACTTTTTTGTTGTTGTTACCTCATGTTAGTAGAGTAGAAAAATGCACACCACGAATCAATACTAAAAGGTTTTATCATGTTATATTTCAATCACAAACAGATTTCACTATAGAGAATAAGTGTAGTACAGCTTACAACAGGCAAATTGCAATATCCATTTAAGGTTTGGTGCCTACTACTCTCTAATATTCTTCCTCAACACTCCTTATTGTTATTGTCTGTCAGGGATCTTCTCTCACCCTCCTGCTTCAGCCTAAGTCACGTCATTTGTCAAACAAAGCCCACCTGTCTCATATTCATTTGGAAGTGCCCAACTGTAGTCTTAGCTCTACACATTTTTCTCATGAGGAGGAGAAGGGACCACCTACATGAGAAAGACATTTAATTTCTTTCCACCTGTCATCTTGTCGCTTTCCACCTCCATGTTACGTAGGCAGACTAGGTTCATTCAGATATATTGTCCTCATGTAACTTAGGAAAGTCCTGAGAGGAACCTTCACCTTCTTCATAGCACATTTTGCCATTTTCAGTTTGCTGGATATTCTCTTGTGGTTCATAGCACAGTACTGTGCCACAAAGTGTCAAACAATAAGAGTTTTTGAGAATATTTGCAATGAGTCCACAGGAACAGGCAACCCATAAGGGACACTAGCCATTATCAGAAGGCTCTTTCTCTCACTCTTCTTTTGATATCATAAACAGTGCCTTATTTCAATAATGCAGATATTTGATGTATCTCATGCATCATTGAAGAGATGTAAGGGTTGTCCTCAAATATTTCCTAGAATTCAGTATTTTAGCTCTCATACCAAGATGACTGTAACTTTTCTATACAAGCTTTTAGGTCTTCTTCCTTTTTCAAATTCTAATATTTGGCATTCCTTTCCTGGTTTTATATTATTATTGTTGTTATCATCATCATCATCATCATCATCATCATCATCATGATCATCATCATCATCAGTCTCCCTGTCCTCATCTCTCCCTCCCTCCTTCCATCTCTTTCTCTCTCTCTCTCTCTCTCTCTCTCTCTCTCTCTCTCTTTCTCTCTCTCTCTCTCTCTGTATATACACCTGTGGACAGCTTTCAGGAGGTGGTTCTCTTCTTCTACCATGGGTTCGAAGAATTAAATCAGGTTGACAAACTTGCACAGCAAGTGTTTTTATAGGCTGGGCCCTCTTGCCAGCTGCTAATTTTATTCTTTCTTGACTCCTGAACTCATATTAAAACAGACTACAATTGTTCTTTCACTCTTCGTCACACTCATCTAAACCTATACATGTTTCCTTATGCTACTGACATGCATTTCAAGATATTTTACCATATGTAAGTAGCACCTGATAGCTTGTGCTTGTACTTTTTCTCCACAACCCAATTCTATGCTGTTGCCACCTGTTAATTGTTTGTTTTAATGCATATTCTGACCTTTTCTATCTATGCTTTCAACAAGTCCAATACTCAGTAAAGAATGTCAGAAAGGCAAGAAATCAAGATGAATCTCAAGGTATAAACCTTGACTTTGACCTCAGATAAACAATTGCTCCACTGTGACCTCACTTAATTCATTTAGGTATTGTTGAAGTTCCTTCCTGGAAAGAAATATATAATTCCACAATTAACTCTAGCTCACCATTTCTGTCTGTTTCCAACCTATTTATCTACTCACCTGCCTATTATCTATCTGTCCCTCTATTGCCTTCATTTGGTTGTAAAACTAAAATACACTAAATTTTTTTCCCTCTCCTACTTTCCAGCAATAAATTGCTCAATATTATGGTACCTGTTGTGCTTATTTATTTACCTGTAATTTATTTTATTGAATCTTTCAGATTTATACATCTACTTCAGAAAAATGGAATGTATAGCTTGTAAATGTCCTGATCTGTCAGTTTCAAAACTTTCACTTATTCTGTTACCCTATTCTTGAACGTGTGCTCAGACACACACATATAAGGAAACATATAAACAAACACATACATATAAATACATGTACACATATAGACACATATACACGGATAAACACACCTCCACACAGACAGACACATATACACACACACATATATCTCTATATATTTGCATACACACATACACAAACACATACATATACATATATAAACACAAAACACATATAGACACATATATACTTATACACATATACACACAAATATACATATATATATATATATATATATATATATATATATATATATATATATATACATATACTCATAAACCCATACAAACACACATGTAGATATATATACACACAAATATAAACACATATACAATATACATATACAATACAAATTCATACAGGTACACACATACACATGATGACTCTTTTTTTTTCTTCCTCTGACACAAATGGGAACTCATGTGTACTCTATATTCTTATGAATAAGTTCCTTTATGGCTAGCCTTAGTTGTTTCATGTGGTAGTTTGAATGAGAATAACCCCTATAAATTTATATATGTATATGCTTACAAAATGGTACTACTTAAAAGGATTGGAAGATGTGGTTTGAATGGAGTAGGTGTGGCCTCCTTGGAGCAAGTGTGTCATTATGGGCAGACACTGAGGTTTCAAAATCCCATGCCAGACCCAGTGGTTTGGTCTCAGATCCTTCTCCAGCACCATGTCTGCCTGTGTGCTACCATGAATCCTACCATGCTAGTAATGTACTAAGCCTCAAAAGCGATAAGCAAGCATCAATTAAATGCTTTCTTTTATATGAGTTGCCTTGATCAGTGACTAAAACATCTCATGTGGAAAATTAAGGTAATATTCATATCTCAAAGCTCATGTAGAATAATCAATGCAAGATGTTCAATATAATGCTGGCCTGTAACAAGTCTTCAGTTCTTGTTCTTCAAGCTCTTCTTAATACTAATCCCAATGCAATAAGGGCTCCTTTAAAGGAACCTGCACTATTGGTATTCCAGCAGGGTACAATCACAACCTGATAGACAGGTTGAGTTCCCTAGATATACTTTTAATAACCTCTAGAAGAGTTCTTATTTGAAGATTTTCTGGAAATGATAAGGGGATTTGTTGTCAATAACTGACTCTATATTCCATAAGAAAAAATGCAGAAAGTTTATTATATGATGTGAATGTCATCTGGGCTTCATATCTCTAGTGAGGAAGTTCTTTATCTCACAGCCAAAATAATCAAGCCTGCCACTGTATTTGTTTTGGTTCTGCAGGAATACCTCCATGTTTTGTTTCATGCAGATCCAAACTTCTTCATCCACATAGGATCACTTTTATTTCCACAAACCAAATCAATGGGACTCCCTAGTTTTTAATGTCTACTATCCACTTCCTCTTCTGCTGTAATAGAAAACAAGCCCTGGTTGATAATCCGGTCTTCATCCATGTGTGTGCCTACTCCCCTTTTCTGGGATTCTGCCTCCTGTGGTTCTTTACTCCCCTTCTGTTATGGCTAGGGTTGTTGTTGTTGTTGTTGTTGTTGTTGTTTTGTTTTGTTTTGTTCTGTTTTGTTCTGTTTTTTGATATCTTGACACAAGCTGGAGGAGAAAGGCCCAATTTAGAAAATGACTCTGTAAGATCTGAAATGTAAATGAAGAAAATATCTAATAAAAGTTGGAAAAAGAAAAAAAAAAGATCTAGCTGTAGGGCATTTTCTTGATAAGGGATTGATGCGGAAGTGCACAGCCTATTGTGTATGGGACCACCTCTGGGGTGGTAGTCCAAGGTTCTATAAGAGAGCAGGCTAAGAAAAATCAAGAGAATCAAGCCAGTAAGCAGTGCTCCCTCCATGGACTCTGCACCAGTTCTTGTCTCTTTTTGTTGTGGACTGCCTTGGTGCTGTTTGTATTTTGATACTAATCCTGCTCCTCCCCCCTCCCCCGCCCCACTAGGAGCAGATCACAGACTCAGGTGAGTCCATGTGAAACTGCTCCCCACTTTAACTGATAATAAAGGCTAGAGCCTGTGATTGGGCAGTGGAAGGAAAAGGTGGGGACAGAGAGGAAGGAAAGAGGAAGGGGGGCGGGGAGAAGAAAATGGAAGAAGGAAAGATGGAAGATGGATCAGCACAGGAACTCAGCCTGTTCTTGTTTACTTCAGTTCATGGTGAAGAACAACACTGAAGAAAGAACAAATTTTCTCTCAAGAGTTTCTTTGAACTTCCTCTCTTCCTGGTGTCATTCAGTCCTAGCATGTTTCCACCTGAAGTTTCTATCACATTCTCTTTTGACCTTTGCATGTAGATGCTGCATTGCCATCACGGCCACTGCCATCTGCCTTTAACTTGCACCACTGCTACCCCCACCCACAACACCTGTAATTTACTTCCTGAAATTTCTTAGTCTTGCCCCATTCAGATAAATAAATAACTAAAAACACAAGCAAGATTTCTATTCTTCCCTGAAGTTACATCCACCTTTCCCCCTGCCTAATCTAAAGCTTATAAGAAATCCATTATTAGAATAGTTTTTTTTTTTTAAATTATCTCCAATATGCCTCTTGCTGTCCTTGCTGTGCACCTAAGTTTCTAATCAGCATTCCCTGGTTGGAATGAAGTTTCTGAGTCCCCTGTGTCATCTTCCCTTGAAGGCATCCCAGAAGCCCAAGCCTTTGTAGACTAAACAAGCCCTTTCACTCTTCCTGGGAAGCTCCTCCTTAAGCTAGCCCAGAGAGAGAATCACAACAGCCAAGTCAATGGAACATATTTACCACCCTTCACCTTCCTTTGTTTTTCTCTTTTCCTACTGACTTAGCATATTTGATCAGCTCAAAGTTTGCAACTCGCCTAGACACTGGCAGAGAGCCTGCTCACAGGTAGAAGCATCACTGAACTGTCATTTCCAGGCAAATTGCCTGTGTCCAGCTCCACTGTGGCTCTTTCATAGACAGACTCCCTTTCTTAAGGGGAAGCCTGAGCATGTACTATGCCCTTACTTCCTTTGGCCCCTCTAAGAACTGAACTTCCTGAGCCTTCTGCCTGACATGAAAGAACACAACTATTTTAGAACACAACCCTTTTCTCGTGGTATCATTTCTAAATTAAGCCTGTTCTGCTTCTTCCCTCTTTGCTCTTTCTTTACCTCACATCTAAGGAGAGTCATGCTGTCTCATCAGAGCTCCAAGCCTCCTACACAGGTAAAAGAAGATTCACAAACTAAATTTAGTAGAAATTTTATTTAAGATGTATTGACTGTAGAATATGTCATGATTTCTAACCTGAAAATTACAGGGGTCTGTTGTGATCTAGTCAGGTATGGTATCACAATCATAGAAATTGTCAAACAAAATTAAATAAAAATTATGTATAACCTGCATTTAACTCTTAAGAAAACAGAAAAGAAGTAGTGAAATACAGTTAAGGCTCTTCTTAGCAAATGCTGCCATGCTCCCTATTCTTCAGACAATGTAGATCCTCACAAAAACTTAACATGCCCATTTGTTTCTTTCTCCTGTGTTTTGGTTTTTGTGTCACTAGCTAAAAGGTGACACTTCAGCTCACCAGGGTAGGAACACCCACATACATGCTACTTTCCAATTTCCCATCCTTTATGTTCATGTTCTAACATCATCTATACCTGGCCATCCCCAGAAGCCCAAATTCTCTGTTCTTGAGTTATTCTTCATGCAGAAGAAAGGTGGAGGGCAGTCCACTTCATTCTCAGCAATAATCATATCATCAGACTCTGGACTATGAAGGAAAGCCCAGTAACTGTCCAAATATACCCACCTGCTTTAAGAAGGTATCAGAGTATGTGATGATTAATTTTTATTATCAGCTTGATTGAAGAGAGAATCACAAGAAAATGTGTGTCTGGCTGTGTTTATACGGGTGTTTGCAGAAAGTTTTAACTCAGAAGAGAAGACAACTCTGACTCTCAGTGTATCATAACAAATAGACCAAATAACAAGAAGAAAAGAGGCTATACACCAGAATTCCTCTCTCTGCTTTCTGCCTGCAGATGTGAGATGCTACCAGCTTTCCTGCCACAACAGACTGTATCCCCAAGAACTGTGAGCCTCACAAGCTCTTCCTAACTTAATTTGCTTATTGTCAGATATTAAGTCACAGCAGTGGGAAAAAGAACTAATACAAAGAAAGAAATAAGAATACAAGGCTTTGCATTAAATTTTCTTCTTAAAGTTCAAATTCATTTTAGTTGGCTATCCCAACCGACCTAAACAAAAAGAGATGGGAGAGAGATTTTATGAATCCTTCTTTTTCTATGTGATTTGTTAAATGTAACCTTGCTACATAAAGGTCTGAGTCTAATCAACTCCAAGCACAGTACTGGAATGCAGTAAAGCAAGCCCTGTTGTTACCATTGCAATGACATTTAACAAATCATTTTCTGTCTTCGTTTGGGTTTCTCAGAAGCACACACTAATTTAAATATTTCACTCCAATCAGTTGGCTTGGAAAGTGATTCCCAAATGCCAGTAGCTGAGTGGAAACAAACAAAAGAAATCTGTAAAAAAAAAATGTGTTATGAATCAAGATCTTCTTGTTTGTAACTGGGGATTAAACCTTTTGGAAGGAAAGAGAACACAGACTTCTAAGATCAGTTTTGTATGAGATTTAATTTCCATCAAAAGATCAGGAGGGCAGTGGCATTGGATACATGCACGATGAAGGCATGCAGGCAGAGAAGCCTCTGCTGGCAGCAGAAGCTTACAACCAAAGAGCTACAAGTTCTACAAGTTGGAAGAAGAGTTGAGATCTGTGAAAATACTAAACTAAGGCTCGAGGGTGGGTATCTTGCTACTTTCCCCTAGACAACTCATATTCACTCACACCATGTGAAAGTCACCCCATCCTATCACCTACTCACATTGCCTTTTGTAATAATAATGCAGCACAAGTGTGAGAGGAATAGAGTGTATGTGTAAAGTCTGAAACCAGAAATGGCATGCACTGCCTTTTTCCTTTATTGTTTGTCCTGTCACTTCCTGAGAAGCTCACCTAGCTAGTGCTACTGCTTCTTTTGGTGCTTACCTGGTAGAGTGACCCACATTCCCATTCTTGAGATTCAATCCAATATACTGTGCCCTAGTCAGGGAGAACTTCTGTTCACTCACCTTTATCATTAATCATGAAGGAATGAAGGGAATCTGACAAAAATTCCATGAATGCTAGACATGCTTCCTTGTATCCATCTGTAGCAACAACTTTACCTTCTCTTGATAGCAAGGACCATAATGAGTCAGAATGATAACTTGCTTCTTCGGCTGCTCATCTGCTACTATGAAATCACAAAGTGACCATGTGCAAACCACAGCTATAATTTAGTGAAACACATATCACATCCAAAGGGAGAAGCCTTGCTTCCTGCTCTTGAGAACAGCTCTGTTTTTGACCCTTCCCCAAATCTCATGTGTAATAGAAGTAACTCACATATGGGCAGTATTAGGTAGTGAAATTTTAATACCTAATGTGTTGCAAAGTCAAGGAGCATACTTCCAGGGATACTGTAGGAGCCTGGTCACTTCCTCTTTCCAATGGTCAGAAAGAGAGCAATTGATCTATCATACATTTCTTCCATTGTTTGATCCTTTGATATAATTTCAAACCAACAGGACCAGTGACTATGTACAAGAACCTCTGAAACTGGGAGTCAAAACAATCCCTTTCTCTTTACATGCTGATTATTTTAGGTATTTAAGAATATGGTGACTGACATAGGGATGTGGCCTCTAATCCAGAAAGTTTAAAGTTGTGGACAGAGGAACCACAAATGTAATCATACAGCATTTTATAATGGCTCTACCTTTTCAGATCTTGATCTCCAAGCTAGTGTCATATACTTAAGAATGGAATGACACAATATTTAACAAGGCAAGGCATTTCGGGTATTACACAATAACGGAATCAACAGATACTGAGGCCATGTAAGACTTCCATCCCTGCTAGTGGATTCCTTGGACCAAACATCACCACATAGAATTCCATTAGGATAAGTCAGACACTCACTCCATGGGCTATGACTGTGATCAGGAAGGTATATATTCATGTTCATTGGCATTCTGGAAATCAGCTCAGGTACTAAGTATAGCATCAAAAGGGCACAAAGTGGGCAATGACAGTGTCAACTGCGCAGCATAAATCTCACGTTCCTCATGTATTCTTTGGAACCAATAATACTGGATCAACAATTACTCATATGTTATTCAAATTTTATGGTCGTAATGTTTTGTAATAGAAGCTAAAAATAGTATCCCAATTTTTAGAAAAAGAAAAAAGCCCGGTATTGGGGTTTATTTCATTTTCTATTTTACTTACACCTATGGTCAATTTGTAAATTTAAAACTAAGAAATAAAAATTAGTTGATTTTAAAATAGTTATAAATGCAAAACAGAAAACTTGGTAAGTCAGTTTCCAAAAACATTATTCCAATTCATAACATAGGCAAAGAGGAAGTGAAATTAATTTGAAATGAGTTTGAGAAGTTTACTAACAGGAGAGGAAGGTCATTCATTAATGCATGCTTAATTAATATTTTACCTAATTGAATACTTAACAATACCCTCAATTCCTAAGATTACTAAACAGAGTCTTTATATTTAAAACATTACATTCAAAACTTTCAGAATTAATTTTCATGTCTCACTTGTTTTTTCTCACAGTTAAAAAATCAGCTCTAATTTATTTATTTTCAGTAAGTTCATATCTCTTTTTGATCAAAACACACTTATTTTTATTAATTTGTATAAATGTTGGTTGAAACTGTAGGGAGAAAATGATGGTGTAGCCTTAGCGAGAAGGTCACAGCATGAAGTCAAAGGACCAGTGAAGTAGAAAGAAAAGGCCCACTAGGAAAATGGCTGGAGAGATCTCGAGGCTCCACCGACACTGTAAGAGCAAAAAGGGCATCCAGCTGCATAGAGAGAACACTGTGGGCTCCACTGTTTTACAAGGGAAAGCACAGGTCCAGCTGATTAACCCACATAGCAGCATGCATGAGTGACAAGATCTTGCAGAGTTCTCTAACAAGAATGACAGTCTGTTGCCCTTGTCAGATTGGCTTTTAATTACTTGTATCTTTGAAAGAATTGTGATTTTTTTTTATAGAGTAGACAGTTTCCATTTTTATAATTTTTTCTCTTTATTTTTCTTTCTGCTGACTTTTCATCATTATGGTCAAATATACTTATTTTAACTAAATATGCACACACATATATTGTTTTAAGCAAATTTTAGTAGCAATTTTACACTAAAATAGTATAAAGATCTATTTCTACATTCCTGAGGCTGTTCAGTTATTCAACTATAACTACGAAATGCCTAGTATATTGTCTCTCCCAGTGCCAGTAATAAAAAAGTGAGCATAAAACTGTGGATGCGTCTGAAGAGTCTAGCTGGAAATTCCTCAAACCTCAAAGCAATAAGAAAAATAATGGGCAAAGTCACACTAGGAAAAGAATATGTGGTGATATCCTTCATGTCCTTTACAAAGGGCAAAGATGAAAAGGAAAAAGTCATTAGTGACAACAAACACCTGTCACAAGGCTTAGGGCTTGACAAGCCAGAACTTATGACTACACCAGCATTCAAGATTAATG
>CACVCL010016367.1:0-199367 GCA_902729485.2 Mus minutoides | reverse complement strand
CTGCTGTGCCAGGCTGCCACTGTGGTTTGGGAATTCTTGCTCTGGACTTGAATAGTGTCTTACTCACTTCTTTCTCCCCTTCTTTTTTTTTTTTTTCCCCAATGTTGGCTCCGTCAAACATTGAACATCAGAAATGCTAGGCAGGTGATCTTACTGCAGGGCTATGTCCCTGCCCTGCAATTTGGTCTCATTTTGTTGGATTTTTATTTCTTCCTTGTTGTGCACTGTACTTCCTGTTGAACACTGGCTCTCATTCTGTTGAATTCTGTTGACTTTTTGGACAACAGGGATATGATTTGGGTAGCCTAGTTCTCGGGGCTTTTTTGTTTTTGTTTTTTTAAAATTAAGTAAAACAGAGTTTTAAAAATAGAAATTCTGTTAAGACAGCCATTTGGCATGTTAAGAATCAAACTTGAGTTTAGTTTCTGAAATAAGTAATTTTAGAAATGCTTCTAAAATAACTGATATGCCCCTTGTTAAAACTGGGGTAGTTGTTGTTGTCGGGGTTGGATGGATTCTAGCATGTTTTCTTTTTCCTTTGGGGTGAGGGGTGGAATGTGTGTGTGGGAGGGTTGTACTCCATGCCAACTCTCTCTCTCTCTCTCTCTCTCTCTCTCTCTCTCTCTCACACACACACACACACACACACACAGAGAGAGAGAGAGAGAGTCGTGCACTATATTCTTTCTAATGTGCCTCTCATATAGTGGCAGCTATTTGGTTGAATTTTAGAATGTGCCTTGAAGATTAAAATAAAGAATAAAGTAATGACTGCTTCCAGACCAGGTAGAACATGACTGTTAACACTTTTGCTTGGAGATTTCGCTTATTAAAAAACAACAACAACAACAACAACAAAACCATTGCATTGTTTTTAACCAAAGCAGCACAAGTGGGCCTGTGTGTTGACGACATGTATCTTACAGGTGACGTGGATGAGGAATGCCTTCAAAATTGTCTCTATTAGAGGGCAACCGTGCAGTGCCAAGTCCCCAGCACCTAGAGTAGTGCACAGTGCATCAATTACTAAATTGATGAGTTTCTAACAATTAAACAACCCGAACCTAATGGCCACATCTATCTTTTTACTGGTGAACAGTGTTAGGGACTTGTAACTCTCACGTGGTCTGATGTTTGTCTGCCAGCTGATTAGATATTGCCTGTAGCCACATTTGTATCTGTCTCGTTTTCATTTGTGACCCGAGTGTTACCAGGGCCCTCAGTGTGACCATGGATTTGAGACTATTCACTGGAACCTGGTAGGCTCACACAACTGAAGACACTGAGTTCCCTCTCCTAGAATTTACCAGTAGCCGATAGTTTACAGTAAGGGGTAGAGCCCTTTAAGCTCCACCCCCCAGTCTGTGACTGATTGTTGACAGGGCCAGTCTCTGCTGGCCCAATGCAGGTAGCAGTAGTTGCTGTGAGTTTGTGATTTCGATGGCTGTGCCATGCCCAGAAGGTAGGTCATTTTGCATCTTTCTCTCTTTCTTCTGGCTCTTACATTCTTTCCAACCTTCTGCTGTGTTCCCTGAGCCTTCCTTAAATGGGATGGTAGAAATGTCCTGTGTATAGCAGAGCATTCAGTTGTCACATATTCTCAGCACCTTGAGCAGCCAGTCTGCCGCCCCTTGCAGAGAGAAGCTGAGAACTGCGTCTGTCTACAGTGTAAAGATAACTATTGAAATACTATGCCAGTTTAGCTAAGCAGTAGTTAGGTAAACCACCAGGGCCTGTGCCTTTCCTAGCCGTGAGTTTTTGACTCAGTTTACAGTACTAGGCATGGTTACTCTATGGGCCTCAGGTTTAATCAGAGAGCAGTTGGTTTCTCCATATCAGCTGTACCACTATTGCACAAATAAGCTTAGATTCCCTAGAATATAACCTAGAAGGTTATATTCTGTCTCAGAAGAAGCTGCCTGTCTTTTTGCTTGGGGTTGTCTCCACACCACCATCTCTGGCAGCATTGTAGCTTTTTAGTAACTATTTGTTGATTGACATAGAGCTTTGCAGTTTCTATAATGCCTTCCTAAATGGTTCCAATAACTGGTGCCTTTAAGAGCCTGGATGATGGGATCACCCTGGTCTGATGGACATGAAACCAAGGATGAAGGAGGCCAAGTTAGTTCTCTCACAAGGTCCTAGGTCATCAGTAGGAGAGCTAGAGCTACAGGCTCTAAATCTGTTGACTTCTGTACCCTTTCCCCAATAACTTCTGAACATTGGTTAATAGAATTTCCCCTCTGCTTTCTCCAGTTGAGACCCTCTTTATTTCAGACTCTGACAGAGAGAGTTCCTACATGAAGTGTCTTCCAAATGATACGTCATCATCACCGCTCACATGCCCTTCTGGGGTGTCAGTGTGGATCATTTACGGTAGTCTTCTGGGTTACCTGTGGGAGGAACCTATGATAATACTTCATCCTGCTGGTGGCAGGGATGTAAACTAGTGCTCCTTTCAAACCAATTGCATTTGTTTTTCGTTCATTTGAAACGTAAATTAATCAACGCCAATAACCCAAGTCATTCTATTTACTTATCATTTATTTATTGTGGGGATGTGTTTTATACGTACACATGCCTATGTACTCCACGTATGTGTGCGGAGAGGCCAGAGAAGGAGGTTGTGCATCCTGCTGTATCATTGCCCAGCTGAACCTGGGGCTAGGCTGGTGGCATTCGTTCCTCCTGTCTTTGTCCCCATCCCCCTACCTCCTGCTCCTCTCCCATCACTGTGGTCATAGATGAAACATGGCGGTACACAGCCTTGGCACGGATGCTGGGAATCCAAGCTCGGGTCCCAGACATGCTCAGCAACTGAGCCGTCATCACTCAAGCCTACAATCCCAGTTCTTCACATCAGACTCTTGGGGCTCTGAGAGGACCACTCTCTGGCTATTCTCGCTTGTCTTGCATGCCTGGTCATTTGGAGATAGAAATTTAAGCAGTGATGAATGAGCTCGGCTGACGTTTCTGGAACCTTGCCCAGGAAGCAGAAATCTTCCACGGGATATTAGACGAGCAAGAGAAAAATGCTGGCCCAACACTCAGTCCTCAAAGGGTAGGGATTCCTGGGTGTGCATTTTGTCAGAGCCACGTAGCTGCCGGCCAAACCCTAACAGCACACAGCCAAGACAGCAGACATTCACGGCACCTTATCTCACGTCAACTCTCGTTAGTCATAGACCAAGAGAGATAATTTGGTAACTTCACCAAGTTTCTGTCCAGTTTGTGGCTGGTATGTCAGAGTTCTAACCAGACTGCTAAATTTGAACAATGACATCCTCTGACAAATGACCGTAAGGCATTACTAGACCATGACTTGTCACACAGCTCTGGTGTCCTTGGAAAACATCAGCAAGGATGTCAGCCCTTTGGCTTATGGGGACATCGGGCTTTAGTATCAGTGCTGAGGTGCTGATGGGAACAGCTAATGCCCCCTGCTGTGTTCTCTGTAGTACAGCCATGGCGGTGGATGGTGGCGATATTAAGAGCGGTTTGGGGTAGAAAGTAAGCTTTCTTCTCATCTTCATCAATGCCATCCCAAGCCATTGTGCTCCTCTCAGGCTGTCACGGAGCAGAATATCATCCCTGGTGCTGTTGCTCCATCACAGCTGAGGCTTTTGTTATCCCAGGACTCGACTCCACGGGAAGGATGCTGGCCTCATTAAAGGCCTTCCAGGGAGCGGCTCTGAGTTCATGGCTGTCTCTCCCTTTGCCCTTCAACCTAGTCGTACTTGGTGAGAACCTTGAGCATCTATCTGATGCACACGGATGGACCTTGTAAGCAGACAGCTTAGCAGAAGCAGAGGTGGGTTTTTTGTTTTTTTCTTCCGAAGAAATAATTCTGGAGGAAGGGAAAAGCTACTTGTTCTCTGAGGTCGCACAAATTGTTTTGTTTATTTTTGTTTTAAGTGTCTTGTTTCCTTCATTTTTCCAAACTGCTAATGCCTTTTTCTGAAGATTAGATGAGTTTAGAGAGGTACAAGCCTAGGATTGTTACCAAAATCACTTACTCTTTTCTTGTTTGTGTGATTTTTTTTTTTTTTTTTTGAGACAGGGTTTCTTTGTGTAACAGAGGCCTAGCCATCCTGGAACTCGATTTGTACACCAGGCTGGCCTCAAACTCATAGAAATCTGCCTGCCTCCTCCTCCAGAGCTCTGGGACTAAAGGCATGCGCCACCACTCCAGGATGTGTCTTTCCCGTCTCTCGCAGGTGTCTTGGCATAGGCAGTTTTATCCTGTGGAAAACCTTGCTTTGAGCTGGAGGGATTGCGCTGTTATTAACCAAGCCAGCACTAGGACCAGAAAGCTCTCCGCTTGACGTGCAGTTTCAGCGGAGGACACCTGCCACCACTGCACAGTGTAGCCATTGTTCCTTCTCTGAGAGCATTGTGGGCAGAGCCGTGGCTTTTAAAGCCCGGAGTTGACTCCTCCTTTGTCTCCCTGCCTGCATTTCGGTTTCAGTGGAATCCCTTCCTGTCTATTCTGATTTCACTGTTACAAACTTACCATGTGTTTACTGGTACATGTGTTTCTTCTGAGAGTGCATGCTGAGGTGTCTCTGTGGTAGGAGGAGCGGTGGGCAGGGTCGGAGGCAGGCAAATGAGCTGGACTCAGATGCCTGCTTCCTTGGAGTTGGGCAGAGGGAAAGCATTTGACCTCTCTGGATATGGGCTGTCTGGTGTGAGTGACATCATCAACACCCCCGGGGAGAAGATTTTCCCAGTGTGCTCTGCTTCTTGGGATGCTTAGAGGATCCAGAGTAGCTGAAGGCCTTGGTACCCTGAAGCAGTTACATCTTCCTAGGAGGTCATGTTAATTAAAGGACCCTTACGCACTGCACTCGTGAGTGACATTTGGATAGGATTTTCTACCTGTGCTAACTTTGTGGACTAGAGCAAGAAAATACATCTCTAGGGAAAGTTCTGTTTGTCTGTCAGCCCTGAAGTGTTCCTGGACACTGGGGTTTGAATTTCTAAGTGAAAAGCTGCACACTGATGCCCTTTTGGTGGACTGCCTGGGGCCCAGGAGTATTACAGATACCTCTTTCTTTCTTTTTTTTTTTTCTTTCTTTCTTCGAGACAGGGTTTCTTTGTATAGCTCTGGCTGTCCTGGAACTCAGAAATCTGCCTGCCTCTGCCTCCCGAGTGCTGGGATTAAAGACGTGCGCCACCACGCCCGGCTCCTTTTTTTTTTTTTTTTTCTCTAATTTTGAGGTATTTATATAATGAGATATCTCGAGGCTAGGATCCAAGTGTAAACAGAAATTTATCTCTGTTTCATGGTAACATATACAGGTACCCTGGTGGCAGATTTATGTATTATTTTGAAGAATTTTCTGTGTGAAACCAAGTTTGATAGTGTGGAATTTTCCACTTCTGTCTCTGTGTTGGCACTGGAAGCAGTTCAGGTTTTAGATTATTTAAAATTTTTGCATCAGGGATGACCAGGCTGTAGCGAGTTTGGACTTCATTTATTAGCCCTTATTATTTCAGATAAAAGGCAATCTATGGAGAAGGCTGATAAAGGATAGGTCTCCCATTCTTGTTCTGAATTCTCATGTTCCTTTTAAGAACTTTAATTGTGGAAGCCACATATGTCAATTGTATAAAACCGGAACATATCAAGAAGGAAATACAAGTATATTCTAGAAATGTTTTTATTCACGCCTTGGTGTCGTTAGCGCATTCCGTAGGATAATCCAGGATTCGTTGATTTGCTGTCTTGTATTTTTTGGCTTTGGGGACTGAGGTTTCAAGTGAAGGTAGAGGTTAAGATGCTACTTTTTTGGGCACATTTGTGATGGGTTGATGGATACCATTTTGACTTAACAAAAGGAATTAGTTGCAAGCTGGTCTCTGAAAATAGCATTGGTCCTGTTCCTACTTGCCTAGGATTTCAGTATTCAGAATGTATAGATGTTATCATAGCTACTAGTATAATTGATGCTAACACATGGAGACTTCTTAATCTCTTATCTCTTGCTGCTCAAGAATTGCTGTCAGAGCATCAGACATTTTTGACACCGTGTGTCTGAGTGTCTTTTACTCCTCAAGCCAAAGTGTGGTTGTGTAGTGGTAAAGTAATTAATCGGTTGTTTTTATGGAAACATACATTTGATAATACTTACAGATACAGAATACACTTGATAATACTTATGAATACAGTGCACATTTGAAAATACTTATGACTTATTTACTGAGGATTGGTTTTGCACAATAATTTTCCCTATTAGGAAACAAAAGATGACTGATGGCCCCTTTGTTGTTCAGCCCATAAAATTGAGGTCCTATTCACATTGCAATGCAAATATATTCTGATTCCTAAACTACACAAAGCTTCCTTTATGGTCTCCGCTTTAGTGTCTTTCTGGTGTCCTTTGAAGTTCTGAAATGCTTTTCGAGTTTGGTTGAGATTAAGTCTGGGTTTCATTTTGTTTCTTGAAACATATTGAGCAACTTAATTTTCTGTTTCAGTTCCTAAGGGGAATGACTCCAGGCCTCTGTGTCCCAGGCCCTGCCAGAACATTCCTGTGGTTTTCCATGGGGCAGATCAGTGCGCTCATGAAACCTTAGTTGTAGCTTGTGTTTTCCATGGTTAATTAAAACATCGGGCTTTAAAATTTTCCATGGACGGACAGACGGAGGGCATCCCCAATCAGAGACCCTTTTCAGTAGACCCAGCTTGTGCTCAGGGTACCTATAAGAGCTGTTTCTGTTCATTAATAACTTTACTCCTTTGAAAGTTGTTGTTTGGGTTACACTTGGGGGGCGGGGGCGGGGGCGGGGAGAACTTACACGAATGAGAATATCAGCCCTACTGATGGCTCTTTGCCTTTATCCCTCCAGGTTGAGCATCTGTAGTGAGCTGCTGTGCTCTCCAGCCAAGCATGCTGTGGTCGGATCTGCCCAGCCCTGGAATAGAATCCTTTGCTGGATGGAAAATCCATAAAAGAAAGCTCTTGTGAAGAGCTGAGTCCAACGCCTCTGACTTAAGTGCGCCCAGGTTGGTGTTAAGGAAGTTGCTGGAGAAAGTGGGTCTGGTTGGGGGTGTGGTTTTGTTCTTTGTGTGTTTTTGAGCCAATCCTAAATGGTCATGGCCGGTAATATGAGAGATTCCCAGATTCGCATCAGTGAGGTTTTCTGAGTGCTTTCTCAGTGTAGTGTGTTGTTTTCTTTCCTTTTCTGTCCTTTGTCCTTCTTCATCCTCTTTCAGCTTCCTTTTCTCTCTCATAGAGAGGAAGGCCTTCAGTATAGTTATGGACAAAGCTACAACCCGAGGCCACCCACGGCAGCCTCAATAGCCCTGGCTTTGTAGTAGAGAGGGGTGGGGGGAGAGTGAGTGTTGCGACCTCTCTGAGGCATTGTTACTGATCTAGGTTCTTACGTGGGTGGGTGGCTCATTTCTCTGGGGGTTCCAGGCTGTTCAGACTTTGTTTGACAAAATTGTAATGCTTGGGTTTTGTTTTTCCCCAAACAAAAGCTACTGACCCATTCATTTTCGGAAACATTTGGTGTTAAGGTGTTCATACAGAAAGGAAATGCCCCCACAATAGATGCCTATAGAAACGTGCACTAATAGTTCTGTGTATCAGGAGAATGAAACAATGTAGAGAATCCGTTCTGCAGAAGTGTATGCACAGGAACAGTTACCACAGGCAGCTGTCAATGACTGTCAGTACGAACAATCGAACAATCGGAGAGCATGGACTGGCATCGCTCACTGCATTCCTGATAAGTCACCCAGAATTCCCCTGGGCTATTCCCCTCCCCTCATGTCTAGCCTCTGGAGAAGAGGACTCACTGATTCACTATGGGCTGTGACATAAGCCTGTCTAGTCATGGTCACAGTGGTGAGTGTTTGGAGGCCTCAGGGCTGACACTGAGAAATATTGAGAAAAGGCTTTTCCTTTTGTGAGGTTGCTAAGCTGCAGCTTCTGGAGGAAACTCCATGAGCAATAAATAAGTTGACTAGGATGAATAAGAGCAGAAAGGTGCGGGAGGGGCAAAAGTTGGGGAAGGGGGGACACATGAACATACACACATATGCATGCATATATGTTAGCATATGTGTACACAGAAATACATATATAAGGTTTCCCAGATATACATGTATGTATAGCCATACATATGTACATATACACATATAAGCATACCTGTACACACACATGTATATATATATATATATATATATATATATATATATATACAAGCAAACATATATACATAGAGACAAACATGTCTTTGTGTATATATATATATGTGTGTGTGTGTATATATATATATATATATATTTATATATATCACATGTACACATACACACAATAGTATGTGTACATGTGATAAAAGTAAAATGATAAAGTAAAATGGCATACATAGACATGCATACATCCTAACACATTCACATAAACAGACATGTATGGGCCCATGTGCTTGCATACAGAGCTTTCACCCCCAAATTAGCCCCAAAGCAACATCTTCTGCTTCTCTTTACAGACAGATTAGCTAGTAATCAGGTGACGGTTGCATCTTGGACACCCAGATCGCAGTGACTTCTGGCCTGTGAGGTCTCAAAGTAAAATGACTGTGGGGTAGTCTTGGTTTCAACAGGGTTGAAGTGTAGAGGGAGGGACAGTGCGAGCCAATGCGCAGTGTGGACATATTGCATCTCTAGATGTAGGACAGGCTTGACAGGCTACATGGAAGCCGGCGTGGAACTCAGTTCTGCTGGGTGGGTGGGGAGCGGCAGAGAGGACTGTTTGAGGAGAGATGGGATTTAGGTTTCAGGAACAGTTAAAAATCTATTTAACTCAATTACTTGCTTTTTTGAATCTAAAAGGAAGGCTTCCCAGATCCTATACTTAGAGCAAATTGCTGATAAGGAAGATAATTCCTCATGCTGGTAATGGTGTCTTATTTACTGTAAATACAATGGCTGGGGAGGCCAAATGAGAGGTTGTCAGGAAGCTGCCCAGAGTTTAACAGCCCGGGCTGGGTTGGTGCTCTTTCCAAACCCTTGGCTGGCTTCCGTCCCAGTCAATCCAAGTACATCAGTGAGATTTGAACCACCCCACTTCCCTGCTCTTATTTTCATTATTTGATATTTTGAAAGAATTAACATTACTTGCTTATTTCAAATCTAGTAGACTTTTTCAGGGGATAAGTTCAGGCCTTAAAGGAATTGAGCAGAAAATACAGTTTCCATATAACTGTCACAATCCTTCCCTATTAATATTGATGTCTTGTATTAGTTTGGCACAACTCGTATTGATATAGTTCATTAATGTCTGAGGTTTATATTAGGTTCACTTTTTGTGTTGTATATTTTTACGCTTTTTTTCTTTTTGTGTGGTTTGTATATTCTGAAGCCCTTGATAATATATCTTTACATAGATAGTATTATACTGGTTAGTTTTTGTCAACTTGACACAAACTAGAGACACCTAGGAGAAGGGAACCTTCTCCAAATGAGGAATTGTCTCCCTCACATTGGCTGTGGACTTGGCTGTGGGCATGGTTGTGGTCATGGCTGTGGGTATTTTCTTGATTGCTAATTTATGTATGAGAGCCCAGTCCACTGTGGGCAGTATCATTCCTGTGTAAGAAAAGTAGCGGAGCCGTGCTTTTTTCTTTACTAATTGTCTTTTGAATGTAGAACCACCCTTTTGGTTGTGATCCCATTGATGCTATCACAATATTAAGAGCATTGGTTCATGACCTCATGAACATGGAGTATATTTCCATGTTTTTAGGTCTTTGGTGTCTTTGAGCAGCGTGTTGTTCATCACTGAACTCAAACTGGGAAAGAACCTGGAGGTAAGAGCTGATGCAGAGGCCATGGAGGGGTGCTGCTTACCGGCTTGCTCCCCATGGTTTGTTCAGCCTGCTTTCTTATATATCCCAGGACCACCAGCCCAGGGATGGCACCCCCACAATGGGCTGGGCCCTTCCCCATCCATCACTAGTTAAGAAAAGCCCTCAAGCTTACCTACAGCCATGTAAGATGTAATTTTTTTATGGAGGCAGTTTCTTAATTAAGGATCCCTTTTTTCTGCTCACTTTAGCTTGTGTTGAATTGTCATCAAACTAACCAATACAATGTCCTGCAGTGATATAATGTAAGTTTCAATTCATTTTAAATTACATCAATATAGGAAACTATATGTGTAATGTTTTAATTGATGATATCCTTAATGGCTAGAGACTTTTGATGATAATGAAGTTCAGTTTATGTTTTGTTTTGTTTTGTTTTTTTCCCTTCACTCTCCCCCTCCTTCCCTTTCTGTCTCAGACTCTCCCTTTGTAGCAGAGGCTATCATGAAATTTGGTAGGTAGTCCAAGCTGGCCTCAAACTTGGGGTATTCCTGTCTCAGCCTCCAGATGGTGGCATTGCAGGTGTGTGCCAGTATATAAAGCTCATAGCTTTGATGTTATAAAACTCTTCTCTTTAATCAAAGTTCACAGATATTCTTGTTGTTCTTTTTTAAAGAATTTTTATTCTTTTAGAGCCTTACATCTCAGTCTTTGATCCACTTGAGGTTATTTATGCTGAAAGTCCCAAACTACCTTTATTTTTACTTTTGCATATATAATCTAGCTCCATTTGCTGAGAGAACTCTTTCATCCTTTGCTTGTCATGATACAGTTTAGAAAATCAGTTACTCTCTGTGCTTGGTCTGTTTGGGTTGTATGCTGATCCTTAGGCCCGCGCTTTTCACGGTGCAGTCTCTCTGTGAAAAAGATTTGAGAACTAGACTTTCATTATGGCCCATTTCCATTAACAACAACAACAACAACAACAACAAAAACACCTGTTTTCTCAGAGATCTTCTATCTACATTTTTTTCTTCCTTTTTTTTTTTTTTTTTAATACTAGTGTCTCCAAATTTTTCTTTGATGGTGGAAGACAATACAGAGCCAATCTAGGCACATCCTCTAGAGCACTCTATCTGCTACTGTGTTTTACCTTATTTATTTTTGGCCCTGGGGATCACCCCACCCTTTCCACACGCTGAGCTTAGGTTCTGCCACAGAGCTATGGCCTCAGTCCTGTCTTACTTTAAGTCCGAGCAATATTTTGCTTTTCACGAAGATGATAAAGAATTTCTTATCTATTTTCTCTTTGAATAAAACATCAAACTTCCCATGACCTCTGCCTTAACCCTCTTTTGGAACTGAAAAAAAATATATATACAGTGAGTGTAACCCCTTACCTGCTCTTTACTTAGAATGGATTTTTTTTGGGGGGGGGGGAAGGGCAGTAAAGTTAGGGGGTCTAGAAAGATAGATCCATTGATGTCACAGTACAGTTACATTTGTGGCGCTTCTAGGCTGTAATCATTTGACCATACACACAAAATTTGGTCACTATATTCCCATTCACTGAACCCATGTAAGTATTGAGAGCAAGGTGCCTTTCATTCCTAGAGACCACATTTGGTAAATGCGCTGATAGAGCTTGGAATATTATATCATTGATAATTTGACTTATCTTTGTAGTTTCCGTGTTAAATAACCCAAAATATAAGTTTCCTTTAAAAGCCATGACAGATACTGTATGTGTGTTTATGCATTTTAATGCAATTACTGACACAGGAACAAACAGGGCTTTCTGGCTCCTGTACTGATCTGAGATGAATAAAAGATCTAGTCTGATTATACTGTTCCAGTAAGGTCTATCTATATTCTTACACGGTAACTCTTCGAAATGGAAATTTACAAATTAGCTATGTGCTCAAAGAAGTATCGATTCCCAGTTTCATTCACAAGCAAAGCTGAATATTTTCACACGGACAGTATCTAAATAAGTAATTGATTTAAATAAGTAAAAAAATGAGCATCAGCACCGTGCTAGCTTGCAATACAAAATTGTTCTGTGCAATCTGCCTGCTCAGCCCCTTTTGAGAGTGAAAGAAAATGATTTTTATTATAACTGTCATGTAGCTGACGCCCATCTGAGGACAAAATTTAGTGTCCTAGTAAGTTCTTCCATGTTGACTTCATAAGTTTAAATTTTCTCGAGGATGCTTAACTCTCGTAGAGTTCCTTCCTGCTGCGCCTCTTTTTTTCTGGTGTCTGGTTCAAGTGTTTGTGTAACTTAGGGAAGTTGGACAATAGTTAGTGACTTTACCAAGATTTTTCTCAGAAATTAAATGCCAACCACAGCTTTTTGGTTCTCAATTCCTAATTCTCAGAGAGGATTGGAAGGGGCCGCTGGTCTGGAGCAGGCATTTACTTAGGAGAGATAAGGGGGCGCCGATTTAGATCTGCTTATTAAAGTGCAGTTCTGTTAAATTCCAGGGGAGTGTGGTAAGATGCGCTGTGGAGGAAGCTGCCTTGGGAGTTCCAGGGGGAGACAGAATGAAGCATCCTTTAGCGGCGAGAGGCAACCAGAGTACCAGCCCTTCTAGGGTTTCGGGGGTGTGCACATGCCGGTAACATTCTGTCCAGCATGCCCTGTATGCTAAGTACTGAAGTACTTCTTAGTTTTGTTCTTTAAAACCATCATATGAGCAGATAATATTACCTTACTTTTTAAATAGCTGCAGAGATTAGAGATAATTAGAGATATCGGCATTCTCGAGATATCAAATGATTTCGCACAAGTCTTATATCTACTCATTTGAATCCAGAGCTGACCAAGTGGCTTGGCAAGTACAGATCCCTGCTGCCAGGCCTGATGGTCTGAGTTCAGTTTCCCAAGATCCCACATGGCATAAGCTGAGAGCTGATTCCAGTAAGTTCTTCTCTCCCTTTCACTCTCATTCTTGTTCCATCTCACGAAATAATTAATAACTGAAACCAGATTTTTTTCCCTCTGAAACTCCATGGCATAGCCATATAAATGACGGCACCCCTACAAAGTAGGTCGTGCATAGCAATACTATAGCATTGCTATACTTCTCTCATTTCCTAAAATGATAACTATGAGGTTTAGAGGCTCAACAAAAGTAATAGCTGAATCAGATGCTTAGCAATTCCCAGAGACAGTGCTACACATTTCTGCAGGCTAAGCCTGGGAAAATGGCCTTTTGTTATTTTTGATGAAATAGTGGTCAGTGGGTAGGGCTTCAAATACTTTTACCCATGAAATGCCTCATCTCACCCCCAGAGGTGGAAATAAAAATGCAGAGCATGCTTTCGAGTCTCCCTGTGTTTCCTGGCTGACGTGTGTGGCCCAGCACCGAGATACCCATATCAACCTGTTGGGAGTTGCCAGAGGTGTTTCGGCTGTCATGGGGAATTGGATACTCCCAAGTAGCTGCTTAGACAAGGAAAGCCCATTCCTGGCTGCCCAGGACACCTATTGGACTTCACACCTTCCCTGGGAGCCTCAGCTTTCTTTGTGTTGGCTGCTGTGGTTGTTTGTCTAGAATTTGACAATGGCAAGGACCAAAATCTTTCTCTGGTAGCATGAGACTGTGGTCTGTCTGTTGTGTTTCTGGGAGTTTCTGATGGTAGTGTTGTTAGCGAAGTATATAGCAGACAGCAGTCTGTCCCCTCCTCTCTCCCTGTTCTGTGTCTGCCTTCAAGAGTGTGAGGCTTGGGACCCTTCTAAGAGCTGTGATAAACAGCCACCAACTCTGCAGGAGGCCATGGTGGTCAGGTTCATGGAGTCTATCTGTCACTAGCTTGACTTTGATGGCTCTGGCTTGTCTGTCAGTTTTACGGTACAGCTGGAGACGAAGCAGGCCAGTGTGATACTCCCAAGCAGAAAGGGGACTGGTGTCAGATTAAACTAACTTCTAAACCAGATGCTCTTGGACCCTGCAATTGGTAGCCATGTCACAGACAGGTTTTCTAGACTTGCTGCCAAGGTGTGGGTGTAAGCCATACAGTAGCATGTTTATAATGAATGAGGTGGCTTTGCATGGGTGGTGGGTTACAAGGATCTGAGATACAAATACACACATATAATGAAAAAAAAGTCTTGTAGATTCATATGCTATGAGTCCCCACCCCCTTTAAGGCATACATGCTGGCAATGTGAATTTTTCACCCATTAATACTTGAGGGCATTTCTTTTTCCCATTTTCTTAGGATGTTTCTCTTTTTCTTTTTCTTTTTCTTTTTTCTTTTTTCTTTTCTTTTCTTTTTTTTTTTTTTTTTTTTTTTTTTTTTTTTTTTTTTTTTTTTTTTTTTTTTTTTTTTTTTTTTTTTTTTTTTTTTTTTTTTTTTTTTCGGTTTTTTGAGACAGGGTTTCTCTGTATAGCCCTGGCTGTCCTGGAAATCTCTCTGTAGACCAGGCTGGCCGTGAAGTCAGAAATCCCCCTGTCTCTGCCTCCCGAGTACTGGGATTAAAGGTGTGCCCCACCACACCAGCTCTTTTTCTTATCTTCTTGTTTGGATTTTCTAGCCATGGCTACCTTCCGTCCCCCCCACCTCCTCTCTCTATTTCCCTAGCTCCTCCCACCCCATTCTTCCACCCCTCCTCCCCCTCCTCCCCCTCCTCACAATGTTTTCCCCTAGTGTTACTATTCAGTTTTCCCTCTAAGTACAGAGGAAGCAGGTAATTGTGTGTGTGCGCGTTTGTATGTGTCAGAAGACAGCAAAGTATGTGTTTAGTGAGTAAACATTGCCTTGAAAGCCTGCTAGGTAGAGAACCCTGAGGACCAGGGATGTAGCTGGGAGGAGAACGCTTGCTTGCCTGTCTTCCTGCCACACATCAGGCCTGGGATTGATCCTTAGCACCAGGCGCAGCAGCCAGCCACCCACCCACCCACTTACCCTCTGGAGTAGAGAGACAAGGAAAGAGTGTTTAGTTAATAGGACTGAAGGCCAGAGGAGTCCCTGGTGCTGAAGTGTGTAGAAGGTCCAGTCTGCTCTGTTTGCTGTCGGGTAGCTGGGCTTGAGCTCTGTTTGCTCTCCCAGCTGCAATGCCGGGCTGGATTGGAGAGCAGCGGAGCTGTTTGCTGAGAGAGGCCTGCCTGCTGGGACTGGAAGTATTGACCAGATAAAGCCCAGATACCCAGATAAAGCCACTTCCGTTCTAAATGACTGCTGCATCCAGATTTTGCAATTTTTTCTTAATTAAAATCCCTAGACAGAGATCACAGGTCAAAGGAGATGACTCCCTTCCACTCCTGTGGCAGCCACTGCCTGGCTCTCCCCTTAGCGGGCTTCTCTGGAAATGGTGCACTTGGTTTCCTTTGGCATGATTGTTTTTTTTTTGTTTTTGTTTTTGTCCTGGCTTGAATATTGAAATTTAATAATAGATGTGAAGATAGTGGGACCACACGTGCAGTGAGCTCTGAGGGAGCTTAAGGAAAAGGGTCACTGATGGACCTGACAGAAGGCCGAGGGTGGTGAAGGGAAACTGTCTGAGGTAACGGGCCAGGGTGGGAAAGCCGGGACACTGGACTCAGCTGGAGCTTTTGGAAAAGGTTTGTGCAGGAGAGAGAGCCACCCTGAACCAATTGGTGCCACAATGGTAGCAGCCTGCCAGCAGTGCTGCTGCTGCTGCTGCTGCTGCTGTGTTCTGTAGTGCGAAGGGAGAGGAGAGGACTAAAAATGGAGAGTGCTAAGTACTGGCCACCACAGCCATCCACACCACCACGGGGCCTGATCATTCATTCTGCATGGCCCAGCTGATATCTGTGACCTCTGAACTGACAGATCTGATTTGATGCCCCTCTCTGTATCTGTTCTCAATAGAATGACCTCATCAACACTCAGGGCATATGCGGCATTTCTATTAAAACTTAGGATAACTCTTCTCCCTCCTC
This sequence comes from Mus minutoides, assembly GCA_902729485.2. Lineage (NCBI taxonomy): Eukaryota > Metazoa > Chordata > Mammalia > Rodentia > Muridae > Mus > Mus minutoides. Next base: position 183,639 of record CACVCL010016367.1, on the reverse strand, counting down.
AGAGTAGAAGAGGAAGTTTTTGTAATGGCCTGGAGGGCTCCAGGTATCTGTGGCTCGTGACCTCTAACCTTCTCTGCAATGGTCTTCTTCCCTGCTTACCACTCTATCCATGGTGCCCTTTGGGTTCACTGGCCATATTTCTCCTCGGGGCCCCTGTGCTGGCTGTTTCTTCTGCCTGTATTCTCTTCTTGTGATATCTACACGGTCACTTCCTCTCTTGCTTAAGCAGTTATTCATGTTGAACCCTACTTTGACTAATGTGTTGAAAGCTGAAGACCTCCCTGTTCCTCTTATCTTTTCCTCCCCTGTAGAGTGTACCACCTTCTAGCACTGCATTCTACCCTTCCATCTTAAGTTAATCTCTCTTTCCTCCTTTAAAAAAATATATGACATATTATATATGACATAATATATGTATATTCACATATATATTTTCCCAGAATGCATGCAAATATAAATTTATAAGTGTTCTAAAAGCAAGGAATTTTTCTTACTTTTTGCCTGCCACCTAGAATGGTACTTGTCAGTGCGCTCAACAAATATTTACAGAAGGGCGGAATAAGGGGCTTTCAAGTGGCACTTGAGATCTAGTGAGTGTTGGATACTGAAAATCTGAAGGGTGAAATAAAGCCCCACCTGCCCTCAGCCAAGGAAGCCAAGGAAATTGACTTCATACCATGCACTCAAAGTCTGCAAATACAGTAGGCGAGTAAGAGGTTTTCCTTTCTGAACCAAGTCTAGACAGCTGATGCAAACTTTCCAAGGTGCCCGTGAGCATGCGCATGCACACATACACCTTGGATGATATATTTAGAGGGGACGAGCCATGTGAAGGATGGAGAGAGAATGCGCCCCAAGTTAAGTACAGGTGAGCCATCGGTGTGGTCAGAAGGGTGTAGGTAGTAGGGGGTGACTTAAGGATGGAATGGAAGGGGGGGGGCAGACTGAGGGGCCTCGGATGCTGCACACAGGGGTTCAAGTTCTTGTATTTACTCCATTCCTCTGTCTGTACATGCACCAGGTACCCTGCTGGGTGCTAGGTGGCAAAGGTGAGTTGACCTTTCTTCATCCTCTGTGTTCATTCTTTGTAGAGGCTCTCACAACATAATAGGCTATGTAGTGCCCCCTTAGAATTCATATGCTGAAATCCTACATCACAGTGGAAGCCTGTTTGGAGGCAGGGTCTTTGGAGAGGCAGTTCAATTCAAATGGAGTTAAGGTCCGTCCAGGTGGGCTCCGCCCCTGCATGACAGATGCCCGACGGGAAGAGGAGAGTGGGTGTGGGCACGATGTTGGGAAGGTGAGGTGAAAACACACGGAGCCAGCAACCATGCACACACCGGAGAGAGGCCTGAGGAGAAACCAACTCTTCAGTCCCTTGACCTCAGACCTCTGGTGTCCAGAGTGGTGAGAAAAGTAGATTTCTGTTGTTTCCATCACTCTCCCACCCTGTGCCGTGGCACTTTGTGACAGCAGGGAGCTTACAGCTCCTCCTGCATCACAGCTCTTGGAGAGCCACACAGCTGTTCTCCTATGGGGTCCCGGGCTCTCCAGAAGGCCAAGTGCATGCGAGCATGTGCAGGATTGACAGGCAGCTCTAGTTCTGTGGCTTCATTCTCCATTTCTGATGTCATTTTTCCCCCTTGAAGCTGCATGCCAGCATTTGCATTTCCCTCAGAAACTCCATTAGAGGCCAAGATGAAGCTCATGTGTTTATCTTCCAGCCTTCTCTGGTAGGGACCTCAGCTTGCACTTAACGCCCAGCAGAGTGGCTGAGCGGTACCCCGTTCGGGCAGGGCAGCTTTGAGGAAGGCTGACTTTGGCACGAATTGCACTGTGTGCGGGAGACGCCAAGGTTGGAGGCCAAGTCTGCCTGCCCAGGAGACTGTCCCGTGGCAGCCTGGCATCCGAGCAAGCTTAATGGAATCTTTTCACAGAGAATCTGTTAGAGAGGGATTGGCTCCCTCTGGCCTGTTGATTTGAGTTTGATTTACATGGAAATTTTTCAAAGAAGGAGAACACATGTGAGGTCTTTCAAAGAACTTAAAAACAAAAAATCATTTCACATTCCAGCAGATTTGTTTTCAAATCTGGGTTTTGGGCTGGGTAGGGTAAGTAGAGTCTGCAAGCAAGGAGAGGTAGTTATTTAGTTCTTTCTGGTTCTGACGGCCCGGACACCCTGCATCTGGAGATTTAAAACCCAGGGTAAGGTATCTTCTTCATTACCGAGTCTCCAAGGTCAAGGACACATGCCTGCTGCTAGTGCCTGCTGTGTTCCAGGTGAGATCACTACCACAAGGAGTGCGGCTTCCAACTCTGTATTTTCACATTATTGCTGTTACGGAAGAAGAACGAATTTCATTGTCGTACAGTGAGATTTCGAATCACCGGCTTCGAGTTATGAAAGATCGTATTTTGGCTTGTGCCTTTGCGCAGCCTTGGTCTGTTCAGTTAATTTTATGGCTCACGGGGAATAGATGACCTTGAATTCCTGCAGCACCTGTAGTCAAAAATAGTTCTTGTTGTGGGTTTCATAGACAGGGTGTACTCGGAGGAGTTGGAAAGGTGGTGAAAGCAACACATTGTTGTCTTGGTTGTAAACCAGTATGCTACACTCTCCCTTGGTATGAAGTCTGGGAAACTTTGTCTCCTCATCCCCACCCCAACCCCCACTAATTTCTCTGTCTCTGTCTCTCTCCGTCTCTCCCTCCTTCTCTTTCTCTGTCTAGCCCTGGCTGTCCTGGAACTCACTGTGTAGACCAGGCTGGCCTCGAACTCACTGTGTAGACCAGGCTGGCCTCGAACTCAAAAATCTGCCTGCCTCTGCCTCCCGAGTGCTGGGATTAAAGGCGTGCGCCACCACGCCCGGCTTTAGAGTCCTTATTTGATTTTGTTGGTGTGTGTATTAGTTAGGGTTCTCTAGAGTCACAGAACTTACAGAGTAAAGGAATTTATTGATGACTTACAGTCTGCAGCCCAATTCCCAACAATGATTCAGTAGTAGCTGTGAATGGAAGTCCAAGGATCTAGCAGTTACTCAGTCCCACATGGTGAACAGGCGAAGGAGCGAGTGCTAGTCTCCCTTCTTTCAGTGTCCTTATATAGTCTCCAGCAGAAGGTGTAACCCAGATTAAAGGTGGGTTACAGTTAATCAAACATAGGCCATCGGGCTTCTGCAGTAAGGACTTTAACTGCCAAGCCATCTTGCCCCTATTCCCCTCTCATTTCTGACAGAGGAAGGAGGACTAAGTTTATCACTAAGATAAAAGATAAAGATGCTTGGCTTAGGAAAAAAATAAAACAGCTAAGAAAACTTGTGAGAGAAGCTAACCAAAATCCAGGGTGGGCAGACAGTGTTCGCCAAATGAGCCGCCGACACTCCTGTTCTCAGTTAAACAGTTTCTTGGGCCTATTGTCCCCCAAGAAATGCTGTGATTCTGTGTGTACTCAGTTGTAGGGGAAGTTATGAGATTCAAGGCCCAGATGTATTTTACTTTAAGCGGGGGGTGGGGTGGGGGTATGGTTTAGGGTCAGGGGTGGGGTTGGTGAAGAAGCCAGTATATTTCCTCAGTGTGGAAGTCCAAACCCAGAGCTTTGCACGTGCCGGACAAGCATTTTACCTCCCCCAAAACCGTCTTTAGAGGAGCTTGAACCAGAGCTCACCAAACTAGCTTGCAGACCACCAGGTCTGGCTTGTCGCAGATGCAGAGGTGATGCTACAAAAGCCATCTGGTTTCCCTTTGTTGGATGGGTGGTTTCCTGACAACTGGAATGACAGGGGTGCACATTTCAGTGGCTTTTTATGTGTATAGTTTACTGGAACCCAGCTGTGCTCATGTAACTTAATATTGTGTGTCGTGCATTCTGGGAATAACGGGAGATCGTAGCTATGGCAGAGAGTTGTATAGTCCTGGAATTCGAGTTGTTTACCATTTTGCAGTTTACAGGACTTCTTTGATAGATTGGTGTAAACAGCTAATATTTAATGTGACTTTTTACTTTACTGTGTCCTGTTCTGGTCCCGATGTGCAGTGTGGAGAATCCTTGTGTAGAACAGTGGAGTGATCAATCCATGAACTAAGTCTTAAAGTGTAAACAGCCACCTTATAGCATCTCTGAAAGACAGCTACAAGAGTCTCTTGGTCACAAGAAACACAGACGCAAGCATTAGGAAAACAGATAAGCAGTTCTTTTTATTTTTTCCTAAACAAGTCATTCATTTCATCAACATACACCAAGTGAGGTCTGCCTGCCTCAGCCACTCTTCTAGGCAGTGGGAACGGATCCCAACAGACGAGGGCGGCCTCTCTGTCTTGCACCACACACTTTCATGAAGGGAGCCAGATCACAAGCAAACATGTTAGTGGAGTGAGGTCCTAAGCATAGAGACTGGAACAGGAACAGGCTGGGGCCTCGAGTGGCTGCCTGTGGCGTGGTATGCACAGGCTTCCAGGAGCCGCTGTAGGTGAGCTGGAACCCATGGTGGAAGACCAGGGAGTAGGTCTTAGAGCCAACGCCTTCTGTGTGGAGCCAGCTTGGGTTATTTTGAGATGCCTGGAAGCTCCCTCTACTCCCGGGGCATGAAATGTACACGTGAAGCAGAAACACAAAGGAAAGTAAACTCCAGGCACAAGTGCAAGGTGGTCTGAGATGCAGCCTTTAGGAGGCCACAGGGTACTGAATGGCTTTGTTTTGTGTCAGGGCCTTGCTATGGGGCCCTGGCTGCCCAGTACTTTTAATATTCCTGCATCAGCCCAGTGGGGTGTGTGTGTGTGCGTGTGTGTGTGTGTGGGTGTGTGTATTCTATGGCGAAGAGAGCTTGAACAGAGTGCTGATTTGACTTAAGGACCAAGTAAGAAATAATTCTCTTGGTGCGAGTTTCTTTCATAGATGACACTTTGTGGATTAACCCGTCCCTCCTACATCAGTGTTCCAGATGAAGAGTCAGCTTTATACTGTCACGAAATATTCTCAGTTAGTCTCAGAATTGATGTAGTTGTCATGAAAGGGGGGCTAAGAGAATAGTAATTACAGGGCAGTATATTGTCAGGTGAGTATTCCAGTCTTAGTTTTCTCCCTATCCATCTAAGTATTCTCAAGAAACATGTCACATCCATACTGGGGACATGGCAGGGGGACCTCAAAGTATAATGCCTGTCTTGGGCTGGTAGCAGCCAAGTTCTCCCTGTTCTTGGGCTTGATGGGCGAGGCAGGGGCATTGGTGGGAGGCAGAGCCCTGTGTGTAGAGAGATCACCTGATAGGACCTACGGAACCTGCAGGAAAGGATTCATTCTTCTTCCTGTGGGTTGTTCCAGAGAGCCATCCAAACAGGGAGCCAGTAGGTAAGAGAGCCTCCGCTTAGATGGCTCAGGTTCTCAGAACATTGGACAGCGTGGAAGAGCAGAGGGGCAAAGGGAGCACTCCATTTAGAAGACATCTTGTGGTTATCATCTGCATTTCTTCTCTCCTGCTGCGATAGTGTTCTCAACTGTACAGGATCTGGAATTAACTAGGACACAAGGTGGATTTGATGTCAATGAATTGTATGTGTGTGTGAAATTACCAAAGGAGCTATAGAGATGGCTCAGCATTTAAGAGTACCGGCTGCTCTTCCAGAGGAGCTGGGTTCGATTCCCAGTGCCTACATGGCAGCTCATGATTGTCTATAATTCCAATTCTTCTTGACTCCTCAAGCACTAAGCATACACATGGTATGTAGACATACACATATATAAGACACCTATATACACAGAAAAGAGAAAGAAAGAGAAGGAAGAGGAAGAGGAGGAGGAGGAGGAGAAGAAGAAGAAATACTTTCAAAAGGATAAAAAAGATTTGAAAAGAAAAAAGGTGGGGGCTGGAGAGATGGCTCAGCAGTTAAGAGCACTGACTGATCTTACGAAGGTCCTGAGTTCAAATTCCAGCAACCACATGGTGGCTCACAACCATCCGTAATGAGATCTGATGCCCTCTTCTGGTGTATCTGAAGACAGCTACAGTGTACTTACATATAATCAATCAATCAATCAATCAATCTTTTAAAAAAGAAAAGAAAAAAGCTGGCTGAGCACAGCCAGCCTTCATTTCCTGCTTCCCAATCTCGGATGCTGCGTGATCAGCCGCTCAAGCTTCCCTGCTGTGATAACCCCTATCAAATGAATCCTCATTCCCTTACGTTGCCTTTATTAGGATTATACTTATAGCAACTGGAAAATTCCCTAACACAGCCTCCTGAACCCCAGGACACACTTCGCTCTGCTCACAGAAGGGGTGCACCCATGAAGGGGTGCGCACAAACACATCTGAGTCCCTTTGGCTATTTGATGATGACTTTCCTAACTGTGGCAGGGGACCCATTCATTCAGTAAAAGTAGAGGATTCCCCCCCCCCCCCCACCACCACACTGTTTCTGTTGGAATCTAGAACACGCTGTTCATTGCATATACAGGCAGGGTTTAGGTAGGGCGACATAGCCCACTTTCATTACTGATTAATTCAGAGCACATGTGTTACCGCCGGTAGAGTTACACTCCTCTCTTTGAAACACAGTGCCTTTTATGGCGGCACAGAAGGAACAACACTGCTGGTGAGCGAGAAATCTAAAACCTGTGTTGGGCTTGGCTTTTCTGGTTACAGAGCAACAGAGCAAGGGCTGACTTTTAGTTACTTCACTCCAAATGGCTTTGGTGTGTTTTGCCCATGGCCATAGTAAAATTCCGAAGACATGGAGATCCTGTTCATGAAACTGACTCTCTGGACAATGTCTGTGATGGACTGTGGCACTCAGTCAGCACCCCAAGTTTAGCCACTTCTGAAAATAGATGGTAGCTTTACAGTTTGTACTAGAGATAGAGCTGAGGCTTTTTAAAAAAAATCCTTTGATCTTTTGAACATACTTGATTTTTCATTAAATCCCAAGATTGGAAGATTTGAGTAACCAGACAATTCGTTTAGCCTGTGAGTCTGCAGAGCCAACTTCAGGCCTTCTTATTTAGATGATAATGCCTTTGAAAGAACCCAACTGGTTGGATGACAAAACTCACTTCCCACCTCTTCTGAAATGTGTCCATAAAGTGGGAATTATGGCACATTGTCATATTGGTTTGGGCCCCAGTTTGGCGGCCCGGCTACAGACCTCTCTGGTCAAAAAGCCTTTCTCTTTTTTTCCGTGATTACTAGTCATGGTATGAAACGTAAACACGATCTGTGCTCCTTTAGAGCCAAGGGGAAAAAGTCCCCTGTTGAGTTTCCCATAAGTTTTGTGGAGCCAGAGTGGTGTATGTTTCTGTTGTTATTGTTATTTTTGTCCGTTGGTCAGACTCATAGGGTATCTATCTATCCATGTGGTGGTGAGCCTTAGAGTCTGTGGAACCTCCTCCTACCATACCTGTGGCACGGGGGTTAGCTTAGAGGGCTGATTTACATACTTCTGTTCTAGATGGGTTATATGAACTGTATGTGTGGCCTGAAGAGAGAGCCAAGACCCAGGGATGCAGTGAACACAACAGGTCCCTGACTACAGTAATTCAGCTCAACAGGTTTTTTTGGTTTGGTTTTGTCTTAATTTTACCATAGTACCCAAAAAAATATGCATTCTATGTAAACTGTACATTAAGTTTTGAATTTGGATCTTTGTCCTGGAGCGCTGTGTCCTGGGATAGTCTCACGTAATGCTGCTTAGCATCAGGGAGTTGCACCTCCCAGCTACCCACAAGAGGATGCGCCCCATATATACCAGCGTTGGCTAAGCCCTGACACCCAGTTAGATGTATCTTCAGCCTAGCATGCTGAGCTTAGCATGCAACCCTGTCGGAACTCAAAGACTATGTGGACGGCAGACATTATGGAGAGGGATCCTGTCTTTGTGGTTGGAGAGAACAAACCACAGCCGACTTGCAGCCTCAAAGGATCCGAGAGGAGGCAAGGCCAGCAGCCGAGGGCTGAGTGGGATCTGCGGCTGACTCCAGGTCGCAGGGCTCAGTTCTTCCCCACTCATAGCTATGCTTTTATGAGCCCCCCTCCCCCACACAGGAAATGCTCCAGTGTTGTTATTCCCCTCGGTCATTTGCATTTTCAAATGGCATCTCATGGGAAATGTGAGTGTGTTTTTGTGGCTTAGCTCTCGGTTCCCAGGAGTTTGGTCTCAGGAAGAATGGCTGTCAATCACAGTGATTTTATTAGGCTAGCCTCACCTAGGAAGCTCATTCTAGGAGGAAGCCTAGGGGATCTCGCTGAAATCTTCCAGAGAATAATTTCCTACAGAGAGAGAGAGAGAGAGAGAGAGAGAGAGAGAGAGAGAGAGAGAAAAGGATGTTGGACAGGGCATCTGAAGGACTGAATTGCCTTTCTTTTAAAAAGGAAAGAAGGTGTTTTCCAATACCATAAACTAATTACATGCAACACTGAGTTCATTAGCATTTCACACGTGTCTATAAAATATTTTGATTGTATTTATTTCCCGTTACCCTTTCTTTTCTCTTGCTCTTCTTGTTGATTCCTTCTTCATTCACAACATGTGCTCCTCTCCTCTCCTCTCCTCTCCTCTCCTCTCCTCTCCTCTCCTCCCTTCTTCTCCCCTCCCCTCCCCTCCCCTCCCCTCTCCTCCACTTTTTTCTTTCTCTATTTCTCTCTCTCTCTCTCTCTTGTTCTTTCTTTCTTATAAAATGTCACAATGAATTTATTAGAGTTGATATAGGAGCTATAGGCAATGGCTATACTGAAATCTCTCCCCCTCCCCCATCAACTGTCCCTGCCTCACGGGCTCTCTCTCTTCCATTACATGACACTGTTGAGTCCCATCTTGTGTGGATAGCTACAGCTTCCGTGAGTTCAAGAAGGCAGCAGCCATGCCATGGCCAGAAACCAGTGTTTCACCACAGTCCACCACCTCCTCTGGTTCTCTGTTTTCTTTTTACAACCCAGTTCCACAATGTTGCCTGCTCTGTGATGGGGGTGATATCAATATCCTAGTTTTGATTTGATGACAGCGCCTTTGATGACCTTCTTTGACGACAACTGACAGCAGCCCTGACCTATGGGCACAAAAGTTATTTAGAAGGTCGTGTGATCAGCACATCATATCCATCTAGGAAAACAACAGCAGTAGCTCCCGCACTGGCCTGTGAATTCCACAGCCTTGAGCTTTTTGACTGAGTTTGCAGTACACACATGCATGTGCTCTATTGGAACCGGCCTCAAGCCTCACCAGAGCATGGCAGTTTCTGGGATATACTGACATCCAGATTCTTGAGGTTCTAGGCTTGAGATCACAGACGTGGGGACTTGGGATTGTCGGTCTGGTTTTGCTGTTAGATTTCCTGCAGTCTCTCTGACACTTGATGTAAAGGAGGAGGCCAGGATCCTAGTGAAATCAGCTGGAGAGCTTGAAGCCTGAAGTGTCTGAAGGATCTCTGAGGGGAGGGTTAGCAACGTAGGGAAGAGTAAGTTTGGAAACTCCACGTCATACGTTCCACTGAAGAGCCTAGGTGAAGTGTGTTCCCCAGATACACCCCCATTCCTGTGTTCTCACCCAGACCATTTGCTAGTGATGACTGGCCATTATGCAGTAAGTTATTGACCTCACTGGGTGTGGTGGGACTTGTCTCTAGCCCCAGCACCTGAGAGTCCCAGGCAGAAGGATCAGGAGTTGAAAGCTAGCCTAAACCTTCTTTTGCCATCACACGGAACAGCTGTTGCGTGCCGTACAAAGAGGAATGAAGGCTATTTCCCAGCCAGCCGTCCCCTCTGCATTGTTTCCATTCTTCCCTATTTGCCTTTAGCTGTGTGAGATCCTGCTTCCAGAAACAAAACCAACCCACAAGCAGATCTGTATTCCTTCCTTTTAGCCTTTTAGAAGTGGAGTTTTAGCTTTACGGAAAGGAGGGAGGCAGTGCAGAGAGTTTCCGTGCAGTACTCTGCCTCTGTCCCCCTGTTCTTAGCATCTTACAGTACTGGGGTGCATGCGTTATGGATTTGTGGACTGACAGCAACACACTGTTAGCAGTCCCTGCTTTGGTCACATGTCTCTAGGTCTGACTGCAAGTCAGATCTGCCCTGTTTCACTTCTGGCCCTCTCTCCTCACATGGAACAACTCTTGCTTGACACACAGCAACATAGGAAAAACAAGGATGTTTCCCTGGATAACCCCCATCTTATTTCCACCATCATTATTAGTATTCTTCCCTATTTTCATGAGCTAAATAAATATACATACATACATCATTATGGATTTGATGAGCTGTTTGATGAATCAAATTATACATCTACAACATCCAAAATAAAGAAACAGCATTATTTAGAAACAGTGCCATTATCATTCCCAACAACATTAATGCTGGCTCCTAAATGTTACTTAGTATTTTTTCATAATGAAAGTTGCCAAATACGATCTCCTTTAATATCTTGGGATAATTTTAAATTAGAATCTGGGCTGAGGACCGTGTCTCACTGTGCTTTCTCATCGGCACTGACGTCTCTTTCACTCCCAAGTGAGATAGCAAGGAAGGCCTGAGACTCCGGACCCTAGGGAGATCGTGGCGGGTCCCTTGCACCACCCCCTCTATTGCCAGTGTGATTTAAAAATTAAAAAAAAAAAACTACAGCTGGGCATGGTGGCGCACGCCTTTAATCCCAGCACTCGGGAGGCAGAGGCAGGTGGATTTCTGAGTTCGAGGCCAGCCTGGTCTACAAAGTGAGTTCCAGGACAGCCAGGGCTATACAGAGAAACCTTGTCTCGAAAAACTAAAAAAAAAACAAAAAACAAACAAAAAAAACCCTACACATTTCAATAAAATAAGTGGGTGAAGTCCAAGTGAATCCTGACTTTCCCCCTCTCGGGCTGATGACTGAAGCTGGTTTTGAAATCTCAAGTGATCACATTTGCCCAGCTCGACAAATGCTTCCTTATTTTAGATAACACGAAGCAAGACTCAGAATTCGGTGTACAGTGATGCATTGTTTTCTGTTGAGCCCACGTCTCCTGGGTCTCAGCTTCCCAGATAGGAAACCACATCCTGAATAGCACTGAGTAGACACCACAGACATGATTTGTGGCTTCGCTGCATTTGCAAGCCTTATATAAGTCTTGGTTTTAATCCTTAGGGTGGAATTTCACAGTGAGTTTCACAATTTTCCTTTAAGGCCAAAAATAATAATAATAAAGTAAAAAGAGGGCTGTGGGTGGAATCCCAGTTTGAATACACAAAGACTGGGTGATAGCCTTACCTGGAAGTGAGAAGAGAGGAAAGAGCCGACTATAGCACTTTGCTTTTAACCCAAAGAGTCCCTGGTATACTGTGAGCGGCTACAGCTTCCTCCCACTTCAGCTCTTGCTGGACCATAGACACCTGAAGTCTGAAAGTGTCTGGAGTAGCTGTTAGGGAAATGCCTACCCGCTGGGGCTCCACTGGCTACAACCCACAGAGTGTAAAATAGCACCTGCTGGAACCCCATAAGAGGGGCTGCACACTTTGGGATGCTTCCCTGTGAAATGCTTTGGAGGCACTACAGAAGCGGGGTGGCACTCTTAGGAACATTTCTCTCCATCTTCCATGCAGATGTGCAGTGAACTCTTCCTTAATTTACCCCCATGGAGTCTTGTTGCAGAACTCAGCTTACTTCGAGAAGAACACGTTGTTTCTGCCACAGGGTTCTGTTGACCCACTTGGAAGAGGTTCAGCATAGCACCTGGCTGCTTTCTCTTCTGTCCTTAATTTCCATTGCCCTTTTTTATTGTATTCCAGCTGAGTGGATTCTCATATCATCTCTCTCTTCCCAGGGAACCGGAGAAAAGCAATGTGTGTACATGGCAACTCTGTATGTTGAGGATAATTACTGTTTTCTTTTATTTTCTGTGTTCAAACGAGAAGAGAGGGGAATTGCTAACTATATCAATATTGTCTCTTTAGTCTTTTTAACATCCTTAAATAAAGAGGTTGCCTTGCTGAGTGGAAATGTCCAAACATACAACTTTTGCTCTGGCATGTGTATATTTAGCGTTTAAATACTTTATTTCTGGTAGCACAAGTCATCACAGAGTTACTTGAAAATTCTAGAAGAGCAGAAGGAATCCAGAGACAATGACATTAACATTTTTAAATCCGCATGCTGCCTTCTTAGACTCCAGGTCATGCTCAATAGCATTAGCGCCTCTTGGGAGGTTATTAGAAATTCAGTCTTTAAAAAAAAAAAGCAAAACAAAATAAACAAAAACCAAACAAACAAAAAGAAATGCAGTCTTAGATTCCACCGCAGACACTCTGAATCCTAACTTGACTGCAGTATGCTTACACGTGCAGTAAAATTTGGGGGGTGTCGCTCTAGAATTCATCACTTAGGGAAGCGGGTGAATAGAGACCCCCCAACAGCCAGATTCGTTGCTCAGGTCTTTATATTCTCTGTCACTGTTTCTTGAGATAGCCCTCAGTATGTGATAAAGATAAAAAATAAAGTCATTAAAACAAACAAGTTGCTTTAGAGAGAAACTTGCCCGTCTCACACGCAATCATTTCATTCAGTAAACGTTTTCAAGTGCCTACAGTGTGCCCCGCAGCCAGGGGGCAGCCACTCAGCATATGCCGCAATAGAAATGTGTGAAGGGCAAAGAGGGAGGAGACTGTTGGCTGAATGAGGATGAAGAGCAGAAAGAAAGATGGTCTCGGGGTGACACCTCAAAGCAGAAATCAATGCGCATGAGTTATTACTGCCGCTAGGTTCTGAGAGCGCGCGGGGATGGGTCAGATCTGTTTTTCATCCCCTCTGTTTTTCCTTTTTGAAGACCTTGTGCTGAGGGTGAGGACAGAAGACTGTAATAAAGTATAAACAACACAACACGTGTCGGTGTGAGGATGTAGGCAGAAGATCATGGGCTGAATACCAGCCCCATAACTCAGTGTCCTTGGACAAGCTTATTTCCAAGTTCTTGACTGATCGTCTCTCTCTCTCTCTTCTGTGATAGGCAGAAAATGATAACAACCTTTATTTTACAGAATTATGGTGCTTTTCTTTTTAAAAGTGAGGCAGCCTAGCAAACACATTCAGGTTTTGGGGCGTGTGCAGTCACTGCTGTGTGGCAAAGGCCTTCCAGAAGTTCCAAAGATGGGAAGATACTGAAGAAAATGATCTGGGATATTCAAGGCCGAATAGCCTATGTGCAGAGGAGGTGGATGAGATGGACCACTGGGAAGAGACTGGAGGGAGATGCTGCAGTTTTGAGGTCAGATCGGCTAGGGAACGAGGGAAACAGGCATCTTGTCTGGTGGGATAAATTCTGTTTCAGGTATGCTGGGTTCTAAATAACTACTTAAAGCTGTGGAACCGGGGTACATGTTTGCTTACACCAGGTGTTTCGTGGGCGCTCACCCTTATTCCCTGCTCATCCAAGGGTGGGCACAGAGTGAAGTTGCCTGCCTTCCATGGCTAGGTGTGTCCAATCCATATAGGATAGGACTCTTTAGAAGGTTTATTGCAAGTATCCATGCATATACAGGGTTCATCGCCAAAACGAGTACAGAATGCAGAATTTTTAAGATCTTAAGGTATGCTGACTCTTCATCATGTGTGGAGATAAACTGTGACTGATTTTCATCTGCTGGTTTGTTTTGTTTTTTCTCTTCCTTGTATTTCTTTTCTTCCAGAGGGTTCAACTATTGCATCAGAACAGAGTTAAGATTTTTTTTTTTAAAAAAAGGAGTAATTGCTCTAACACAAGAGACATTACACGTCTATTTGTGTCAGTTTTCTTTCATTCATGACCTCCATTATAATCTTACTTTATGCGGTGTGGGTATGCAGTATAGTTACCATGGTTACTGGCTTTTATAGGTTGCAACTAACCTGTCACATAGTATGCTAATATTTTGTCAAATTTACTTTGTATTTCCTTCTCATTTTTTGGTTTCTCTGTCTGTATCTCCTCATATATATTCAAAATGTCAGAGACAGGTTCTGAAGGATTGAATTAATTGTAGAGGTCATGGTTCTCTAGCCTTCAAAACTTTGATCTATATCTCCCAAGCAGGTATCCTCCTAAGTGACCCATAATACCTCATCACTACTAATAGATAATACTTGAACATCTATTAAAATCTCTCTCATTATCTCATTAAGGTTTCTAACACCTTATCCATATTAGGACACAGCCATGAGTAGTTTCCTTTAATCTAGAGTAGTCACCCTAAGTTTGTTTAGTTTTTATTGTTCATGGCCCTTTTGGGGGTCAGGTGGCCCTTTCACAGTGGTCACCTAAGACCATTGGAAAACACAGATATTTACTTTACGATCTGTAACAGTAGCAAATTTACAGTTATGAAGTAACAATGAATTAATTTTATGGTTAGGGGTCACTGTAGGGGTCACTTGTACATTGTTCAAGCTATCCTGCATTTGGCCAGGGGGTGCCCCTCCCAGCCAGCGCCAGTGTACTTTAGTCACATCTGCACACTATTGGGGCATTCTTCTGCTTGCTGGTATAGTGAGATATTTTAGACTTACTTTGTGCTTTTCTTATTCTTGACTTAGACCCAGCTATTTTTTTTTTAATTTCCCTAGAGAGCTAAATGTTTAAATCAAGATCTGGGTGGCTGGATTTTTTTTTTTAATAGATTAATGTTAGCCGGGCCAAGGTCATTAATCATTTGTTTAGGTCCTCTCCATCACCCACTGGTAGATCATTTCCTTTGTGGCTTTGGGAGTTTATGTTAGGAAAAGATGAAGAAGGCCGTGCAGAGCGGAGGTTTGGGACTGCGCACCAGAGGTGGCAGAAGGATGCTTAAGGGAGAACAGGCTCTTGCCAGAGACCAGTTGAGAGCACCCTGGAACTCTGCCCGGGATGTCACTAGAGAGCCCGAGGAAATACTTACTTCTTGTTTTCCAGACAGATTAAAACTCGGTTGCCCTTTTTTTATATTCAGTAGCAGCAAGAAGGTGTTTTACTCTGGGCATCACACATGCTCACTCTCGGGATGGAAATGTTTAGTGTTTTCAGTCAGTGTCAGGCCCGGAGAGATGGGTGCGTATTTCAGCGTCTCTTCTTTAAACAATAAAAGTTTGCAGCTTTTATTTTGAACGCTCGTGATAAGATGGAGTCTGTGGATTTGCTTGTTGATGAGAGTATTTGATCATTAGTCATCGAAGGTGCCTATGTGTACCTATGTGCAGTGTTTTAGACAGCTTTCAACTTTTGAAATATGAAAGCTAGGAAACTTTGGAATCATTTCCCAAAGCAATCAGCATACATTTGTTGTGATAACATCTCCGAGGAAAACCTTGACCTTGGACGGACTGATATTTCCAGAACTCAAATTTCTTTTAAAAATGTAATAGTATAATCAAAATATGTGCTTTACAACTCTTTTTTTTTTTTATTTAACATAAACTAGACATGAAGCCAGTAATTCAACAGGGGAATCCTTGAAAAATACTTTTAAAAACAAAAGTCTGAAATATAAAGGTTTTGTGTTCGTTTTTTATCTATGGGAAGTTAAAACAGAGGCAAGGAATATCTGCTATATGCTTTGCATAGCAAAGATGCGATTACTAATTATGTAAGCGCCCTTTAAAAATGTTCTTTAAGTTTGTAAAAAAAAAAAAAAAACCCAAACACAATCAATAGCTTTAAAAAATATTTTTAAAGTGTATTCTTTGACAGTTTTGCCTGTGTTTTTTACTCTCTCTCCCAGCTGCCTTCCTTTATCTGCCCCTTCTGAGGCAGCTCTTGCTTCCTCTCTCATTCCAGTGCGCTGTCTACGCTCACGTCTCTCTCCGTCCACGACCATTCAAGTTTAACCAGGGCTCTTTGCAATGAGTATAGTGTAGGCTTATTTTCTGGAGCATGGACAACTTACCAGTTCCTACCTTACTGAAGAAAAATGACCCCCCCTTCCTCCATAGCTTCTCAGTAGGGGCAGGGCCTCGTGAGCCCCCTGCCTGTTTGTCCTGGAACTTTGACTGGCTTAGTTGGTGCAGGTAACCAGGGTCCCTGTGAACAGGTTCCTGAGTGCAATGGCTCTGCCCCTCCCAGCTCCCACCTCCTTACTTGAAGGAATTCCCTAGCCTGGGAGCGGTGTGATTACTACCTCTTAATCATCAGGACTTTCTTAAGGATGAAGAGTCACTGTGAAAGAACTGCCTGGGACCAAGTATTCCCCAACCCCACCCCCCAACAGGAGAGCTAGAAAAATGACCCAGTCACAGGTGAGAGAAGTCACAGGCGCGGCAGATTGCCCAGAGACCCTTAACTTCCCTGGGTCTCCAATGCCTAGTTCTTATGGTGTGGGATTAAGTTTCCACACTCATGACTAAAACGTCACTGTCTAGTGCATATGGATTATTTTGGCGTTTAGCCGAATGTGGTGGCACAAGCCTATCCCGGAATCTGAGAAACTGAAGCTGGAAGGTCTTGAGTTCAAGTTGAGACTCTTTCAAAAACGTTTCAAAATTTTTGTGGAGAAAATTTCAATGTTGCCCAGTTCCTCAGGACCTGTTGTGATGAGTTAGTTTTAGTGACCAACCTCTCTTTTCTTCTGTTTACTTAAAGCTTTAGGCTTGCTCCGCCATCCTTCCTTGCCTGTGTCTCATCTTGACCTTATTTGAAGGCAGTCTGTCTATCCAGAGCACAATGTCTTTATTCAGGACAAAAGTTTGGGCACTCAGTCAGACAGCTTGGGTATAGTGAATAGTAATATCCAAGCTGTAAAAGAATCTTTCATCTGGACTTTACTAAGTCCCTGACTGTTGTAGCCAGTAAAAGCAGATTATGTTTTGGCCTCTGTAGGGGCTTTATGCACTTTAAACACCCCTGTTGGGACTACATTTGACTTTGACTGTGAAGTAGAAAAGGCTTGGAAAGGCCGGGCCTCCCAGCTGGGCGGGGGCTTGACTCTCCACGACAAGGAAGCTCTCTGTGCTCCTCGGTCATGGCTGCTCTCACGGGTGACATAAAAATGGGCGTCAAAGGAGAATTTCCCCCAAATTTGAAGAAAATAAAAGTCACCTTGTTTCAGTTCTGCTCTCTGGAGCCAGCATGTTTTCAAATGTGATTTTTTTTTTCCTTCTGATTTTTTTCCCTAGGCGTAATACTTTAAGCAACATGGGGATGATTTTTGAGTGTTTTTTTTGTTGCTTGCTTTTCCTTGAGATATTTTCCCACCTCAGTCGGCATTTTACATAAAACCAAAAAAAAAAAAAAGTTCTTCCTTTTTTGTATATTTACATTTTTAACTTGTTTAAAATATTATGTAACTTTTTGTTTATTTAAACTTAAAAATTATTTTAAAAATTCTTTTTGTATATATCCTTTTATGTGTGTTTTGAAAACTTTTAAAGAAAATTCATTCTTTAAAAGTGTGTATTGATTTTTAAGGAACGAGAACTTAGGCCTTTTGGCCTTTTTGGATCTCCTTCCCTGGCGATCACAGCCGAGCAGTGCGGTCAGCTAGAGTCTGCAGTGCCATTTTCATAGTGGTCTGTTTAGAATGAAGTATTGACGGCTCATTGCCGCCTCATCTGTCTTAATGTTATTAGGGGATTTCTCACAAGTAAAATTTCCACATAACTAACCCTTAAGTATTGTTAGTAGCTATGAACATTAGAAATCGAAATCCTTAAAAAAAAATTATGGTACCTTGGTGATCACTTAAATATGACAAAAGATGAATCATAATTTAATCTCTCTGGATAGGCCACAAGTATCCATAGATGTAGTTGGCTTTGCTCACAAACTTTATTACATGTTGCTCTAAAAAAACACACCCTATGCAAACCCCATAGCGCTTATAGCGTTTGGTCACAGTGCTTAGAAAAGCGTATGACCGTTTTAAGCAAGTGAGTAAAACTATAAATAATACAATAAGTGTGTGTGCTCCCCGTGTTTTATCACCTGCCGTGTATACTGAGCCTGTGCCTTGAAGTGTTGGAACTTGTGGATTATTGTCAATTAGGGGACAATGGGCTATCTGAAATTACTTGGAAAGTTAGAACACCAGGTGTGGATGGGCGTGGCCGACCACACGTGGTGGGAACCTTAGGTGGCTGGTAGGTGCCCGAGGCTTGGGCTGTGCCTGTTCTAGCTGTCCTTAGGTAGCTAGCTTCTGCCTGGGTGCAGTCTTTTGTGACGAGCTAGTGTTTCTAAGAGTGAAACCACACACAAACAGATGGACTGTGCTCTGAACGTTCCCTCACAACACCCATCGGTGCTGCAGCAGGAGCCTTCGTATCATGTGGTGAAACAAGAAGTCCAGCAGACTAGCATGTGCCATCCCCCATCCCCATCTGGGTAGAACTCCTGTACTAAAAGCACGTGGAGGACAATCTGACATAAGAATTAAAAATACATAAGTGTTGACTATCACAGTGACAGTAATATAAACGATGCTTACGTTGGTATTTAGGGAGTGGCTGCTGTGTTGATACGTTTACTCTGTTGGCGCTTCCTGTCTTTTTCTGGTCCACTGGTTTCTCAGGGTCTTGTGGCTTATACCTGCATTTATCATGTGTCTTAGGTCATCTAATGCAAGGCCTGAATCGGAGCGCCAGAGGAGGGCACAGACTTTAGGCCGTAGTTTACTCGTGGCTTCTGTATGCTGTGCTAATAATGTGTTATAACTTATATATCTCCTTGCACAGTTGCTAGAGAACTAACTTACGTGTTAAGTGATTGTAAATTTTTTACATTGTTTGTTGTGAGTATGCATGTATATATGTATGTACATGCACATGTTCCACAGCATACATGCACCGGTCAGAGGCCAACTTGTGGAGGTTGTTTTCCTTCTCCCACTATGTGTATCCTGGGGAGTGACCTCAGGTCACCCAGCATAGTGTCAAGCATCCTTACTCACTGAGCTGCCTCGCTGGCTCTAAGAGAGGTGAATCATGCAGAATTTTTGTGTTTCCTGTTTTCACAGAAAACATCGAAGACTGTCATGTGCTCAGATGCACGCGCCCAAGGAACGTTTCGCATTTCTCAAGCCTCCATTGTTTTCTTTAGGCTGTTACTGCTCACTGCTGTTTGCAGCCTTCTGTTCTGTGTTCATGGGATGCTCACCTTGGAAGGGGATTGATCGTCAAGTGTGACATCAGAAGGCCTTCTCTCCTATCCCAAACACAGTATGGTTAGATGTGCAGATTCCCCCAGAAAGATGGTTTTGTACCATCATCAGTTGCCAAGAATCCTTGCGAGTTCCTGCTTAAGGAACGTTGATAAGATAATGGGTCCAATGGCACCTAGACTTAGAAAGCCCTGTTAGTACATCGTGAACAGAATTAGCGTGTGCACATCACTATTTCACACCCAGTGAAACCACACTTTTAATTATGCGGAAATACTCTGGAGAATCGGCAGGGCCATTTTGATTTATAATTTCTAATCTGACTTGGAATTTAAAATCTTTTGCCTCTACACAATTTGTACTTATATTTGGACTGTCTGACCTCCTTGCATGATGGTTATTAATTAGCAGATTCTGTGGGAAGAGAGAGAGCTTGCCTTTTGAGTTTTGTACCAAAGATCTGGAAAGAGCAAAGTCATTGTTCACTTGCATTTTAACGTTCTGCCCTACTTCTCTCAGAACGGTGAGGCGGGTCTGTGGTTTTCTGCTTTTATTCATAGCATAGTACATTTTATTTGCTTTTAATGGATTTTTAGTCGGGAAGGGTCTCAGGAGACTTTTAAAAAGAAACTTTCAAGTGATTAAGGATCTAGGCTGTCTGTGTTGTCTCATTTGTTTTGTGTTTTACAGATATGCATGTACACATATATAGAACAGGCATATGTATGTGACATGTGTGTGTGAGTGCAGGCATGTGTGTGCTCCTGCACATGTGTAGAGGACAATTTTGGGCATGGGTTCTCTTCATCTCTTCGACTGTGTGACCCAGGGTGTGAACCCAGATTCTCAGGTTTGCCCAGCAATAGCTTTTACTAACTAGCTGAGCCATCTTGTTCAGAGTAGAGGAGTAGAGGCCGGCCATGACCCCGTGGAGAAGGAGGGGGGGGCGCGAGGGGACAGGGCTGGAGAAAGAAGGCAAGAGAGCAAAAGCGAAAAAGAATTTTAAAAAATAGTAGCCTCATACATAAAATCGAACATCATAGATTTTATTATGTTTACTATAAACTTTATTATTAAATTGTATATTGCCTTAAGTGATGATAATAAGGTAAGACTGTTAATTATGAGGCTTACTTAAATATGTGCATTAAAATATTCCCATGTATATATGCCCATATATTGTATATATACATGAATAATTCTAATTATTTTCAAATTTCTAAATACAAATCCATCAGAAAATAAGAACTTTGAAAGTTTTCACAAAAATGCTTTTTTTTTTTGTTAAAGTGAAATATTTGCAGTAGTGAAATAATGTTGTTGGGAAATACAAAATTATAGGAATTTATTTAGTTAGATATTGTCATATAATTACATATTAATTTTAAATGGACCCTCCCTTTGTGTTGTATTTTTATCCTATCATGGAGGAATATTCAAAAGAGGATTGTGTTGGAAGGTACCAATTCATCTGTAGAATGGAATGAAAAGACAAAAAATTAATTTTCTGGGTTTTAGGATCTAGGCCTTTGCAGTAGTGTTTTTGTTAGACGACACTATTCCCAGAAAGCAAGGCACTTACACCATCCCCCAAAGAGCTTAGCATTTCTTTAAAATCCAATACAGTCTCTTGTGAAATAATTTTCCTTCCCTTATTCCAAAATATTTCCCTTTGGGACGCATTGCCGTATTGTTGTGAAAGTTTTATTCTGTTTTGTAGAGGCAAAGTATCTGTGGACTTGGGTTCATAGTGGCAAGCTAAGGACATCCCTTGTGTTACCAGAGGGACTGTATCAGGAGATTCCTGCTAGGTACTAAGCTTGGTGATATGAAGGGACATGATATGCATGACAACATGTTGGCTATTCCTCTTAAATTAAAAACAAAGGCTGCCAATCAAAGCAACAAGAACATGAAGGCTTCCATCCAGAGAGGACCTACTCATGAAGTAAGGCCTGGGACTGCTTACAAAGAGGTTAACGGGGAAACAAGCAGGGTGGGGGAGGAGCTGTTCATTTTCAAATTGATTAATGTCATAAGCATCTTCTTGAGACTACTTTGGAAACTATAAGAGGTAATTAAGCATACGGCCAGTTCTTTTGGAGGAAATTAAACAACCTAAACAAATCTCCCACTTAAAAAAAAAAAAAACCCTTCTGGCTGGGTGATGGGAGTGGGTGGGTAGGATGGCACATGCCTTTAATCCCAGCACTCAGGAGGCAGAGGCAGGTAAATATCTGAGTTCAAGGCCAGCTTGGTCTACAGAGTGAGTTACGGGACATCCAAGGCGACATAGAGAAACCCTATCTCCAAAAAAAGAAGAAGAAGAAAAAAAAAAGAAACAAAATCAAACCATCACTACCATCACCCAAATCTCTTCTTTTATATTCAGCATTTGTTAATTATATGTATTTTATTTCTGAGGAATTTTTTTAAATTACTTTTTATAATTATGTATGTGGCGGGCTGGGGGCTGGGAAATGCGTGTGCCTCGGGAAGTATGCAGAACTCGGAGGACAACTTCTGAGAGTTGGTTTTCTCTTTCCGTTGTGTGCACCTCGGGGATCGAACTCGGTCGTCAGACTTGGTGGTAGACATCTTTACCCACTAAGCCATCTTGCTCGTCCACAGATCTGTTTTCAATGCCTTTCTCGTCTAGTTGAACATGATGGCATGCCTGTAGTCCCAGCTCTCCGGCCGAGGCTGAGTCAGGAGGTCCGGGAGTGAGGCCGAGCCTGGACTAAGTAGAGTAGACTCCAAAGAGTCAAAGAAAGAAAATAACAACAAACCCAAGGCAGAGCAAGGTCTTCTTGGTTTCAATATTTGACTTAATTACTGGAGAAGGAGCCTGTGATGGTGACAGATGGAGACATGCTCAAAAAGTCGCCGTGGGCTCTTTGAAAAGAAGCAAAAACAAAGTTGTTCTGCTATCCTATTTAATGCGTATGTGTGTGCTTTATGTTAATAATAATATAACAGTACGTGCTACGCATTGTCTGAGAACCTGTATTTCCCAGGAACCTATAAACAATGCCCATGTTAACAAACATTAACCATGATAGCATTTTTAGTGCAAGGGAAACAGTTGGATCTCAGCCTCTGTTTGCTTGAAGGCTGACCTGATCTTCAGAAAGAAGCATAATTATGGGAGCTGCTGCTTTATTGAGAGTAGGACTTATATTCTAAAATCTCTACTGAGACACATTCTCACCAGGAGGCTTGCGGGACTAAGTATGCGGTCAGAACTCGGTCACCGTGTGGCAACATGTCTATGTGGTCACATGTCTAATTCTCACCAGGAGGCTTGCAGGACTAAGTACGCGGTCAGAACTTGGACATTGTGTGGCACATGTCTATCTCTTTAGTATCTTCTGCGGTCCCTTCATCATATGCCTCCGCTCCGCTACCCTAAGCGGTCTTTCTGAACATGTTACAAGTCTACGGGCGCATGTCTCTCTCCAAACACACCAGCTGTCTACCATAAGGCAATGGCAGCCAAGGAACATTTGGTGAGTGGGGCGACGTAATTTTCTCACGGAGCAACTCGCAATCGGCATTAGACAGAGAAGTAAAAGGTTGTATAGACCTTGCATGATTTCTCAACTTTCAGGGAATTTGTAAGCAAATATTTGTTGACCCACTACTAAATGCCAGGTATTCGGTTAGGAGTCCATTATTCATAAAGTCCATAAAGTATGGGTTTCAAATTCAGACACCAAATAACATTTGTTTAGCATGGGCCACCCAACAAGTAGTACAATGGATGTTTGTTCTTCAGTGAGACATTCCGCTACCAATCAAGCAGCATTCATTAACTCATACCAGCTGCACATCCCTGTCCTCTTACACTCTCGTGTCTCTTGATATTTTCTTAAGCGTTTCCTATCTACTACTGTGTGAGTGTGAGTGTGTGCGTGGTGGGGGGTAATTTAAACATGGAATTGATAAACTAAGTGCAATTAATTCCTGGCACACATACATATATGACCATGTATGAAGTGAGGTCATACATGTTTTTCAAGTAGGATCAATATTAGTTCATGTGATTCAGGCTGATTTTAGGGGCAGAAGCACCTCATCTAGATGGAAACCACTTTTACTTATGTACCTTTCAGTGGGCCATGGGCGCTAGCTTCTAGGCTGGGATGTAACAGTGTTGTGTGCCGTGCCGTGCTGTGCCCCTCAGCTGTTTTGAAGACATAGCTTCCATGTCTCCCTCAGCACAGCACACCTTTGAGACTCTGCTTTTCGCCCTGAATGTCCTAGGAGAGCAGGAAGCGGTGGCTTTTACGAGAATGGAAAATGCCACGTTGCTCAGTGTTCTCGGGGCTTTGGAGACGTCGAGTTTCCTATACCTCCCAAGGGATTGGCAGTGAGCAGAGACGGGGAAGTAGCCTCAGGAGAGGGCTCTAGCTTGTCTGTGCTGCCATCGGGGAAGGGGACTTTATATAGCTCTCTGAGCTCAGGGGTTCTGGAAATAGAAGACAAGAAGCTTCTAACTCCCGTGGGTCGCTGAGGGCCCCAAGGAGAGAAACAATGCAAGAGTGGGAACATGGCCATTTCCCCACCAGCAAATCAACTCAACAGCGGCCAGTGCCTAGTTTCCATTCTCCCATAGATTTCAGTTTGCACAGAGATCACATTTCTTCATGTTGAGATTTTTCTAGGCTAGATTATTGGACATAGCAGCACCATTGGATGGACTCACTATGCAGGACCAGATCTTATTCTTCCACTCTGCGACAGCTCCGTTTTTGCTCTTTTAAAGCAAAAACCTTATCCTACGTATGCATTATTGACTGTGGGGGGGGAAAAAAGCAAGTTCCTACCCCTTAGCACTCATGTGAAACCGGTGTGGTGGTGCAGGCCTGTGGACCTGAGCCCTTGGAGAAGAGATAGGAGGACCCCTGAGTTCACTGGCCTTGTCTAGCCAATTGGTGAGCTCCACATTCAGTAGAGATTCTGTCTCAAAAAATATGTGGGGAGTGGTAGAGGACTAATGATGAGCAACACACATCCACATACATGCACACATACGCATGCATATACACACATGCACACACACATGCACACGCAGTCACACACATGTACATACATGCAAGCATACACACACACACACACACACACACACACACACACGCACAAAGAGGCCGACAGAAAGACAGACAGACAGACAGACAGACAGAACTGTCAATACTTGTGGACTATAAAAACCACTATTAGGTTGCTTTCCTCCATTGTTTGATTCGTGTTATAAAACAAAACAAAACAACCACTCCAGCCTGCTGTAACTGGGTAATCCTTTAATGCTTCAATAAAGAAAATAAGGTCTGATTATACACTTTTCTCCTGTCCATGTAAACTAATTGTTGTTTCCTGCCCTTAAAGGCAGAAGTTAAACTATTCCTTTCATGTTGAACAGCAGGCCGACTCCAGTTGGATATTGCCAGCGCTTGATGCATATCTGTTGCGTAAATGAACTCCAGCTTTGGCAAATTAGATTTTGATAGTTACATTTTGTTCTGGAGATGCAGAATAGAATGGTAGATAATTTCATTCAGCAAGGTTTTACATAAGTTGTTTATAAATCTCACAAGTACTGTAGAGCCTTGCGAGCTGGATCTCGTTTGTTGATAAAAAAAGTAATCTTAGAATGGAGTCAGACAACGTAATCAAGGTCACATGGCTATCAAGTGGCTGGGGATTCAATTTGGGATTTTGCCCGTCTTCTAACAGCTGGTATAATGGGGCTGCCTTTGTGTGTGTGCGGGAGTGCTTGTGTGCATGTGTGTATGTGTGTGTGTGTGTGTGTGTGTGTGTGTGTGTGTTAGTGTGTAGGGATTCCAAACTTGGGTCCCAACACTTGAATCTAAACATTTTTACCCCTGAACCACCTCTCCATCTGGGAATGCATTTGAAGATCAGATATTAAACACGGTAAAGATCTTGAGGAATTGAGGTTAAGAAAAGAACTCTACTGAGCCATAACTCAGCTGGTGCTTATTAAGTGGGTGTTTGGTGCTAGGTGTTCCGCAAGGTGCTGACAGTTCACCAGTGAGTAAGACTTACAGCTGGTCCTCCACCGAGATCTACGGGGAAAGAAGTTTCAGGAAAGGGATATTACATACTGTCCCTCCCAAAGGCTACGGCGTCTTGGTCTAGAGAATTTCGAATGTTGTTTACTGTGGCTTCCGCTCCTCACGGGAGGTCTGAGTGATGCTTGTCTCTGAGATGTAAAATGTCTGGCAGACAAATACTTTTGGACAGTTATCGGGAAAGGAGAGCATTTTATCCAGCTCTGAGCTCCCCATTTAATTGGCGTAACTCAGCCTGCTGCTGGGTATACAGCTGGTACCTGGCAACTGGTTTTGGCGACTCAGCGATGGGAACAAAATAAGGAAAGAAGACGAAAGAAAGAAAACTCACAGGTTGAGGAGGAAGTGTAGGCTGGACCAGGGTGGCGGCAGACAAACCAGAAGAGAAGCACAGACAGACGGTGACATGTGATGGTAGACTTTACATGTACAAACCACGTTTAATCCCAGGGTGGGCAGGGCAGTGGTCAGCTGGGTCAGCTGGAAACACTGTTGGCTTTCAGTACTGTGGAGAGACTGCAGCTTTTCTTTACTTTCTAGAGTGGCTCTTCTCATTTCCTGCCTATGCAAGGAGCCTCTCAGCCCCAGAGATAGACACTATGCATTTTACACTAGTTTCCCCGGCTTCTGCTGTGGAGGATAGTGTGTAGTTTCTTAGTGTACTGGTTGACCATGCCCGTCATGTGGTCCTAGCCGCCCTTGCTCATCTGGTGTAATTTTTAAAACCTGCTTTAGATGATAAGTTCAATGGATCCTTACTAATAGGGCTTGTGCAGTGCTCCGTATCCTAAAATCTTTATGGCGTTCAGACAACTATTGTAGGTACAATGACATCAGAATGGTGTCTGGTATCAAGTAACAATAAGGAAAAAAAAACCAAAAGAAAATGCACAGAACTAAAAGAGTCAGATGTGGGAGAATCAGTTGTTTAAAAAAGAACTGTAATTGCAGCTGGTTGCTGGCAGAACCATCAAGAAAGGGCATCTAAAGGTTACAGGATGATGGGTTGGGTCGTGTGTAGGAACTCAAACCGCCCTCCTCGAAAGCCTGATTGCCGGTGTTCATTGAGTCTAAGTCTTCCCATGCCAGAGCTGAGTTAATGTAGATGCATTTCAAAGTAGAACATTAAAAAACATAATAATGTTTTAGAACAAAGGTTTTGTCAGGTTCAAAGAAACGACTGGAGGGAAAACTGTTAAAATTAAAAATCCTCTTACAATTTACATTAGCTGTATCTTTTGTTGGGGTTGGTGTTAGCACTTTAATCCACTGAACTGTCTAGTGACTCCATGAGCTTTCATAGAGTCTACGCTGGCTTTTTGTTCCTCCGAGTTAATAATGTTGAATTGCCCTTATAGTTCATATACATGGCTGTGAGCTTTTGTGCTTAGGTAATGTTTAACAAAATTTGCAGTATAGGGGCTAAAGAGATGGCTCAGTGGTTGTACGAGCAGTGGCTGCTTTTCCATAGGACCCAGGTTCGATTCCCAGCACTCACATGGTGGCTTACAACCATCCGGGACTCTATTCCGGTGATCTGACACCTTCTTCTGGCCTCCTCTGTGGCCACTACATGAGCACAGACATACAACAGGCAAACACTCGCAACACACAATATAACAATATATCTTTTTAAAAAACATTTTGGTACCAGATTTTTGTATTGGATTAAACAGGTGCATTTGATTAGCATTTTCCATCTTAATATTTTTCAACTCAGAGATGTATTCATCTTCAGGTCCTATACATACTTGTCCCCTGAGGTATTGTCTTCAGAAGCTGATTAGACTTCTAGAGAAGGGGACAGTTTCTAGATGATCCTGAAGTCCTGATCACCTTGAATTAAGTTTTGATTTAGCCCTTGGCTGCTTGTGAAAGGGTCCTTCTCCCAACTTTCTAGCTTGTGCAGTGGCTACACTATCAGCTTCTAACAGTATGCGTCTTAATTCCCAAATCTGCGATAAATATTACATCCAGTATTCTACTAGGCTCAGGATGGAGAGATACCCAACTGTTGGAAGAGTGAGTGAGCTGGGAGATCCCTAACAGGCAGTCTCCAGTAATCTGAATAGATGCCGGCAGTCAACAATTCTGAATGGTCAGCATGCCCGAACCCAACCCACCTGAATGTTAGCTCCAGTTGTCAGTGTCTAGCTTTCTGTTGAGCATAGGCTTGTTTGCAGGGGATTCCATGGTTTCTCCTGGTTAAATGAATGAAAGGGCCCTTTTCTGTGATGATTGGGGAAGTAAAACACTTTCATATGCTGAAGCAAGCCTGGCCTCTGTGCTTGACGTCTGTCCCAAAGGGTCCCCATCCTCTGGAGACCATGCCGTTCATGTTGCGTGGTATTTCCATTTTCTATTCCGATCCTCATCTGGAAACAAGTTTTTAATTGCCCCTCTACCCTAAGAAAGAAGTTGGGTTTCATGACTACTAACAAGATTTAGAGTCTAAAGTTATAGGCCTAGAGCATCCTTAGGTAGCCTTACGAGATCCCATACTTACCAGGTCTCTAGGCTAGACCACCTGACTACCCACAGAAGAGACACAAGATAAAGAATCTCGGCAGCGAAGAGATGGAGAGCTACAGAGCAGGGAGAAGACATCCAGCTTCCTTTTTTGAAGTCTTCCTGTGCCAGCTCCCACTTCGTACCTGAGATCTGCCTCATCCCTGGATGACTGGCAGTAGGAACTCCATCTCACGTGGACCACCCCAGTGCTGTCTGTGTGGATGGGATAGCAGCGGCAACAGCTGTCCACAAGCCAGTATGAATGTAGAAGCATCCCACGCACACCCTTCCTAGGACAGAGGTGAGTTAGTTTAATCTTGTTGGAGATATCCGACATTAACACGTCTTCAAAGAACTGTTTCGCTGATTATCTACCAGTAGGTGAAGGTGCGGTTCTCAGACTAGTACTGAGGAAAGTGGGCTGCATGGGAAGTGGCTGTCTTGTCCCGGTTTTGCCATCTGTTTACATGGCCAGTAACCATACAATTCATAAAAATTGTATGTATAGAGTATAGAGTTCAGTTTCTGCAAGAAACATTTGGGGTCTTGAATAGGAATTATATTGAATTCACGCTTCATTGGGTAGTACTGACATGTAATTAATATTAAGTCTTCTAATCTGTATATATACAATCCTTTTCCATTTGTTTGGCTCCTCCTTAATTCCTTTTGACCATGAAGTAATAGTTTTTAGAGATCAGGCTTCTCCCCCTTTTAAAAAAAATATTATTTGTTATTATTATATAGAAATACAACTGATTTTTGCATGTACATTTATTTCATAACTTGCAATTTTTCTGAATTCATTCATTCTTACTTCTTGATACAGGTGTGTGTGTGTGTGTGTGTGTGTGTGTGTGTGTGTGTGTGTTGTGGCTCTATTCATAATAGCAAGGAAGCAGAATTACTATAGACTCCCATCAGCAGATAAATGATGGAACATTTACATATTGGAATCTTATTAGGCCACAAATAAACTTGAAATGGTGAAATCTACAGGAAAATAGGCAGCTTTAGAAATGATTACATTAAATGAGGTGGTTCAGACCCAGAAGGACTCCTGCTGCCCCCTCCTGTGTGCAGATCTTTGCTTTTAATGTTAACACGTGTGGTGTGACTGTGACCATTGGTCATGCCGCTAAGTGGGGACCATAAGTGGGGAAGAAGAGGTTTTGAGAAGGGAGGGACGATACGGCACAGACAACTGGAAGGGGGAAAGACAGCTACTTCTGTGGGAGGTTGCAAGGGGCATGGGGGAGAATAGTGGAGATGATAACCAAAGGTATATATGCAAACGGGGAAAAGGTATATATATGCAAAGGTATATATACAAATGGGGAAAGCTTTACATTATATACTCACTTAAAAAATAAAAATTGTAAAACATGCAGGCAGACTGGGGAGATAGCCGAGTTGGTAAAGTAACTGCTATGCTAGTGTGATGGCAGATGTTTGGATCCCCTAATACCCAAGCTGAGCCCTCTGGAGCAGCCAAAGGAGGAGACAGGACCACTCCTGAAGCCGGCCAGATACTGGAGCCAATCAGTATGCTCCAGCTGTTGTGAAAGGCCTTGTCCTAACAGATCAGTGATGACACCACCACTGACTTCTAGTCACTGCATGCACACTCGAGTGCACGCAAACACACACACACACACACACACACACACTCCATGGGAATATGACACTAACTCATCTGGACAGCTGTGGAGTGAAACTGTCTCGTGGCCATTAGATATTTCAAGAGGACTCACAGCACAGAAAGTATATAGAGAAGATGGCCTGGCAGTTGATGGCATTTGAAGTAGGATTTACATCACCATCCCAAATAAAATTGTCCCCTGCCCCCAAGAATGATTTTTAGCCTGACTGCTCTGACTGAGGGACTGATCTGGTCTCTTGGCAAGTCTTTCAGGGAAATTCCCCAGTTTAAAAAAAAAAAAACAAACTGGAGCTGGGCGTGGTGGTGCACGCCTGTAATCCCAGCACTCGGGAGGCAGAGGCAGGCGGATTTCTGAGTTCGAGGCCAGCCTGGTCTACAAAAGTGAGTTCCAGGGCTATACAGAGAAACCCTGTCTCGAAAAACCAAAAAAAAAAAAAAAAAAAAAACAAAAAAAACAAAAAAAAACCTGGAATGTATTCACTGAGTTATTTATTTAAATTCATTTGTTCTGTAAACTGTCTTTATAGAGTGTGTATTGTCTGGTGCAACCAACAAAAATTAGCTGTTCTTTGTCACAAAGTTAGTTTCCAGAGACAAACGGTTACCAGAGTCTTTCTCTGTGACCTCATTTCTATTAATGTTATTATGGCATTTGATGCTTGTATGGAACCCGTTCAGTCACATCCACGGTTTATTCTGAGATATCTCTCTGCACTTCCAGCTTGATCTGCAGAGTGTGTGCAGTTAGCCTAAGACAAGTGCAGATAAATTGGGTTCAGCATTCTCACCCATTGAAGGTGCTGCAGTGCCCCGTGCTGAGGAGTGCAGCTCTTCGGTAGTGTTGGTGGCCCACAGCTGAGCATAAATCTCTGCTTGTCTCGGTCTGCATTTCCATTGTCACGTGAAGTTCTTGACCACTGGTTCCAAACTGCCTCATTTCAAGGAAAACGGAGCCTAAGCAGAAAAGCAAAGAAAAATGTGCTTCCTCGCCCGTTGCTTCTCCACCCTCAAAATAGAACTCGTGAGTGTGAATCCCTGGCTAGCAGGGAACGGGGGCTCCTCCCATTGTAAGCCGTTCAGAGTGCTTCGTGTACAGTCCATCAGAGTTAGACCTCGGAGTGTGATGATTAATGGAATATTTACCCACCTGAGACTCTAAGAGGCAAAGAAGAGAGAACTATGACCAAACAAACGTCTTTAACTTACTGCATGCCAGAAACAGCCTCATTTGTATATTAAACGTGACCTTTCCCCCTCTGTCCTCTGTTCTGCTATGGAATTTTAAGCACCACAAACACTTCCTCCCTTTAGCTACCATTCTGTCCCTGTGCCTTTTAGACAGTACAGAAGCCAGGTATCGTCACACATAGAAGCCTCGGAGACTGCCTAAGGGCTTGAAGCAAAGAGGGAATTTATTGATGATTCCCGGTAGGCTCTGGATTAGAAAACTGTACAACCAGCCTATCACCAAATCCATCCATTACAGTTAGTTCTTTGTAGGGTTGACAGTACTGAATACTAGAAGTTTATAGTGCCAACTCCACAAGGACCAGACAGCCCGGGCCAACCCTGAACCTTCAGCTCTTGCTGCTTCTGGGCACTGGGTGTTGCCGAAGTTCCTGTCATGATGAATGCCTGCTGCTACGGGTGGCCTCATCGTACCTGTGACTCCAAATTTCTGCTGGGTGTAATGCTGAATCATGTACTCATGTTTTAGTTGCAAAGGACTCTGGGAAGATGAGTACCTGACCGTTTTTTGCTTTTATGTTCATAAATATGTCTCTTAGCAAAATTCACGTAATGAGGAACTCTGCATATATGGAAATGGGGTTCAAATGCTGTACATTCTCTCTCCTTTGCTCATCGGATGAGAACCCCTGAAAGACACTGCAGCGGGGCTTCATAGAAGAGGAGATAGGCTGCACCTGGGATATTTATACATCTGAAACAAAGATGGATGACTTTTTAAAAATGACATTGATTGGTTCTTGTTGATGTGTCTGTCACACAGACAATGTGGTGCATATATGGAGGTCAGAGGGCAACTTGCTGGAATCCGTTCTCTCCCCCAATAAATGAGTTTTGGAGCTTGAACTGAGGCCGTCAGACTTGGTGGCAAGTGGCTTTACCCACTGTGAACTGTCCTGCCTAGGTGCACTGGTGTCCGAGGGACCCTTTGCTTTTGCCCCGTGCTAACTGGTAACAACTGTGAGCACTGGTTATATTCGACTCCTCACTGTATCCCCCAGAGTGCTAAAATGAAATAAATTGATTTAGCAGCTTGCTTGACCAGAAGAAGCTAATTAAGATTTATTTGTTCTCTTTTTTGTAAACCAGAAATGAATTTTCCCATCAGTTTTTCTTTTTTTTTTGTACTTGGGTGGTTTTATGCATTTCATTGATTTATTTCTAGTCCTTTAGAAATTGGTGTGTGTGTGTGTGTGTGTGTATGTGTGTGATGTGTTAGGTATCCACTTTTTCTCTCTGCTTTATTCCCCTTGGGACCGGGCATCTTGTTGAAGCTGGAGCTGTAGTTTATCAGCTAAGCTGGAGGCTCCTGAGCTATGTTCCTGTCCCCTGTCCAGTCCTTACTCCCCAGCACTGGGATCACAGACACTGGCTACGCCTGGCTCCAGATCTGAATGTTTCCACCACAAAGCCTTTGACCCACTGATTCACCTCCCCACCCTAAAATTTCATTTTTAAGTTGCGGGAGCTTGGCGACTCCTGCTTTATTCTTTGACATTATCATGCTTTTGAAAAGGAACTACTCTAATTCATTTAGTTCTTGTTTGGTTGTTAATTTTTGTATTTGCTTCTTTTTGTTCTAGGGCTTTCAGGTGTGCTGTTAAGCAGGTAGTGTAAGCTCTCTCCAGTTTCTTCTTGGAGGCACTCAGAGCTGAGTTTTCCTCTTAGCACTGCTTTCATTGTGTCCCATAAGCTTGGGTATATTGTGCCTTCATTTTGATTCAATTCTAAAACGTCATTAATTTCTTTCTTTCCTCCTTGACCAAGTTATCATTGAGTAGGGTGTCTGTCGTTCAGCTTCCATGTGTATCTGGGCTTTCTGTTGTTTTTGTTGCTATTGAAGACCAGCCTTAGTCCCTGATGCTCTGATAGGGTATGTGGGATTATTTCAATCTTGTGTCTGTTGAGGCCTGTTTTGTGACTGATTATATGGTCAGTTTTGGAGAAGGTACCATGGTTGTTAACTTTCAGTTAATAAATTGATAGGTTTCTATGGAAGTTTTTGTTTGCTTGGGAGTTGTGACAGTCAGTGTGACTTGGCATCTTCACAGATGCCGAGTCACCTGCGAGCTGGTCCTCTAGCACGCTTCCAGAGGGTTATCTCGCTGATGATGCTCATTGAGGCAGAATTGAGCAGCAATATACATTGATGGCGCTGTTTCCTGATCACAGACGAGATGTGGTCAGCTTCTCCAAGCCCTCGCCCACCACCTTGACCTCCCTACCATGATGCATGAACTAGGAGCTGAAAAAAAGCCTTTGATATTTTATCACAGCAGCAGGAAGAGAAGCTGAGACACCGTTTTTACACAGTAAACACCGACTTCCTCTCAAGGGAGGTTTGGTGTTGAAGGTTTGGACCTGGTCTTTTATTCTTCAAGGTAGTTACATGTTTCCCCAGGTTGGCTTTGTACTGTTTTATGGAGTTTTCTTTTTTTCTTGTGTATCATTTTAATTTCTGCTTTTGCTTCGTACTTTTCCTACCCTGTTTATTTATCCTCACATTCTGAAATGAGGTCAAACGGTGGCTTGTCCTACAGGCTTTCTGTGAGTCCTTTTAGGGGACATTTTCCTGGTGTCCTCTACTCTCTTGCTCCCTCTAGACGGTTTATCCTTGAGGCAGTTAGCTCAGGTGGCTTGCAGTTTCCCTAAACCCCTACATGGGAACTCTTGATGGACCTGCTTGTTGGATGACATCTCTTGACGTTGCTCCCCCTAGGAGACATATCGCCCAGCAGCCCAGCAGCTTCCTTAGGTGGGAGTGGTATCATTTTCTACAGTCTGGCCTATGTGACAATATCACTTATTCTCCCCTTTTATATGTTGTTGGATTTAAAGTAGGGATTATTTTTGCCTGAAGAATTTGGAGGGCTTCTGCCATTTTCTTCTATTCCCAATTTCTTATTTTAATATTATTGTATTGGGAGGTGTTGTTCGTTACCTTTTCCTTGTTGTGACTTTAAAAACATTTTTTATGTATGTGCATATGCCATGTGTGTGCAGGTGCCCATGGAGGCCAGAGGAGACATGGCATGGCCAAGGTATCTCCTTGGCCACTAGGGTTATTGTCTTTGTTGTTTATAGATTGTTGCTGATTGTGTGTGTCTGAACTTTGCCTTCAGTGTTGACTGTTTTCTTCCTAAGTTCCCGACCACGTGTCTGCTGGTCCCATTCCATCCCTTTTCCCTCTGTGAAGGTCTAGGCTTGGTAACTGGTGACATTGGCATAAAATGACATTCAGAACTCTGTTTGCTCCCTAGTTGCAATAATTGTGGATCTTTGTCATGGCCTGGGTAGTTTCTTTTAGCAAAATCCTCACATCTCCTACCCTGCAAGTGCTCTGGGAGCCTAAAAGAAGGAGGGATATAGGGCTCTCTTGGCACCATATGAATTTTAAGTTCTACCCCCCCCCAGCACCACCACCCCCCCCCCCGTCCCGGCACCATGACCCACGAGTGTTTGTGGTCCTTGAGTCTGGATCCTCCCAGGGTCCTATATCAGTCTGTGTTTTCTACTGAGGGTAGAGAAGGGAAGCCGCCAGCTTCATGGCTATGGGAGTATCTCAGGGTTTCTATTGCTGTGGAGAGACACCACGGCCGACCGTGGCAAACTCTCATAAAGTGCAGTGCGCCCACATGTCTCTGACCAGCAGAGACAGTGGGAATAAACGACACAGGACGCCAAGGTGGTTTCAAGCAGTTTGCCTTCGCAGCTTCTGCTTTATTCTGCTTCTCTCTCTCTCTCTCTCTCTCTCTCTCTCTCTCTCTCTCTCTCTCAGGTTTCACACAGCAGCCATTCACTCACTCAATCTGCTCTCTCCTACGCAGGCTGGCTAACGCTGGTGCTGCTCTCCTCATCTGCTGCTCTCTGGTCTCTGGCCCCTGGCTGCTCTGTCCTCATCTGGGGCTGCCCTCTATTTATACTCCCATTCTCACACCACCTCACACCACCCAATCATAGACGCACACATCCAAGGCAGCATGTAGGATTGGCTGATAGAATGGTACCGTGAGATGTTGCGCTAATCTCTCCAGTGAGTTAGTTACTCGCACTGCTTTTACTGCACATGACTGAGACTGGGATAAACAAGCGAGGTCATGGGGCTTGGCATAAAGCCAGGCGCCATCTTTGGCCCATGCGGCCGTGCCCGCTCCCCACAATAAAGGAAGACATTTAATTAGGGCTGGGTTATACTTCGGAGGTCTAGTCCATTTTCATTATGGTGGGAAGCATGGCGGTTAGCAAGCAGACCTGGTGCTGGAGAAGAAATGAAGGGTTCTTTCTACATCTGGATCAGCAGGCAGCAGGAAGAGAGTGAGACTCTGGGCATGGCTTGAGTTTCTGAAACCTCAAAGCCCATCCCCAGTGACACACTTCAGCAAGTCCACACCTCCTAATAATGCCACTCCCTGTGAGCCTGTGGGGGCCATTTACATTCAAACCACCACAGGAAGGATGTTGAAATTCGTCCTTAGCATGAATTGCAGGAGATTCTCCAGTTTTCAAAGCCGTCCCCTCCTGCCCGTTTCTTACAGTTCCCATTTCTGGTGTACTTACACCTTGAGAATTGTAATGTTCTGTTCCCTAACTTCTCGATGGCTGGGATGGTAGTCATTTGAGTTTTCTCCACCCTGGCTTTGAAGAGTCACTAATTGGAGTTCTGTGTTCTGTGTCTTCAGAACTATTTTCAGTACTTTTATCTTCTGACTTTATTTTTTGGCTCTCACTTTATGTCACTTATGAGGGACTGGAGATGCACACCTGATTATAATCTGCTTCATGGAGTTCAAGTCACCAATTAATCATGGAGGTTTGATCTTACCTGGATACGCAGCTGCCTGTCCCATTGCAGAAGGATTCTTGTGCTTTCTCTCTTCTTTTCAGGTTTATTCAGAGATTGTTACTTTTACCTTCAAAATGAACTGAGTGGTGGTCTCCTGACTAGGTTGGCATGTACAATGGGGGGAAGTGGATTGACTCTACAAATTCAACTCTAGCCTGAAACCTAACTGTAAGAATAATATCATAAGTGTAATTTGCCAACATTATAGAATATGGCCCTAGCAAATTCTAGGCCAGTTATCAACATGCTTTTCTAAAATATAGAAAAATAATAACAGATTTCTTGCAGTGATGAATGTAATTAGGTGCATGAAGGATCATTTGGCCTTATTCATCTGTTGAAAAACAAAAGGGCAAGCTGTTTTGAGTCCTGCAGAGTTTGAGTGTCTGTAAAGCGGCACGATCTCGCTTTCATAGAGAGCTGGTACCACCTCAAAGGAATATTCAGCTCCGTATTGTGGAGTTGGTGGTTTCTGCTTTGAATACCTTGAGATCCTTGCTGGTAAATTGAGGTCAAGAGTCTGTGGAGTCATCGTGACAGACTCACTCCCGGGGCATCTGTCTTGTGCTGCGGCTTTACTACAAGTGTCTCTGCACTAAGCAACGGGCAGGAAGCACTTCTGTCCTTAAAACCAAAATAGATGTTCTCCCTCATTATCACAGTTCACATGCGTGCAGTTTTTAATGAGACGGGCACATCCCTTGTGGTTTTCACAGAATTAATGATCAGATTGTTTAATGCAGAGCCTTCGGGAACTGGCCTTGATGAAACAGATGATGGAGATGTTGCTGGAATTAGGATAACAACTTTATTCTCCTTCCTTTTTTTTTCTTCTTCAATTTTTTTTTTTTTTTTTTTTTTTTTTTTTTTTTTTTTTTTTTTTTTTTTTTTTTTTTTTTTTTTTTTTTTTTTTTTTTTTTTTTTGGTTTTTTGAGACAGGGTTTCTCTCTGTATAGCCCTGGCTGTCCTGGAGCTCACTTTGTGGACCAGGCTGGCCTCGAACTCAGAAATCCGCCTGCCTCTGCCTCCCGAGTGCTGGGATTACAGGCGTGCGCCACCACGCCCAGCTTTCAATGTGTGTTTTAATCCATTATTGTTGAGAATTCTTAAAGAGATTTGCCTGTGTTACTTTAGTATGTTTTGGTAGACTTATACTTTTCTCACTGTTTTAACATCAAAAGACTATTGCCTGGGGGAAAGTAATTATTTGCAAGAAGAGTTGGGTGTGCAAGGTTTCAGATACATGGAAAGCAGGCTAATTTGTGTCAGAAACGTCTGTGGAGTATTGGATATCACGCTTTCCGTTGCTTTGCTGATTCTAGAATGTTCTGCCTCCGTTTCTGAAAGTGAAGTGTGTTGCAGGTTATTGACCACACTGTGAACCCCAAGATTATGAACTGGAAAAACCTGTTCTTGTTGTAGTGTGGCTCAGCCTTAGCCTACACCTTCAATCCAAGAACTTTTTGTAAACAGGATTAAATAAACTCAGCCATAGGTCAAGAGCGGGAGAGTTAGCTGAAGGATTTTTAAGCCAGCAAGGGGAAGGAGAAGAGGCTTTTCCGCTCTGGGACATCAGTGGACTAGGAAGGTCAGCTGAATGCTTGCTCACTCTCTGTGAATTAGCATGCTTTCTTTCACTCCAGCATCTGGCTCCCAAGTCTTCATTAGCAAACATTTGGGACTTTTTTTTAACACAAAACAAGATAAGTAAAAGCATATAAAGAGAAAATCAAATTATTTAAGAAAAATAAGATGTGCCCCTGGTGGGTGGTGTGAGTAGGAATAGCCCCCATAGACTAATGTGTTTGAATGCACTATTAGGAGGTGTAGCCTTATTATAGTAGGTGTGGCCTTTTTGGAGGAAGACTGTCACTGTGGAATTGAGCCTTGAGGCCTCCTATGCTTAAGATATGCTCAGTACGGACACATGATTTCTTTCTTTGGCCTTTGGATCAAGATGTAGAACTCTCAGCTTCTTCTCCAGCATTGTGTCTGCTTGCATGTTTTCTGCCAAGACGACAGTGGGCTAAACCTCTAAAACTGTAGGCCAGCCCCAATGAAATAGTTTCCTTTATTGCTGTGGTCATGGTGTCTCTTCACAGCGATGGGACCATAACGAAGACATGACTCCCCCAGACAAAACGAAGCAACATAACACAAAACAATAAACCCCGCAACGGCTGGCAGAGGAGCAGTCCTCGGCAGGCAAGAAGGAAATCAGGTTCAACATGCCTTAGTTAGCCAGTGCTGGCCACACTTTTAGAGTCTGATCCAAGCAGTTGATTTTTGACATTTAAGCACACTATGACTTCAGAAAAAAAAAATGTTTCCTTATGACAATTATTAAGGTGTGACTACATTTTGCAAAGCATGACCTCTTACTTAAGAGCGGGTTCTATTGACTGGGAAACAGTGCCTAGGATAAGGGTCTAGAGGGGAAGGGGCTGGAATAAACCTAATAGCAGACTCCTTTGCAAAGTGCGTAGGACCTCATTCATGGGCTCTATTGGCTTCTATTGACTGAGAAACAGTGCTCAGGAGTCCAGGTGAAGCATGGCTCTACAGATAGCAGAAGATCACTAGGTTATTAACTACACCCACTTCCAACCTTCTGGGCGGAAACAGGTGTGAATCCCTTCCTTTGAATAGAAAAGCCTGTGAGTTTAACGGCCCTGATTTCTCTAGTGCTGTACGTGAGCTGGTGCACCCTGTGCCCTCTGCCTAAGGTATATAATGAGGTTTCACACACTGCTAGGTAGCAGACGTGTTCTGTCATAGTTACCACAAGGAGTATACTTATAAAGACGAAAAGCCCATGAAGATTCTATAAAGAAAGAAGAAAGAAGTTCAGCTAGGTGCAAAAGAAGAAACACAAACAGGAAAGCACAATATGGAATAAAAACTCAAATCTGGAAGTAATATAATACATGTATTTCTATTTGAGTAGTTAAGGACATTTTATTTATTAGCCGAGAAGCAATGTTTACCAAAAAACTATTTGACTCAGGCCAGCCTAGACTACATGAGACCTTGTCTCATATACTAATATTATAATCATTATTGTTAATGTTTTGAGAAAGTACCTTGTTAGGTAGTGAAAATCACCCAGACCTGTATCATGGTGGCTTAGGTACTCTGTTTCTACTTAAAAGTTTCGTTCATGTTTTTCCTCTCTCTAGAGCCTTTTGTCTTGTTCTCACCAAGCTTTGTAGAGAAGGTATCTTGAGGCCATTTTACAGACATAGTTTCAAAGGCTAATTGACACCCCCTGCCCGCAACCTCTCACTGAAACAGAGACAAAGCCTTCCCTCCTCCGGGTTTCTAGAATGTTCCTGCATTTCCAGAGACAGCTCCCAGGAGAACCACTATTTCTATTGTTTTTGGAGATATTTGCTCGCTAAGTTTCTCCAGAAGTCTTGTGGAAGAACAGGGGGTCACTTACGAAGCAACATCAAAGGGTCTGTGTTAGACTTGTCTGTATTTGTACTGTCTGACTTCAAACGCTTGAGGACCAATACTGGAATTTTCTAAGAACTAATAAAGAAACAAAGAAGGCATCTCAACAACCTATGTGCTCAGTCAGTCCAGCACACTTCAAACCTTCTGTGTAGCCTGGTATGTTAAGCTTAGTTTCTTATACTCCAGAATATTTGGGTTTTAAAACCTTTGCTGAGTTGAAGAAGAGGGGGGGTTGGTGCTGTAGCTACCTTGTAGCTCTTTGGAGTGAGAGGGGTGGCAACTGAGAAATAAGTCGACAGAACAACCACAGACAGACAAACTGACAGACAGACAGACCTTGAGCCAGAGGACAAAAGGTGTGTATACCCCATAGGTTCTGCGAACCTTGCCAGGTCACCTAGCCCAGGTCCAGCAGCACCCACATGAGTGACGTCAGCCTGTCGCTCTGTGATCTTGGCTCCAGGCCTGCCTGGGTCAGTAACTTGCATTCATCCCTGGTTCCGTGTAGTACAGTTGTAGCTGGTAATAGAGCTTCGGCTGGCGTTCTGACTGTCAGTTTGTCCTGCGTGCCGAGTGGTAGGAGAAACCCAACTCCCGCCTGGTCACGGCAGACTTGCTCCTTTTCCCCGGAGCACCTGTGCGCTCATGTTCCAACACAGCAAAATAATTAGTGGTGTCACCGACATTCGTGAGCTCCGAAACAATGATTAATCATACTTTGAATTCTCTAGGAGAAACATTAATGCTCTGTGGTTGAAATTAAACCCATTTAGTGCTGAGACAGGTAATCCTTCAATTATTGTGAGAATCTTGGCCATTCTCAGTGACTTCTGGAGATTTTTTTTTTTTAAAAAGCAGAAGTCTTACCATGTCGTAAACGGGCAAAGGTGTGTTGTGAATTAATGAGTCATGGAACATGTTATTTTTGAAGAACACAAGCCACCTTCTTGCGAGTTCACACCACTGTCCCTCTGATGATGCATCAGGCAAAGCTAGTTTTTACAAGTTTTTGTTTGCAAATTTATCTTTAAGGTCAGTAGCCCCAAATACTTACACTGGAATACTATCTGTAAATAGTTAACCGAGGACCAGTGGCAGCCAGGGCTGTTGACATAAAGTATTTACTTTGAAGATAATTCTTAGCATTTTTGCCCCACGTCAGCACAACAAGAATTTGTAGGGGGTTGGGGAGGGGGAACATTAATGTATTTGTCAAGGATTAATGACCTGCTGGAACATTTGTGGTGGGGAATATGTTATGGGTAGTGTCATAAATACAGTAATTAAAAAGTTGCACACTAAACACTTTGGACTGGCCGGTTGAGTCCTTTCTGCCCCTGGCTTGCATCCAAGTGGGTAGTGTGTTTATCTTGCCCTCTTGCCTTCTTGAGTGAAAGGGGAATGGCTGGCTTGGAAGTCTGTTTCGGTGCTGCCAGTGGGCTCTGTGGCCAAGGGCAAGCCAGGCGTGTGCAAGGTGCTCTACACCTGAGCACCGGAGAAAAGTGTGTGTGTGTGTGTGTGTGTGTGTGTGTGTGTGTGTGTGTGTTGTGTGTTGTTACCAACATAGCAGAATCAGACTGTGTATTAGTCAGGGTTCTCTAGAATCACAGAACTTATATAGTAAGAGAATTTGTTGATGACTTACAGTCTGTAGTTCAACTCCCAACAATGGTCAGCAGCAGTTGTGAATCAAAGTCCAGGGATCTAGCAGTTGCTCAGTCCCAACGCAGCAAGCAGTCGAAGGAGAGAGTCAATCTGCCTTCTTCCAGTATCTTTAAGTGGGTCGCCAGCAGAAGGTGTAGCCCAGATTAAAGGTATGTGCCACCATGCCTTTAATCCCAGATGACCTTGAACTCAGAGATCTCTCTGTCTTAATCTTCTGGTATTCATAGCCATTATGCCTCAAGATCTCCATGCCAAGATCCAGGTCAGAAACTTGTATCTCCTAGCCTCCAAATTAGGATCACTGGTGAGCCTTCCAATTCTGGATTGTAGTTCATTCCAGATAGAGTCAAGTTGACAATCAGGAATAGCCACTACAGACTGGAAGGATCAAGCTACTTTCTCACAGAAAACAACAAAAACACAAAGACAAAAATAAAATCCGGTCACATACATAGTGCATGCTGCTAAGCCACCCCTCACGTTTGTAAGCTCAGTTACTGAGGACCTCTCCAGATGGATACTACAGTGTTCTGTGCGACGTGTAGGATCTGCGATGCCTTGGGCCTTGTGTGTTAGAAGGGAAACTGGAGTAGAATTGCATGCACATCAGGACAGACACACAGCCCGCACCTGGGATGAGTTTTCGAGGTGGTGAGGCTCGATGCTCTCCTCACTTCCTGGGCTGTGGTCCCCACGGGTGGAGGCTCGATGCTCTCCTCACTTCCTGGGCTGTGGTACGGGTGGAGGCTCCATGCTCTCCTCACTTCCTGGGCTGTGGTCCCCACGGGTGGAGGCTCCATGCTCTCCTCACTTCCTGGGCTGTGGTCCCCACGGGTGGAAGCCAAGCAGGCTGCTGAGCATGAGCATCTGGGAGGGGAGACACCACACCCCTAGAATGATGACCCCAGCCTTCAGAACGGTAGCACAACAGGCAGACTGATGTAGCTTCCACGTCCTGGTCCCGTGTTTGCTCAGAATCTTCGCGCCTACCTGTTTCCTATTTAAAGAGCATCTTTTCCATAATTTCGGAGACCCGTCTTGTGCTATTTATTTATGAATGAATAAAAACCCTCTTTTATATAAAATAAATGTAATTGAATGTGATTTTACACTTTTCCTTTGAGTCAGTGATGGGCGAGACAGCCGGCCTGTTTCTGTTCTCGCCCTTTAATTGGCCTTCTTAGCTCTTAGTTGGGAAAATTATTCAGTCATGTACTGGTTTATTGATTCATTCCACGTTTACGTGCTAAATGTCTTCCGTGCTCCAGGGATACAAAATAATGAATGGCAGCCAGTTAGTGGCTTCTGCTGGCTTTGGTACCAGTCTGAGGTGGCTGATTCCAGTGATGAGCCCAAGGTTCTACAGAGACTGTCACTCCAGTGGTGGCCTGGATCTCATTCCTGTATAAAAATGCAAACCTTTAGAATAGCTCCAGGGCTTCAGAGATCCTAGAGACCACCAGGAGACTGCGCGTCTACTCTTCTAGGTGTTTCTTGTGTTCAGTTTCTAACCAGCATTCCTGCTTTCCCCATTCCCAGGGTTTATTCCAGTAGCTGCTTTGTCCAGTGCCATTCCTAACCATCCTGGGAGCACCATGAAGTAGGAATGTGTTTGTTTTGAGGCACTGGGCTTCCGAGGCTCCTGCAGGTGCCATTGTCTACCCTGCCCCCCACCCTCCACCCTACCCCCCAGTTCTTCCTGCTTTTGTCTGCTAGTATCAGCCTGTTGCTGCTTAGGTTGGTTATGATTTCACAGTGGCTCACAAAGACTGGCAGATGGTGAGCCATGCCCAAGGCTTTGCCCAGTGAAACTGTGAGCGAACGCTGCAAACATGGAAACATTGGCACCCCAAGCCTAAGGTTGTCTTTGGAAGAGCTTTCTTCTACATCCTTCATCTGCTGCCTTGGTTCTGCCAGTAAATGTGCTTCTCTGCTTTGATACCCACAGGCATGTGTGTTTGTTTGCCTTTAAACAGGGTTCGATGGTTTTCCTTTGGGGGTGGGGCAGGGGTCGCATACCAGAGACCAATCACAACAAGGTCTGTGTCCTCAAGTGTTAACTTGCTGCTTCATGCTTGACCAGAAACTGTACCAAGCGCTTTCTCTCTTTTCTCTTTCTCTATGTATGGTGTGTGTGTGTGTGTGTGTGTGTGTGTGTGTGTGTGTGTGTGTGTGTGTGTGTAGGGGCCAGAGGACACTGAAATTCTTCCTCTATGTTCTCTGTATCTGTGTCTGTGTCTCTCAGTCTTCCTCTGCCACGGGGGCTCTTGCTGAACCTGAAGCTTACTGTTTTGACTAGGCTAAGCTGTTGGACCAGTGAGCTCCTGGGATCTGCCCATCTGTGGGACTGCTCTACCGCCCATCCAACCCCCTAAAAACCCCTGTTTACAGGCACAGGAGGCCTTACCTAGCTTTTATGCAGCCTCTGGGGATTTGAACTCAGGCCCTCTTGCTTTCACCCCCATCTCCCCAGCCCATTGCCTGCCATGTCTTCTCAAGCATGATGATGTCATTTGCTGTGTCCTGTAATATTCCAGTGCTGCTGTGAATGTCATCTGACCCTCTTTACCTTTATGCTGTGTCCACGATCAGAGGGTGTGGGTTGTTTTGTTTTTCTCAGAGCTAGCCCCTTCATTGGAACGCCTGTCCACTTTCCTGCTTCTGGAGGTCTAGTAAATTCTTTTTCCCTCTGGTTCTCGGCCTCCTTCCTCTCTGTGGATTCCATTTGCTGGGACTTTACTCCTTCCCAAGTGGCCTGTCCCCCTCCATGCTCTTCCCTTATTCTGTTGATGCTCTTCTCTGTCTCCTCCGTGCCACGAACTCAGTCCTCTGTCAAGGTGCCCAGTGACTTTTCTAATGTCAAAACCAAGAGCCTTTTTCATCTTTATCTTCATTCTCTTTTGTATCCCTTGGTACTTCTCCTAGGTTGTCGTTGTTTGTTTTTGTTTCCTACAAGATCGTGGTCAGCTTCCTGGTCTACCATTGCCGGTGTCTGTCTCTTGGCATGAACCATGAAGCCTTCTCTCTGCCCACAACCCTCTGACGGTGTCTCTGCCTCTCTATGAATTTTTTTTTAACTGCTTTTGTATCCTTTTTGGTCTTCCCGTTCCTTCTCTGGTATTCTACACCTCAGATCTACTATTGCTGGTCCACGTGTAGTTGTCCGTGTGTAGTTGTTCAAATGGTTCTCCCTTTTAGCATCTAGATCAGTGGTTCTCAACCTGGGGGTCCTGATCCCTGGGGTGGGCGTCAAATGACCCTTTCACAGGCCTTGCATATCAGAGAGCCTGCACATCTGTCTTTATAGTTCACAACGGCAGCAAAATTACAGTTATGACATAGCTAGGACAATAATTTCATGGTTGGGGGGTCACCCACAACATGAGGAACTGTGTTAAAGGGTGGAGGAGTTAGGGTTGAGGACCATTCATCCAGATGTTTCCAGATGCTAATCTGTCTCACCTTTCCCCTGCTGACTTGTACTGTCTCCGTCTCTGCCCTGCCTCTGTGTCTGGGTGTTGTCCTTAGCAGGCCGGCCTCAATACTCTACTGCTTCCACCCTGCCCGTTTGGATCCATCCAGAGAGTAATGTATCCAACACCCACATCTCATGCAGACTTAACCTGTCTGCAACCAGACCGAGTCAGAGATCTCTGAGAGGTACAAGAGTTGCCAGGTGACTCCAGTCTTCTTTCCTCCCCGACCTGATAACGCAGGATCACTCTAGAGTGGGGCTAAGAACAGTAAAGCCACATTGTGGCTTCTCCCCTCCCATCTCTTCCATTGTCTGTCACCTACCAAGCTTACCTAACCCCACCCCCACCTCAGACATGTCAGACACCCCTTGTTCCTGGAT
Organism: Mus minutoides; assembly: GCA_902729485.2. Taxonomy (NCBI): domain Eukaryota; kingdom Metazoa; phylum Chordata; class Mammalia; order Rodentia; family Muridae; genus Mus; species Mus minutoides. The sequence continues at coordinate 139,251 of CACVCL010016367.1, read as the reverse complement.
GCCTTCGTTCCCTGACTCCTCCTTGTCTGGGCTGGAGTCCTCTGCTGGATGGCAGTCAAATCCTTCCGCCCGCCCACTGCCCTACAGAGCCCATTCTGAGTCTCAGCCCAGTGGACCACTGTCCCTAGAAATGGAGACACTGTTTTATTCATTTTGTAGCTGACAGCTTGGCTTCGAGTAAGGATGCAGCCTGTGCTTTTGATAGTAAGTTAATTTAATGTCCGCAAAAACATGTAAAAACGCTCCGTGTGTATGTGTTACCTTTAGAAGGGAGCACAGAAGGGCCTTTTATACAGAGTGGACTTGATGTGTTCAGAAGGGATGTTCTTCTTTTTGATCACTTTGGCATGTAGCCTCTCCACTTTAATAAATTTTCTTTCTTTCTTTTGAGTTTTTGGAGTGTTATTGGTAGGATGTGAGTTCAGGAGTCAAGACAAAGGACTAAGCTGGTACCATCCTCGCCGTTCAATAAGAAGATGCAGAGTAGTGAGTCCAGTGCTGAACTTGCTGGACTTTACACCCCGACCAGGAATTCTTAGGGACATGCTCTTTTGTCACAGTTACTGCAGGGGCCACATGTCACCCTCTGCGGGCTCCATGCCTGCCTGCAGGGAACAGAACGATTTCTTCCCGCATGTGACCATGAATAATTCATAAACATGGTTATCTGGTAGGCGGTGGTGGTCATCATTAGCATTTTAATGAAAAAAGATGTGACGATTATCCTAAGACTGTTTTATTTCCATCTTTTTTTTTTTTTTTTTTTTGTCCTCTCCCTCAACAGCTAGCCCTCTCACTGTTTCCGGAGTCCTTGGGAGTTCCTGAGTCCCCCTGCTAACACGCTGACTGTCGCTATGGGCAGAAGATACCCAGAGGCTCGAGGGTGTCCAAGTAGCTCATGTACGTATGTCGCCACGCGGGTCGCCACGCATGCATGCCTTCCTGTCTCCTGCTCTTCTCTCTTTCCCACTATCCTTCCTTCCTCCCCCTTCCCACCTCTCTTCTCGTCCTTTCTCTTCTCTCATTGTAGACAATCACAGGACACTAACCAGTGAGCGCTTGTAAGATATACACGAGAGTATGTAGAAACACAGGAGAATATTTTGTTCTGTGCTGCTTTTCATATCAGATAGTGGGAAAAAAAAAACCCTCTGTTTTCTAAATTAGTATTTTTGTAATCAAGTAGTCCTGTAATACCATATGACTCTTTTGTGTTTCAACGTATTCATTCATACATAGCCTTTCAAATAATTTCCCCCTTTTCGTCACAGTGTATGACACATTTAAAACAATAGGAATGCCACAAATTCAAAGTGATTGTTTTTACTTCCATTTAGAAAAGACCCACTCTGGTCCTAGAGAGGCTCTGTCTGCCTTGGTTTTGTGAGCTTTGGGCAGAGTGGCTGGGCTCTTGACCCTATCACTCCCTGAAGGCAGACACTGCCCTGGGCATGGTCCCTCTGTCTTTCAATACTGAAACGCACGTGCCAGATTTTGGGAAGGGATGTGGCTGCTCTTCTGATGGTCCCTACCCCCTGATTAAGGTGACACTGAAGGAAGAGAAGGTCTCACTTCCCCGTCTAGACTCTCTCCCTTTGTGGGTGTCCTCTGATTGTCTGACTGTCCAGCTGTGTGGACAATTCGCTTATCTTTATTAATTCCCTATGGATTCTCTAGAATTGTGGCCTCAGGTCAGGGATGTGTTGGGATGTCTTTCCTCCACATTGCTCCTATAGCAATATTTATCTTCATGGTGGAGCTCCATGTCTTCCTCATACAGCTTGGGTTTTGTTAGAAACCTCTTCGAGTGCTTGTGTAGCAAACCTAGGCAATCAGCGTCGGGGGTGTTTTAGTAGCTATGGAAATGGGCTGTCCATTGAGTGGCTAAGGTTCCCATCACCCACTCACAGCGAGCCGGCAGCACTGGGGCAAATAGCCAGCCGCACTGGGCAAACAGATATCTCTACCGAACGCTGCTGTTGCCGTTGTCGGAGAGATGGCTCAGGGGTCAAGTAGCTATTCTTCTACAGGACCTGGGTTTGCTCTACAGCACCCACATGGTAGCCCACAAGCAACTGTGGCCGCAGTCCAGGGGATCCTTGTCCTCTTCTGGCCTCTGGTATACCAAACACACATGTGGTGCACATGCATGCAGGTGAAGCACCCATAGACATGAGATAAACAAAAGTAAAACGAGCTGCTTTCCCAAAGAGCATCACCAGGGTAACATGTACCTGGGTGCTGGAGAGGGGGTCGGACACACTGTGGCCAATGTCTGTGTGAGCCCAGGGTGGATTTCTGTATTTTTAAACATTAACATTTTAAGTGGTTATGTAACTATCTATGTGATCTCTATTTTGTCTCTTGGCCCTTAAAACTTAAATAATCCCTGGTTTTGCTGGGAGGCGGGGATTCCCTGGCCCTTCTGTAAAGGGAAAGCTGAAAAGCATCTACCATACTTGATCCACTCTTGCCTTGGTAGAAACTAACTTTTTTTTTTTATCTTGACCCACAAAAATGTTAATTTCACGTGGTTCACCCAAAAATGTTGTACGAGGAAATTCTTCTTTTAAAATGGTAACAGGCCAGGTGTGGTGGCGCACGCCTTTCAGAGGAGAACTGAGCATCACTGGGACAGCACCTTTCAGAGGAGAACTGAGCATCTCTGGGAAAGCACCTTTCAGAGGAGAACTGAGCATCTCTGGGAAAGCACCTTTCAGAGGAGAACTGAGCACCTCTGGGACAGCACCTTTCAGAGGAGAACTGAGCATCTCTGGGAAAGCACCTTTCAGAGGAGAACTGAGCATCTCTGGGAAAGCACCTTTCAGAGGAGAACTGAGCATCTCTGGGACAGCACCTTTCAGTGGAGAACTGAGCATCACGGGTTGTCTTCCCTGCCTAGCATCCTAAGCATCAGCACTGCAGCTCACGTGCCCTCACTGCGAGGAGCGAGGAGCCTGGCCAAGCAAAGTCTCCTAGCACTTAGGTTGTGTCTGGGTTCACAGAAGCAAGACTTCATGCCCTTGGTAGCCATTTGGCTGCTGGTTTATTCCTGTGTATGCAGAGGAAAACCAGACCGTGTGAGCTCAAAGATTTAACTACTCCCCTTCCTCTTCCTATTATTATTGTTGTTACTGGCATTGATACTTATAATGTATTGTTTTCTGTGTAGTAGCGGCTCTGATAGAATACCAGGAAATACTGACTACTCTCTTTGTTGGCGGCTTTCTCTTTTTCCCAGAATGGAGCCTTAAAACACATACACATTAACTTGCTCACTCAGTGCCCAGAACCCATTCTATTGTCCAACAAAAACTTGGCTTAATTGAGACTGCCACAATTATGAGCCTGGCAGTAGATAGTCTTAGCAACATAATAACCCCAAGGCCCAGTTTCCCAGAATTCCCTGTAATGAACACAGCTATATGATTTGATTCTAACCATTGAGACCCTAGAATCTAAGTCCACTAGGATGAGGGTGGGGCTTCAGACAAAGTGTTTAGCATCCTGATGAATCATGATAGATTAGCCTATCAGTGTTGGTTTTCCCTTCTTTTTCTCCTTGGATGCTGATGAGGTGAATCAGAGCAGCCATCCTGTCGCCATCAGGGGGACAGGAATAACAGAAAGGCAAAGAGCCCTAGAGAAATGGCTGCCTTGACATCTTTGCTATTTGGCCAACCCCAGCAGCCCTGAACATTACAACTCCTTATTTTTTGAATCTATTCTTAGACGGGTTTTCTGGTACCCTAAAACGAAACACAATGTTAGATAGAGTAAGTTGAAAGCTATTATGAGCCTTTCCTATATGCTGTGATGAATTCATAAATGTCCATGATCTTCAGGGTGACCTTTAGTCTGCTTGAAAACAACCTCTGAAAGGAGAGTTTAATACCTTGTATTAAAAAGTGTTCACAGTTGGGAGTGGTGAGTTATGGACTTAGAAATGTAATTTTCAGAATAAATGAAGTAATGTCTATGAACTCTTAGTAGCAAGTACTGCCAAGCTCCTATTCACGGACAGTATCTTCTTAGGGCCTTTTTTTTTTCTTTCTCAGTTTCTGGTGGAGTACATTGCAGATGTTTATAGCTATGGTGGAAACGATAGCTACACTCGGGGTAATAGCATAAATAGTTTGATTTCTTGAAAATGTGGAGCTCCAACAGGCTTTATTGGATTTCAGGATGATGGCGTTATTAAATTCTCTACCTCTTTCCAAAATATATTGTGGCTGGGTTCCAAGCTGGTGACTTAGAGAAATTTGAGGCTTTATACGTTTATGAGGGAAATTTTTTATCTTGGGATGCTCAATTGCTCGGGTGGAGTAAAGAAAATAATTGGATTTTCTTTTGTATCATGTCAGACTCTGCATGCCTCATACGGATGTGGATGGTAAGAATGGTAGCTGACAGGCCTCATGGAGAAAGGGCTGAAATGAAAATTGCGTGCTCCATTAGGGAGCACAGGAGACACACTGTAAAGAGAGAGCGACTTTGAACATCGTCTGAGAAAAATCCTACTTTTAGTCATAACCTCGTAATTTGAGGACTAGAAGGATTTAGCTCATCCATTGAAAAAAGAAAAACCTGAGATTACCCTCGGCACCTTCTTTCTTCTTTGTTTTTAATTATTTCTTTTTTTTCCTTCCTTTTTTGATATTAGGATGTAATTACATCATTTCCCCCTTCCCTTTCCTTCTGCAAGCCCTCCCTTGCTGTCTTTCAAGTTCACGACCTCTCTTTTTCATTAATTGTTGCTATATTCATGTATGTATCTACATAGCTGTTCCTACATGTATGAACCAACCTGCTCAGTCTGTATAATGTTACTAGTATGCATATGTTTTCAGGGATGACCATTGGTATTGGATAAACAGTCGGTGGCTCTTCCCTGGGAAGAGAATGCTCACAGCATTCCTTAGCTGTCTATTGTTCTTGTGTAGGGCTGAGGCCTCATGGTCTTCCGCCATCCACGTAAGCATGTGTGCTCCTAAACTTGATGAGCATGGCTTCCAACAGTCCCAGGAGAGCATTTCAAAGAACTGGAACCCAGAACCCTAGGTGCAGCCATGTGTCTGGGCTGCCTCATTTTTCCCCATGGAAAGGGTGTTTCTCACAGCCCCATGGCACAGGATTACAGAAACCACTGGGCTCACCTCAGTGCATTCTGGGGGGATTCATGACCTTACAGTCTTTGGGTAGTTGCAATACCCAGTTAGGCTTGCAATACCAGGTATGGTTTTCTTCCTGTTGAATATGCCTTAAGCCCCACTAGAGAGCTCTTGGTTTCCTCCCAGAGATAGTGCCCCCCTTGCTCCCAAATAACTGCAGGGCATTGCTACGCCATCTCTGGCCAGTTTTAGCTCGTGAGTAAATGACACAGATCTGTGTTTTAGTAATAAGCTGATGGCACTATGCTGGGCAGGTTAGCTATCCTAACCCTCTAAGACTGCTAATACCTAGGAAAATATCCTGCTCCCCATGGTCATGCCCTAGCTCGCTCTGGTCCATGTGTGTCCCTCATGGCGATTCTCTCATCTCCTCATGGAAAATCTTCCTTGTCCCACCACATGGTCTCTCCACCCCTCACTTCTCTCCTCGTGATCCTCCTCCTACCTCTCTCTCTACCTAGGTCCCTTGACTGGGATCTGAAAGTCCAGCCTTCCTATCTCCTCTGACTGAGGAGGAATGGCTGAATCAGCTCTTCATTGACCAATCAGAAAGTGAGGGAAAAGAAGGTTACAGAACTGAGACAGGTGATGCTTCATAAAAATAACAATGCCAAAGTCCAGTATGTACCCCACTCTCTTTCTGGTATAGAAATCAGCATTTGAATATACAAAGACAGCCTTTGCACAGTGCACAAAGAGCTTACCCCTACATGTCTGCACTTTCTAGGTAGGAAGCTGAGGTCAGAGATACCCAGAGAACTGTTCACAGAAAGTGTTGAGACGGAGGTCAGGAGAGGCGGTGTGGCCCCCAAGGTCAGCTCGTGGTGGTCTTGTGTGTGTACGTGTATGGTGGTGATGGAAGATTCCAGACTGTGGGAGTGGGGGTGGGGGTGGGTTAGACAGCAAGGTGGGAGAAGCATTACAGGCTTTCCAGGGTATCAGTGAAACCTCATCTAGATCTGAATGGTGGCAGTGGAGGTGACAGCAGGGCCACTCAGCTCGTAGCTATCGATTGATGGTGTCGGGTCCCTGATCAGTTGTGAGGGCTTAGGACTCTTGGGGTGACAGATGGCTGGGATCTTATTTGAATGCTTCCCGCCCCCGCAGTTGACTTAGGTTACTTATAAATGAGATCTATCGGGAGGATGGTTGTATCAGTTACTTTTTTCTTCACTGTGACCAAACACCTGAGAGAAAGCAAGAGCTTCAGGGGATAGGATTTATTGGGGCTCACACTACACAGCACCAGTCCCCAGCACTGCTGGGAAGGCATCCCAAGCAAGTAGCTCCGTGGTCGGGCCAGTGAGAGGTGGCTGTGGACCACTGCTTGTGTGCCACAGGCTGTGTGCTACCGCTTGACTGATGAGGAAGCAGAGAGCCAGATCCAAAGCTAGGCTGAGCTGTCACCCCTAATGACCAACCTCCCCGCTAGGTCCAGTGGCCCCAAAGGTTCTTATGCCCCGTACCAGCTGGGGACCAACAGTTGGAACACATAAACCTGTGGTGGACTCTTTCAGACTGAAATAGTTTTTTTTTTTTCTTTATTAGATATTTTCTTCATTTACATTTCAAGTGTTATCCAGAAAGTTCCCCATACCCTCCCCCATCCCCGCCCTGCTCCCCTACCCACCCTCTCCCACATAATGGCCCTCGCATTCCCCTGTACTGGGGCATATAAAGTCTGCATGACCAAGGGGCCTCTCTTCCCAATGATGGCCAACTAGGCCATCTTCTTCCATATATGCAGCTAGAGACATGAGCACAGGGGGAACTAGTTAGTTAATGTTATTCTTCCACCTATAGGGTTGAAGACCCCTTCAGCTCCTTGGGAACTTTCTCTAGCTCCTTCCTGGGGAGTCCTGTGTTCCAACTAATAGCTGACTGTGAGCATCCACTTCTGTGTTTGCCAGGCACTGGTATAGCCTCCCACGAGACAGCTATATCAGGGCCCTTTCAGCATTATCTTGCTGGCATATGCAATAGTGTTTATTTTTTGTGGCTGATTGTGGGATGGATCCCTGGCAGCCGCAGTCATTGGGTCCATCCTTTTGATTCAGCTTCACACATGATCTCTGTAACTCCTTCAGTGTGTGCTTTGTTCTTAATTCTAGGAAGGGGCAAAGAGACCACATTTTGAACTTCATTCTTCTTGAGATTCATGTGTTTAGTAAATTGTATCTTGGGTAGTCTAGGCTTCTGGGCTAGTATTCACATATCAGTGAGTACATGTTATGTGAGTTCTTTTGTGATTGGGTTACCTCACTCAGGATGACACCCTCCAGATCCATCCATTTGCCTAGGAATTTCATATATTCATTGTTTCTAATAGCTGAGTTGAAATAGTTTTTAAAAGAACCCCATTTTGACACTTTATGACCAACCAGCACAGGGTCTTAGCCCAAGAATTTTTGGGGGAAACCGTCAAGAAAGAAGCATCTTGAATGGAAGTTTCTTTAAGTTGACAGACTTTCCTAAGCTCCTTTGCCTCAACATACTCTGTGGTGCGTAAGAGTCTGCAGCTTTTTTAGAGAGCTGTGAGACCGCTGGGCAGCAGCCTGCCTTCCACCTTAAGAAGTTGAGGAAGGGCGAGAAGGAAGAGGGAGTGAGGTCACACCTCAGGGGACACCTATGTGCACACACAGATGGAGGCCAGAAGTCAGCCAGCCGCAAGTGTCATTCCATAGAAGCCATGAAGCTTGTATTTTGAGACAGTGTCCTTGGGACGTAGGACCTGCCGGCGAGGCTGGCTGGTGAGCAGGCTCCAGGGAGCTTCCTCTACCTCCCGGTGTACAGACCATAAGTCCACAAGTCCACACCACCTCCCCGAGAGCCTTTCCTGTGGGTACTGGGGATGGAACTCAGGTGCCATGTTTGTGTGGAAAGTGCTTTCCTGACTGAGTTACTTCCCCAGCCCCTTGGCTAGAGTCCTCCCAACTGTGAGGACTGTGGCTAGACTCCTCATGAGGAAAAATAACTGTGGCCAGAGGCAGGGGAAAATCTCAGAGTCAACCCTGTGCACAGGCACACCGTGCTGGGACAAACCCCTGTTCTTCCTGGGTCCTTAGCCCATGTCAGGACTGAAAAGTGTTTTCTTCCTTCCTGTTCCCCTAATCCATGGGTCCCCTCTCAGCTCAGACCCAGACAAAGGACTGAGAAGGGACAGCTGATAGCTGTGTGCAAAAACCTCCAAAGTTTACTAAAGGGGACTAGAAAACAGGGATTTCAATTCAAAGTCAGATGAGATCCGATAGATGTGTTCAGGGTGGTATGGTGGTAGACACTACTGTCATTATAGAAATCCCCAGGTGTCTTCTAAGCCAGCATGTGGTGACATCAGGATTGGTTCAACAGCTTAGTGTGTTAGAGTTTCACTGCCAGTTTGGGAAGTTAGAATAGATTTGGTTTTAATGGAGAGTGATTGAGGAGGTAATAAAATAATGATAGAAGCTTCAGCAAAGCCTGGCTGTGGTGATGCATAGTTTTAATCCTAGTACTCAGGAGGCAGAGGCAGGTGGATCTCTTGAGTTTGAGGCCAGCCTGGTCTATATAACAAGTTCTAGGCTGTTCATGGCCATATAGTGAGACCCTGTCTCTCTCCCCAGCCCCCTTTCCAAAGAAAAGAAGCTCCAGGAAAAGTCTAAAGGACTTAGATGGTGTGAGGCTAATAAGAATGACCAGGAGATGACCAAAGAATGGGTCTGGGAGATAGCTGTGTGGCTGCGTGAGGTGGCTGAGGAGCAGGTCCCTACCACACTGTTATCTTTTCCCAGAAGCAACAGTCAGAGAGGTCTGCTCTGCAGGTATGACCTGCACCTTACCCCCCTGATGTTGGAAAGCCTTCATCTCACTGAAGCCCAGCACCTTTCTCTGTAAACTGAACAAAAGTGGGGGTGCCTCCACTAGACTTGTATGAGGACCAAGACCATGCACAGCTCTTGTTCGTCCCATAGAAGTGTCCTCAGCAGCAATATGGGTTATCTCATACTGCTTGGTCCCTGTCCCCTGACCTGAAGTTGGAAACTGGGGCCCAACAGGCAGGGCAGCAATGATGATATTCAGAGACAGCGAGTCTGGGAGAAATTTGTCCAGGACCCTAAAGAGCTCTGAGTCTTGTTTTAGTCAAGAACTTTAACGTGGTATCCCTGGGGTGCTCTGAAGTCCACGTATGTGTAGGGGTTGGGGGGATGGGGATGAGGATGCATGCGTGCATACATATCGAGGCTATGAATCACTGTTATAGCTCTCCCCCTTCCCCTTCCTCTCCCCCTCCCCCTCCTTACTTTTGAGACAGTGTCTCTCAGTAAACGTGGAGCTCATCCGTTGCCTGGGTTGGCCACTGTATTTTCAACAATCCACCTGACTCCCATCCCACACTGCAGTGTTGGGGTATGGAAGTCCTCAGGCTTTATGCCTGTGTTGGGGATTTGAACTCAGGCCCTCCTGCTTGTGTGTCAAGCACTTGACACACTGAGCCATCTCCCCAAAAAGGTGAGAGAGGTCGTCCCAGAGCAGCAGTTCATTTCTTCCTTATTGGGTCCCAGACACCCTGATCCCTTTCCTTTCCCCACACACTCACATTCCCAAGTGCTGGGATGTCCACTTCTGCAAGTTGGAACTGTATAAGGAAAGCCCATTTGAGACCAAGAGACCAAGAGATTTCATCCTTAAAGCTCGCGCCATCTATCTGGAGACTTTTCCTTATTTACTCTCATCACTGAATGCAGAATAGGTGAAAGTGGAGAGTGGGTTCTGCAAAGGAAGATGAACAGAAGGCAAAAAGTAAAAGGCGTTCATTAAGAAGTTCAGGGAATGCCGGGCAGTGGTGACGCATGCCTTTAATCCCAGCACTTGGGAGGCAGAGGCAGGTGAATTTCTGAGTTCGAGGCCAGCCTGGTCTACAAAGTAAGTTCCAGGACAGCCAGGGCTATACAGAGAAACCCTGTCTCAAAAAAAAAAAAAAGTTCAGGGAATAGACGATTGTCAGGGGTGAGGATAGGGCTGAGTGCAAGGGCAGGTGCTTTAGCATGTGCGAGGCCTTGGTCCCCAGCATGGGGGGTGGTTGGTGCAGGTGGAGAGGTAGGTACCAGCCCCACCTGTCCTGGCTCACCACCCAGTCCTCCTTTACGATGTCACGTTGTCCTCAGTGTCCTGTCCCATGTCTGCTGACAGTCTGCTAAGGCATCCCAGTCTCGCCTCTTCCCTTGTGCAGGTTTCTCTGTTTGAGGGCAGATCTCACTGAGGACCTACAGGGCTCATGCGATCCATGAGATCCCAAACCTCGAGCCTTCTCTACACTCATGGCATCAAGGTTCACACAAAAGACACGAAAGCGGGAGGAGGATTGTCTGAGAAAAGGAAGGGCGCCAGTGTTTGGGGGCAAGTGGAACCGTCTTACCAGACAAAAACTAGAAAGGTTGAGCAGATTCAGAAACCCTGGCATGGCTCGCATCTGAGACCTGTGTGAGTTCCATCTACGCCTGACCCAGTTCCTGTCCTGGAGCGTGTAACCATGATGCACCACATAAGGATCATGACCGCTAGTAGTAGCACAGAGTTTGGGAACCTCTGCCTCCTCTGCCTCAGCCTGCGCCTTTTCTCACCGGGGCTGGGTCCCCCATTCTAGGCTGTGTCCAGACACCCCCTGCACCTGATGGCAGAGAGGATAGATTGTAGCCTAGCGGCCTCCCTTTAGTCTGCCTGAATGGAGTTCACACACGCCCCAGCTGCGAGATGAACAGGGAACCACACCAGCGAGACCAGGGAGCAGAGACAGCGAGGAGGACATGGTTAAAGCGAATGATTTACACGTATGAAAACATCATCACAAAATGCATTATTCTTTTTATTATTAATATATGCTAGTAAGGAAGAGAAATTAAAAAAATAAAACTTCATGTGTTCTATTCAGAAAAATTAGTGCCATTTTTTTTTTCTGTTTCCTTTCTTTTTAAGGAACTTTTTTTTTTTTTAATGCACTTACCTTGTTCTTGTCTGGAACAGTTCTATTGGGTACCATCTAGTCACACTGCCCAGATATCCCAGGTGTCTCAGAGTATCAGCTCTACAAAGAGACATGCTTCCTTTGTTCTGTGAACTGTTGCAGGCCCCAGGAGTCACTTGTGAGTGTTGCTACATTGTTCCCTCCAGGGCTCTTTGCCGTTTGAAAGGCTCTGCTCACAAGAAATCCTATTGACGCGTTTTCTGAGCGGCACAGTTAAATCTGTCAAACGTAACGTGGGAAGCAGATGGTGGCTGTGTGTGATGTACTCAGGTTCACTTCTGGTTTCTCTAGACCTCCATTAATGAATAGAAGCCACGTGTGATGGGTGAGGCGGGCAACACAAGGAGGGCGGGGCTTCTTCTGTGGTTAAAACATATAAGGTGTGTACACGGGTAGCTTTAAGTGCAGACTTGTCTCTTCTTAATTAGCTCTTAATACTGAGCTAAATAACTGGTACAATGGTGCACATTTGTTAACTGTAACACATGGGAAGCTGAGGCAGGAGAACGGTCCTGACTTTGAGTTTGGTGCAGGCTATATAATTAAATCTTGTCAAAAGAAAGAAAGAAAGAGAGAGAGAGAGAGAGAGAGAGAGAGAGAGAGAGAGAGAGAAGAGAAGAGAAGAGAAGAGAAGAGAAGAGAAGAGAAGAGAAGAGAAGAGAAGAGAAGAGAAGAGAATCAGAAATGAAATAAGAATGCATTCCTAATCTTTGCAGCATGCACGGACATGTCTTCTCTTTGGTCTGCCTAAGCTGACATCATATGACCTTGACCAAGAGATCTCAGCCATCGTACCAGAATCTCTAACACGTATCTGGCAGGCCAGCCTGTACGTGTTCTCATGACAGTAGCAGAGAGACCCTGGGGGCTGGAAATGGGCCTGCGCTCTGTAACGAGGACCTTTGTACTCCTGTTTGGTAACATCCAGTTAACCAAACCGAGGTGCAGAGCTGAGGGCAGAGCCAGTGGAGAGAGGCTGCACAGTGAGGAGAGAGGGTGAGGGTCCAGGCACCTGGCGATGGGTGTGCTGGGCCAGTCAGTTGGCCATGAACCCAGCAGTGCATTTGGAAGTGGTACTTGCTTGAAGCATTAAGCATTGCTGTTATTTGTAAGCCACAGTTATAGTGCCTTTGAGGTACGAAAACTGAAGAATGTGAATGAAGGAAACATAATTCTTTCACTTTCTCTTAAGATTTTCTGGTGCCGTTACAGAAGTAACCCTTAAGTGGAAAAGAAGCCTATGTGTAATGGTCTCTATTGAGTATTTCTTTTCTGGTTTTTTGTTTTCCCTGGAGAGAAATCTCAGACATCACCCTTCTCCTGGGCTGTGTGTAACATCCTCTGTTTGATGCTATTCTTAGCATTGGTTTTGGAATCTTTCTTAGAGAAGGCTGAATGGGGAAAATACAGACTAGACTCTATTAAGGGGTTGTGTGTAAGGCAAGAAAATCAAGAAAAATGTCATCGGATTGGTCCCAATAGGGAGCTTTAGGAGAACTACAGTTTTTACTCTGTTTTTACCTTAGTACGTGATCAATTTAGGCTCTCCCCAAAACAGTGCTTTACAGAAAACATAGTGTGCTTAGGTATGTAGATGGCAAAAGTGTTTTAGTAATTATAATTAATGTCCCCCAGAATGAAAAAATTCAAGTCTCTTTCCATAGAGCACAACGTTATAGGTGAATTCAGTGTGTTCACGTTTGCTCTATTCCCTGTAGAAATAAAGTAAGTTGGGACAGAATTCTGCTTGTATATGTGCTTATTGAATTCTTTTCATTATGTGCACATCAAAAAAGTAAACACACACACTGGTCGCCTAATTAACATTGTGTATTGTCCTGAACATGTAGGTTAAAGTTGAATTTTGCTCATTTTCTGACTTTAGAAGCCACCTCCAGAGTCAGATAAAATTTCATGTACTTCCTCTCAATTGTATTGTTCTGTTTCCCCTGAGCTGTAAGGAAAGGGACCTCGGGTTTTGCTTTCCGGCAGCTGTTTCCATTTGCCTGTATTTGAAGATGTTAGATATCAACTCCAAAAGAACCTCACAATGTGTCAAGAATTATCTGGCAGCATTAATTACTTCAGGTGGAGCTAAGTTTGTGCACAGAGTCCTGAAGAGTGTGACACTGTGGCCAGGAGCCTGTTTCAGGGGTAAACAGGTCCAAGTCACCATGATGGCCCGGGACCTCCTTTGCTGGGACGTCTGCCAGGCTATCTAACTCTGTGTCTGCTTCTTAGTCTGTAGTAGTGACATCGTCATAGGACCTTTCGTGCAAGGCTGTTAGAAGTGAGACATAGGATCATCCTTGGCAGAAGGACTGACAGATGTAAGGATGCTGTCAGTGGCACACGAGTGCTGGTACCTGGTCATTTGATGTAACTGCTCTCCATTTTATAGACCTTGAAATGGAGATGGAGCTCTTAGGAGAAAATATTGAAAATCCTGAAGATTGACTCATTATGTGTTTGTAGATGGATAGAACAGTATCATCCATAGAAAGGCTTAATCCTGGCATCCAGTGTCTAAAAGCATTTCTCACCTAACATAAGCTTGCAGGTTTTCAAGTTCAGTTGTACATTGATACATTTTTTTTTTGTCAGACCATCTCTTCTTAGTCAACAGCATAAGATGGTGATTATTTCAATAACGTCAGAAGAAATTTTTCATTAAAACTTGAACTCACTTTATTATTTGTGAACATCGTCACAAAAAATTAGGACAGAGCAGGGAAGGAAGGAATATCTGGACCCACCAAGGTTTATAGATAGGGTGCTTATGTTGTGTGTACAGAGCTTTCCAGAACACTTGGATTTTCTTCAGAAAGTTTGCAGCCCAGATGAGGATACAGATCATGTAGGATTAAGATGTTGGCAACATTAGTAGCAGTTGTCGTTTGTGAGTGCTTAGAATGTACAAGCCACGAAAGCAAGGAAGCAAGCAATGTATAATTGCCCATTTGATCCTCAGAGAAACTGTTAGATTAAAGACATCTGGACCCCTGGCAAACACCAGACACCACCATAAAGGACCCAAGTTGTAAGTCAGAGCCTGGGGTGAGGTCCTGATTTTCAAAGTGGAGAGTCTAAGGCATGCCTTGATCTCCTTAGGGGGTAAAGGACAGGACTTGTTGCTCAATTATTGTTGCTATTTTGTGGTGGACTGGAAAGATCTGTGTGTCACAGTATACGGAACTACCATATACTCCAGAGCATGTCCACATCCTCTTTCAGGTAAACCACATGTGTCTTTATAGATAGCCGTGCCTAGAAATCCTGAACGTAAGTTATTGCTTACCATCATAATATATACACTGGGGATTTCAGAAGTCAAAGCTTCTAAATAAAATGTAATTGTCCTGACTATTTGGGGGGCTTTCCTCAGAATTGACTAGCATTTTGAAGCCAGTGTTAATGGCTCTAGTACATAGCATCCTGCTTTAGTTGACAGAGAAGTATGCAGTCCTCAGCCTGATGGACAGGAATGGTAACAGGGATTCTGCACATAGCTGAGCCTCTGGTGGCTTTTCCTCGGGACCCTTGGTGTTCCTGTGTCTGAGAGTTTGTCCTTGGAGATGAATCCCAACTTTATTTTTTTCTTCTTTTAAAAATTAGTTTTTGCTGGGAGTGGTGGCAAACACCTTTAATCCCAGCACTTGGGAGGTGGAGACAGGCAGATTTCTGAGTTCGAGGCCAGCCTGGTCTGCAAAGTGAGTTCCAGGACAGCCAAAGCTACACAGAGAAACGCTGTCTCAAAAAAACCAAAAAAAAAAAAAAAAAATTAGATTTTATGTGTTGGTAAGTTAAAATTTCCTTCAAGAAAGTGAAGGAATCGTTTTAAAGTCTTATAAGATCTTGGGCAGGGAGAGATGTGAGATCTGATAGGATTGTACTGGGGACATGGGGACATACTCTAGGAAAGCAGGTACTCTGGGATAGATTCGAGATTGTCCATGGTCTAAAGAATGTAGTTCCTGAGGTTTGGGGGTAAGGGTGTGAGTGTGGCTCTGAAAAGAGATGAAGGGTTTGATAGAGGCTGGAGAGAAGTAGAGTGTTCTTCAGTGCCAGAGTCGGCTAACAC
This sequence comes from Mus minutoides, assembly GCA_902729485.2. Classification (NCBI taxonomy): domain Eukaryota; kingdom Metazoa; phylum Chordata; class Mammalia; order Rodentia; family Muridae; genus Mus; species Mus minutoides. The sequence goes on along the minus strand of CACVCL010016367.1, from coordinate 123,998 downwards.
AAAACGAGTTTAGCTCATACTTTTGAGTTCTCCATTCTTTTGAGGACTGTGTCACAGCTGCAGTTTTAATCTCAAATGGCCCCTGGTTCCTTGGTTCCAAGCCTTTGGGGTGTTTGGAAATGTGGGCTTAGTGGGAGATTTTATTCCATTCACTTTTGTGCTCTCAGAGGGGCTTGTAGTTCTCCAGTCTCTTCTGTCACCATCCTTGCCATGAGATGAGTTTTACTCTACTGCACATCAGGCCTGTTGTCCTGCCTTGCCATAGGTCCCAAAGCATGAGGGAAAACAGCTCTGAATTGAAACGTAAGAAACCATGAGCCAAAACAGACCTTTCTTGTTTATAGGTTAAATGTCTCAAGTATTTGGTTACAGTGGCAGAAAGCTAACAAAGTCATGTTACAATGGCTAGCAGTGGGGGGAGTGGTTGTGGGAATAACCAAGTGGTTGCATTTTAAACCAGAAGCAGAGAGACAACTGGTCAAGAGCCAGGCTCGGGCTTTTATAGTTACCCTCTAGCTAGAAGTACCAAAAGGTTATAGGATAATGTCTTAGGGTTTCTATTTTGGTGGTTAAACACTATGACCAAACGCAACTTGGGAAAGGAAGAGTTGATTTCTTCTTAAAAGTCCATCACTGAGAAATAGTAACTCAAGGCCAGAACTGATGCAGAGGCCATGGAAGAATGCTACCTATTAGCTTGCTCTCATGGCTTGCTTGGCCTGCCTTCTTATACTCCAGGACCATTTGCCTAGGGTTGGCACTGCCCACAGTGATCTGGGCTCCCACATCGATCATTGATTAATGATAATCAATGCTGTGGTCAGTTTCTCAGTAGAGATTCCATCCTTCCAAATGACTCCAGCTTGTGTCAAATTGATACAAACAAAAAGCTAACCAGAACAGAGAAGTCCTTTCAGCAATCTAAAGAACTTCCGCTAGATTCCATTTCCAGAAGAATCCACTACCTGCCAGCAGTTCCAACCTGAAGAGCAAGGCTTGGATGGACACTTGAGGAGCACAGTTTATATCTAAGCCCTGGCAATGTTTTTTAATGAGTGGATAGGAGAGACAACAGAGTGAGTTCAGAGGGGAGGGAGAACAGGTAAAGAAAAATTCTGTCAAATTTTTTTTTAATTCAGTGTTCCATTTTTCTTTTGAGTCATTTAAAAGTATGAACTACTTATGTACTATGTAATGTACATAAACATTAGTGTAATTGGGTCATTCATTGATTCATTCATTAAGTCACTCACCAGTGTACGTTAGTGATGGCGCTTTATGGTCTCTGTAGCTGATTCTCTTTATGGTCCTGCTGGCTTTAACTTAGCCTTGGTTAATAGCGTCAGCACCATCATGTCAGGTGGAGCTTCATTAATGATGCACTTGGAAATTCTCTTTGAGGGGAAAATGCTGTTGCTAAATTGTTTGTCTTCAGTGCCTTTATGCATCATCTGAGAGTCACAACCGTGTGTGTGTGTGTGTGTGTGTGTGTGTGTGTGTGTGTATGTGTGTGTGTGTTCATGCATGGGAAGGTCAGAGAGCAACTTCAGTGTGATTCATCAGGAGCTGTCCCTGTGCTTTTAGAGATAGGCCCTGGGCTTTCTCATTAGGCTTGGCTGGCCGGCAAGCCTCAGGGGTCCTCCTGTACATACACCACTGTGCCTGATGGCTCTTTACTTGGATGCTGGAGATATGAACCTAGGTTCTTATGTTGACAGAGCCATATCCCCAGCCCCCACAACTATATTCATAATGCAAAACTTGGAGTGGTTTGGCACTAATAACTAAGTGAGTGAATGAGTGTGTGTCTCTGTGGGCGCACGCGCACACAACCTCAGTATAATTTTACAGAAAGCTGGCACCTGCGGTGAGTGCTGGCAAATCCATCACATTACTGCTGAGGTGACATTTCTGCCGGTCTTTAATTGTAATATTTTGATCACCTGTTTTCTTCAAAAGAAACGTCACACAGCCCACATCGGTTGTTTGAAATCCCCAGTACCACATTAAAATAAAGGTGAAGTTAAACGGTTTCCTTTAACTCAGTGTGTGCACTCAATAGCTCTGCACTCAGCTGCAAAACCCTGATTGGCAGTACCCCGTGTGTGTATCAGACTTCATAAAATGTATTTGAAAAATTAGACTCATCTATACATAAAGTCACAAACTTAATTAAACATTTTCCACCGAGGGTCAGATACCCACTATGAAATTATATCTAAATTTATTACAGCTTAATAACATTAAAAACTCAGTTCTTAAGTTGCACTGGTCACATTGTAAGTTTTGAATAGCTGTGTTGCTGCCAGCAGCTGCCCTGTTGCGCACTACAGTTGAAGATTGTTCTTAAACTACACACATACGTAGTGTGTCTGTGTGCCGCTGTTGTAACCTCTCAAGATGCTGTCGCCGCAGTTGGTCTATGTCATTGAGGCTCTTCAGAAACCATGGTGTTCTGTCCGTTCGTTCACTGCCTTAGTCACTTTTCTTTTTTTTTTTTTTTTTTTTTAAGATTTATTTTATTTATTATATGTAAGTACACTGTAGCTGTCTTCAGACACTCCAGAAGAGGGCGCTAGATCTCGTTATGGATGGTTGTGAGCCACCATGTGGATGCTGGGATTTGAACTTATCACCTTCGGAAGAGCAGTCGGGTGCTCTTACCTGCTGAACCATCTCACCAGCCCCCTTAGTCACTTTTCTATTGGCGTGAAGAAATGCCGTGACCAAGGCAGCTTGTAGAAGAAATAGTTTATTGAGGCATACAGTTCCAGAGGGTGAGTTTATGACCATCATGGTGGGCAGCGTGGTGGGGAGTGTGGCAGCAAGCAGGCAGGCATGGTGCTGATGCAGAGAGCTTACATCTGATCCACAAGCATGAAGCAGAGAAAGAAAGCTAGAGAATTAACTGGAAAGGGGTGGGCTTTTGAAACCTCAAAAGTCTGTCACCATTAGCATACCTTCACTGATGAGGACACACCTCCTAAGCCGTCCCTGACAGTTCCACCAGCTGGAGACCAAGTATTAAAATATGTAAACGTGTGGGTGTGCCTGTTCTCTTTTAAACGTCCACATCACCAAGGAAAAATAGTTAATAATTTATGTTTTAATTTCAAGGCCAGGGATGGGGTTGGATAAATGTTTTCTCAGCTAAATTTTGGTCCCGTCTCAAAATGCGTCTTCACTCTCCTGGATGTTACATTTGGTACCCCCTTCTTTCCCTCATTATGTCCCAGAGCTGAGTTCTTTGCCTCCAGAACACACATACCTCCTGGCTTAAGCACTTTTGTGTTACTACCCTGTTCCCTATTAGCTGCATGTTCTGAAAGAAAAAGAAATTCGTTTATTCACCAGGGAAACCCCTAATGTATGTATAATGCACAGTTCAGGCAAGTATGTAACGGGTAATATATGGTTACCAGCCTGAGACAAGTAGGGAATGTGTAATACATAGTAATATAAGTAATGTCACAGAGCAAGCATTGACTAATAATAATTATATATGGTCACAGTGCAGGGTAAGCTCAGAATATGTAATAGATACTGTGTAGCTAACAGCCCTGAGTAGAAGAATATCTAATCCTTACCTACATGAAAGATAGAGATTTGTTCAAGTCAAGGGAACGGAAAGTATTTTATTTTAGGGATCGTCTACAATAGAAGTGTGCAGGAAACACTTAGGCACCTGAGTCTCTCCTTGGCTTCCTGTATTGCTCCCTCTGTGTTCATTTCCCTGAGGTATCTATTGCCTCTTCTTTGTGCTTGTCACGTGAGACACGCTGCAGACAGAGATGGGAATTGGGAAGTGCTTTAAGGAGCTCATAGAAACTCAGAGCAGAGACAGTTGGGTGCAGAAGAGGCGTCTCCTGGTGTTTCAGGACAGCCAAACAAACCCACCCCTCCAATTATGAAGGGGTAATGAGCCTGCTCCATAGCATGTGGAGACATAATTAGGAATGCATGGTGGGCCAGCGGACCAGGTGTCAGGCCATTAGCTAGATCGTAAAGTTGGAAGGCGTGCCCACTAAAGGTTACCAGTTTGGAAAAGGGTAGATTAGAATGTGAGAGTCTTAGGAGGTAAGATCTTTTCCAATTTGCATGGCGCTTTAGAAATCCGCCAGCATGTCACGTTTCATGGAACTGTTGCACACAGCTCTCGGGGACACAACTTGATGGATTTCCACAGCGGTCAAGAAGTGCATGTTCACCTTGGCCAGCATCCCTGGGTCTACTTCTTCCTCTCCTGACCCCTGACCCCTGACCCTCTGTCCTGAAGCACACAAGTTTCTCTTCAAATTATACTTTACATAATAGACGAAGTGTGTGTGTGTGTGTGTGTGTGTTTAGGCCAGTGGTCGGCCTTAACAATCTTTCCTTAAAAACTGCATACTTTTGTTTTGTGAGGCAGGGTCTCCCATTTGGAACTGGGGCTTGCTAGTTCGGCTAGCATGGCTGGCCAGGGTTTTTTCGTCTTTACCTCCCCTCACAGCTATTAAAGCATACCCCATAATGCCTTTGTTTGTTTGTGGGTTTAGGGGAGCAAAGCAGTTTCTCGTGCTTTTCTGGCAAGCACTTCATTTACCGAGTGATCTCCTCAGCCCCTATTTAGGAAACCGTCTATGAAAGTATGCGCAAGCTGGAGGATCTGAATTGAGGTTCCTAACACCTATGTAAATGCCAGACATGATTATGCACGTCTGTAACCCTAGCATTGGCAGCGGGCTGTTGGGGAGGGGGAAACAGACAGGGAGAGGCAGCAGAGGTGCGGGCCAGTCCCTGGAGCTCGCTGGCCAGTCAGTCTAGCGAGTTGTTGAGCCCTGCGTTCACTGAGAGATGAGAACCTGTCTCACAAGGAAAAATGGAAACCAGCAGAGGAGGGCACTTAACGTCAGCTTCTGCCCCCACCCCGGCACCAGGTGATATGAAATAAGTAAATAAATAAATAAATAAATAAATAAGTGTTTTACTCGAGTTAGGTCAGGCTGTGGTATGGTACATAATATTCATTTCTCAGTGATACACCTTAAGGCACTTTTCCTATTCGCTTATCCAGATCCACTAAGATTTCTCTGTTGGCAGCCCTTTGCCCTGTTGGGATGTACATGTATCTCAATGCGAGCCAGCAACCCTACCCAAGCTTAGTGTCGTCAAACTGCGTTTTCGTGGCCATTGAAGTAGATGCCATGTGAGATCACCCATAGAATATTAGGAGTGGACTGGTCCAGCAGCGGGGTCCAGCCACCTAACAGTTCCTCAGATGTTTGTAAGTAGCCCTCCAGAAAGTTTGGTGACCTTTGATCCCATCAGGAAGATTGACATTTCTGATTTCCAGTGTCCTTTACCTTGATTTACCATCTCGTTCTTCTCAGACCTCGAAGTCTCACACAGCGGTGCCACCATGGCTGACGTCACCATTTATTCACTTCAGACTGATCTCTTTCTGTCTACTGAACACTTGTATTTGTCTCACTCTTATCCCCATCTTGGGCTCACTTTTCTGCAGATTTGTTCATATTTTTCTTAACAATTTCAAGGTGCCCTTTCTATATAGAATACTCTCCTAGCGATAATTTTTGTCAGACTTTTAAAATAATTTTTACCAGGATTTCTGTCCCCCCCTTTATTTTTTAAAAAAAGTTTTAAATTTTACAAGGCAAAGTTTAGTAGATTTTTTTTTTAAACTTCTCCTTAGGGTCTTCTGCTTTGTGTGTCTGTTTGGCAAGAAAATATACTGGAAGCTTGAGACAGGCAGACTTGCCTGGGGTGAGCAGAGACCTTAATATGGAAATGCAGTTATATAGCAGTTGAAAATCAACTAAAATGGAGAATGAACAGTTATACAGTTATAAACATTTATATATAATCTACCCCCACTTTTTTTTTAACTTTCAACTGTAATTGGAAGTCATTTAAGTCCTGAACCTATTTCCCTTTATGCTTTGTAATTTGATGTTCTAACATCTCAAATGATTTTTTTTTTCTGTTTTAGATCGCAAATTATAACCCATTTCCTGCACCATTGCTGACGTCCAACGATCCATGTCAGAAGTACTTCCAGGTCAGATATGATTATTTTATACTTCAACACACAGAAACAGTTGCATGTCAAAGCTTGATAATGTGTACGATAGATGGTTGTTTTAGTTGAGCTCATGTTTTACTTAAATAGCACTTTAAAATTCTCATTGTTCTCTAGGCTATAATAGAAAAAGTATTTAAAAAAAATTAAAGGTCATTTGAATTGACCACATGTATGTTGTTATTTACCATCAGAGTCATATAAAAATATTATAGTTGATTATGACAGGAAATTAAAGCTCAGGTTTCACCACCTGGCTTATATGTTGGCTTATATGTTGGCTTGTATGTTGGCTTGTATGTTGGCTTGTATGTTGGCTTGTATGTTGGCTTGTATGTTGGTTGTTGCCCTGTGGACAGAGAAGAAGGTATTGCTGTTGAGTCTTTGTAAACTGCTTCGCAAACCACAGGGTTTGTCAAGGCTAGAGCTCTCCAGATCAGGATTCTCCATGACCCTAAATCTGATTACTTCCGGGCCTAACGAGGCAAAGCTGCCTTGGTTTTAATGCAGGTCCCTTTTTATGTCACAGCAGATGCTACTCTGCACACAGTGTGGGATGGGGCTTAACTCTTGACCTGACGGTGATATGAGGAATAAGCAGCTGCAGCGACCTTTGTATTCAATTCTGGGATTAAGGAGCAAATGGCACGGCACGCAGCTCCTGTTTCCCTGGGTGGGGACCAGTCTCAGTTTCTAAGCTCCTTAGATTTAACCATGGGTCAGTGTCTAACTAATTCTAAAGTTAACCTTATCATTAAATAGTCTCAAAACCTCTTCTTCTGTTACATAAAACTGCATTATGTTTCCACAAAGAGGTTAAAAAAAAAAAAGAACACGGAGCTCTGTATTAGTATTTAAAGGGCAAGAAATTTATTTATTTATTTTAGATTCATTTATTTTCATTTCATGTGTATTTGTTTGCTTACATGTATGATGTATGAATGTATGTATACCACATAAGTGCCTGTTGCCTGCAAAAGTCAGAAGAGGGCATGGGGATCCCTGGAATTAGAATGAATTCCACTTTTACTAAGAAACGCTGGTGGGGGAAGTGTGCTAACACTAAGCCCATGCAGGAGAGCCGGAAGGTTAGAGCGGATACTCAGAGGCCCCTAAGGATGCTGCCTTGGTGTGAAGAGGGAGTAGGTTTTAAATAAATATATATGTAAATACACATGTTAATTCTAGGAATTCAAAACAAATACTTAATTCTCTTTAAAGCTGGGCAGTGGTAGTGCTCCCCTTTGATCCCAGCACTCAGAAAGCAAAGGCAGACAGATTTCTGTGTGTTTGAGGACAGCCTGGTCTACAGAGTGAGTCCAAAGATACAGAGAGAAACCCTGTCTTGAAAAGCCAAATACATAAACAAATAAACAAACAAATAAAATAAAATAGAGGTTTTAGGTAGTCCTAATGGGATTGTTGACACTGTCCCGGAATGCAGAGCATGGCGGGCCACCTTGCCCCTCCCTGGGGTCCTGCCACCTCACACCCTGCTTTCTGCTTTGCATCTCAATGGTCTTGGAGGGTACTGGAGTAGTCAGGAGAGTGGAAGATTAGCTGCTCTGTGATACAGCCTATAGATTGTCATCCATGATGGGGCCAGACTTCTCAGGGTTGCAGCTGTCTTAGAGTTACACAGATTCCCTCCCCATGTGCCTGAAAATTCGTTTAAGAAACACACTAGCTTGCTTAATAAATAATCAGTTTTAAGTATGGAAAATATTTCCTTTTAGGAATCTTTTGTGTCAATTTAATTTAATAGATTTAGGATCAAAACAATAAAAGAACGAGGCCAGCAGATATACAAAATAATGTGCTCCCATCTAAATGGAGGGAGAGCAGTCAGTCAGTCACCTCTAGAAATTTTCTCCCGTTCCTGTATTTCTTTATTTAGATACATTTATCTTTCTGAAGTATCTAAACTTGCTTTGTTTGTTGATGGCTATATAAGTGTCTTAGTCATTGTTTTATTCCTATGAAGAGACACCATTACCACAGCAACTCTTACTTTTAAAAAAAGCATTTAGGGCTGGTGAGATGGCTCAGCGGGTAAGAGCACCCGACTGCTCTTCCGAAGGTGATAAGTTCAAATCCCAGCATCCACATGGTGGCTCACAACCATCCGTAACGAGATCTGGTGCCCTCTTCTGGAGTGTCTGAAGAGAGCTACAGTGTACTTACATATAATAAATAAAATAAATCTAAAAAAAATTATTTAAAAAAAAAAAAGCATTTAATTGGGACTGGCTTACAGTTTCATGGGTTTAGTCCATTATCCATTATCATGGTGGGGAGTGTGGTGGCGCACAGGCTGCCAGAGAAGTAGCTGAGAGTTCTATATCCCGATCCACAGGCAGCAGGAAGAGAAAGAGAGAGCCACTGGACCTAGCTTGGGCTTTGAAACTCTAAGTTCTACCCCCCAATGACACAGTTCCTCCAACAAGGCCACGCCTCCTAAACCTTCCCAAATAGTGCTTCTCCCTGATGACTAAGCATTCAAAGATAGGATCCTGTGGATCCTTATTCAGATCACCACAATAAGGTAGAGAAACAGTTATCTACCTTAATTTTAAAAGAAAGCTAATACTGTTGGGTGTTGATGTAGCAGGTACCAAAATTTACAAGAAAATCAAGAGTCTTATTTCCATGGTGTATCTTGTTCTAAGCTCCATACTCTAACCCCAGAAATTCACCATGGCAACTGGTGAGGGGTGATCTGTCTGGCATCCATCTGGGATGAAGTCCACCTCCCATCCCACCTTCCAGCTCCAGGGAGCTGTGATCAAAGGCAAACTTTTCAAAGCAAACCTTCTAGATTTTATATGGTCATCCATCTAGAAAATTCCTGTTTTTTTCCTTGAAGGCTAAGCTCCGAGGTGTCATCTGAGCAGGTCTCAGGGTGCAACAAAGTAAAGTGATTTTCCTGTTTCACAGATTTCCCTGTTTGCTTTTTCTTAATGTTATTTCCGTTTGGAATTGGCTTGAGAGCCAGCGGATTGGTTGCTCAATAAAGCGTGCAACGCTCCTTTTCAGCACGCCTGCTTTCTCCATCCACATCACCCATCAGCGTTCCCACGCTTGTGCTTGTGCGTTGACTGTGTTCATCAGATGTGATCGTGGAAGTCTAGAGTTCCATCAAAAATAAATTCATCTCTAAAAGACACAGAGACTTTTCCAAAGCATGGTCGTAGCCTTAAAACAAATAGGGATAGGGATCACATCTGTATCATTTTCTAATTCTCACTGAGATGCGCTTGTTCTGAATTGTATTTCCCAAGTAGCCCCTCAGCACAACCGCAGGGTGTGATATTTTTCTTCTTAGCCACTGGTGGCTTCCTGCCATCCCTCAATCTAATCCAGCTGTCCCTTCTCCAAACTTGTATATTCATCTCAAATACCATGTTTTGATAAGACCCTTTACCCTCTCCAGACACCGTGAATCTGTGCAATAATTTCCTCTTTCAATGTCCAAATTATGTCGAGCTTTATTTATTTATTTTAAAGATTTATTTTATTTATTATATGTAAGTACACTGTAGCTGTCTTCAGACACTCCAGAAGAGGGCGCCAGATCTCGTTACAGATGGTTGTGAGCCACCATGTGGATGCTGGGATTTGAACTTATCACCTTCGGAAGAGCAGTCGGGTGCTCTTACCCGCTGAGCCATCTCACCAGCCCTATGTCGAGCTTTAAAAACCATGTCATATTCATTTTCATAACTGACAAGTAGAAGTTATGTATGTTGACTGTGTCAAACATACTGTTTAAAATTATTACTTGTTGATGACTAACCTGTACTAATTAAGGTCTCGGTTTCTTCCTCTGTTCCCCACTTGTCTCTAATCTCTTAAGTTCCCTTGAATTGCTGAGCAGAGCTAACCCTCGGGCAGTTTGGGTGCAAAGGGCACAGCAAACCCTCAGGTAGGTAAGGCCTCCGAGCTGAAACAGCTTTCAGGACCCAGGGAATCAGTCTGGGATGTCACCTTCCCATCTCTACAGTAGTCATGGTACTAACTAACCGTGCCCTCTCCCTGACCCTGTGCTCAGCTTGCCTTCTCCAAACTTTGGCCTCTGTCTACAGCGGACCTCTTACCACCCCTGGCATATTGAGGGTTTGGTTTTGTAGATAATACCAGGAAACCGCTTTATTTTGCCTCTCCCTCCCTAAAAGGAAGAGGGGGGGGGTAGAAAGCTTGAGTTTATTTCATTTCCTTCATACTTTGAGGTGTAGTTCAAAAGGCAACATTCTCTTTTGCTTTTAATTTCTTCGTGGGAATAAAATCTTGTGGCAGGAAAAAAAATATGAATTAAATGTGCATGTTTTCTTCCAGTGTGGGGTACCCGGTGCTCCTCTGCGTATGTGTTTACCCCCACCCCATATCACAGGGGAGGGAAAGAGCAGTCTGCCACTGAAGAAAGGGGAGCTTGTTATCTTAGATGGAGACTAGAGGTCTCCACAAAGAAAAGAATTATGGGCAGCCACTTCTCGCTGTGGGATCCAACCCAGGTCTTTACCAGTTAGATCCCTGGGTTAGAGGAGGGCCTGCGTGGCTATACCTGCTGGGGCCCTTATCATTGGGTGGAGGGGGCTGTTTTTTTATGGGATTAAAAGGCTCTGATTTACTTAGTCTTGATGGGCTTTTATACAAAAGATACCTTTGTTTTAGCTGAAGCTATTGTAGTCGCCAAAAAGTTCAAGACTTAAGCAAGATAACTAGATCCATCAGCGTGCTGGCCTGAGAATCCCAGGGATATCAGACTCAGGCTCAGTGGATCACAGGGATCTGGGCATTGTCTTCTGTTAATCTTTTGGGTCTGCCTTCTTATTTGTTAAATCTAACACATTTAGTCAGGGAGTGATAGGCAGGCAGGTTGCCTCCCTTCCTGGTGTGTGTGTGTGTGTGTGTGTGTGTGTGTGTGTGTGTGTGTTGGGAGGGAAAGGGCCTTCCCTTCTTCCTCTTCCATGTTGTGTGAGACAAGAGTTCCACTGTTGAGCCCAGGCTGACTTCTAACTGGTGGTGGTCCTCCTGTCTTAGCCTCCGGAGTGCTGGGATTATAGGTGTGCTCTGTCACACCTGGCTGCTTCCTTTCTTCTAACCACTGCAGTTGAGTCGTCTGATTAACTCTGTGTAGGTTCTTATGCTAATCCTTAATTAGCCACCAGAATCATGGAGATCTGTTGCTCTGACTGGTTGAGTACCCCCAAGCCCCACCCCCATATACAAATAAGAGATTCAAGCTTACAGCATTTGTGCTGGACGCCTGATCCTAAGAGCCAGGAGGTGACTATTCCTCAGTCAGGTTTGTTCGCTGTTACCGCAGGGCTGAAGCAGAGTAGTGGGGGAAAGGTCAAGTGAATGAGAGGGAGTGGGGTGCTAAGGAGGCTCTCCTCCCCAAGAAAGAGCAAGAGGGTATTAACAGGTGTGTCTCAAAGGTAACAGGTATTCCCCAGGAGAATCTGACACTTGTTTTTGTCACTCTTAAATCTGAACTGCTTGTATCTCTGAAATAGAAATTGATCCTCTTGAATTAATGTTGGGCCTTGGTAGTAGGTACTTTGTATTAGTTACTTTTCATGGGTTGTGATAAAAATACCTAAAACAGGGGAGGGAATGAAGGATTTCCTCTGGCTCTCAGTATGAGGGTGAGATCCATCCCTGCAGGGGCCATAGCCCGCCCAGAAATGGAGAGAGACCTGAATGTTGATGCCCACTCCCGTTCTCTCTGTTCAGTCCAGGGCCCCAGGCCCTGGAATGGTGACTGAATATGACCACCATATTTATGCAGGTCTCCCTGCCTACACAACCTGGGAAAGTCTCTTACAGATCTGAACAGAGGTCTCTTAGCTGATTTTAGATTTTGTCAAATTGACTATAATATTATTTCTGTCAATCGCATTCTTAACTGACTGGACAGTATGATCAGAGAGTCATGGTGGGTATGCTAGCAAGTCACGGATCCCAACGGAATTCCCTCTCAGGGTGGAAGGCCCGTCCTTGTGGCCGCTGGCATTGTGTGTTCCTCCCTCACCAGCCGTGCATACCCTGTCTACTGTTGCTTTTCCTGAACTTGAAGAATATGCTGACTAGTAGATGCTTGATAAATACTTAATGAATGAGAAAATAAATTCACGAGTATGCCAGACTTTATAAAAAGGAAATTCTGGTAATATGAAAAAAAGCGGGGGGGGGGGGGGGGGGGGGGGAGAAGGAGGAAGAGCAGAGCATGATGGTCAATTCCTTGTCCCATCACTTAGGTAGAGGTGGGTGGCTAACAGTTTAAGGTTATCCTTGACTGCAGAACAAGTGCATGACCATTCTGGGCTCCCCGTAAGACCCTTTCTGAAAATATAAGAAATAAATACTAACATGGAGTTGATTGAAGTCACAAGCTATTGGTTGTAGTCTGAGCATGGCTCCAGTGTTGAGAACGACAGGCTGAAGAGTCCTAAACATTGATAAGAGAAATCAAAAGAAGCCGAGATTGTAGTTTAAGAGAGGACATGCCATCCTTTGATCTTTCTAGACAGAGAATATCCATTTCCTCCAAGCTTACTGAAGTGGTACGATGTGCTTTCCTAGTCTACTTAAAACTCTTTCCTTCCTTTTTACTAAAGGTGCAGGTGCTAGTTGTGTTAAAGGCAATGATTAGAGGAAGGCCCAGAGTTGGATGGCAGACGTCACAGAAACAACCAGAACGTTCATGTCTGTGCAGCAGAGTTTCGGCCAGGTCTCCTGGGTCCTCTGCACTGGAACATGGAGTTGCAAGGTTTAGTAGGCTGGCCTGTGAGAACCAGTCACGTTTGAGAGAGAAATACAGCAGCCAGCTCTGTCACAAAACACCCACCTGCAGCTCTCTTAATCTCTGGAGTCATGACAGATTTCAGCAAGAATTTCCTTGAGCTAAGACTGAAGAAGCAAGACAGATTGACCTAGATATTAGATTGAAGGGCTTCATTTAACTTCTGCTCAGCTTCTGTGTGTGGGTAAAGCTGAGATAATGACCACTGATCCCCATTTCCAGAAAAAAATGAATCTTCTGTTAACTGAACAGTAGTAACAGGCTGCCTGGACTTTTATTTAGGATGGTAGGTGTTAAGTCAGGCTGTAAGTAACCCAGGCTGTAAGGCAGGCTGTAAGTAATCTATATGTGAGTCTCACCATATAGATCATGCAGCTTGAAAACTCATGACAATCCTCCTGCCTCACCCCTTGAAGTGTTGGATTGTAGGCATGTTCTCTCACAGTTGGCTGAAATTTTATTTCTTGAGATATTAATGAAACACTTAGTATTTCATTCTTAGTGTTATTTACTACCTACCCTACAGACATTTGTTGTTATATTCTGCCATGCTGGTTTCAGACACCACAGCCTAGTAGGAAATAGAGCAGGATAAAGGTGAACATTTGAAACTGGGTGAGTAGAGAGGTCAAAAGAAGCCGAGATTATAGTGCAAGAGAGGGCATGCCAGCATTTAATTTCTATAGACAGAGAATACCCATTTTCCTCCAAACTTACTAAAGTGTACTAGATATGTTTTCCTAAAGACACAAGGAGTAGTGACCAGGAGCCCTGGAGTCTGCCTGAAGTGGGGAGAGATCTTTACAAAGAGGCAGTGTCTACCATGACTCAGAAGAGTGGAGTTTGCTGACAGAGAAGGAGGCCAGGAACATGTTCAGTCAGAGCATTGCTCGCTTCTGGCCTTGGCGTGTCAGGTGTGGACAGTCCATTCTTTCAGACCGTTGGCCTTGTGACTCCAGTGCTCCTGAGCCTTGGCTCTGCCTAAGAGCCATCCACAGAACACTGGTCCTGACCTAAAAGCGTCCAAATCACTGGGGTTCTTTTAGGAGGTAGAGAACACTTCTTTGTCCCTTTGTCCCTTATACTTCCGATCCTGTGACCTTTTCTTCTTCCAGTTCTTTACCCTCTTGTGACTTTGTCCCACCCTGGATTCCAGAGGCCATTTCCCTCTGTGTGTATCTCCTTCTCCCCTCCCCTCTCATGTATGCACCTTTCTAGGGAAGGCCCACTGTGCCCATCTCTTCTTTTATCACCTGGACTGAACTTCTTAGCAAATGCTGTTCTATCTTGCCAGCCCTCCCCATCTGACTTCTGCTCTTACATCCTCTAAACAATGAGACATGACCAAGAGCCCCATTGCTTCTTTGACCCCACCTGTCCCCACGCTGGTGTCTTTTCCCATATGATTCTTCATGACACATCTTACAGGTCACTTTCTACCCACGCGTGTCCTTGCTCCAGGACAGATAAGGTGGAAGTCAGCACATTGTTTAGGTCACTGGATTAAACTAGTCTTGCTTCTAAATCCTGTGGCTGATGAGTACCTAGCTCCCCATCCATATGGCCTGGTCAAGAGGGACGGGATCAGAACTGGAAGGCAGCCAGACTTTAAGTGACCTTTCTCAACCCTTCTGTCCTCTCTTTGTTGTCTTGGCTGCCCCGTTGTAGCATCCTTTGGAATTTTCTGGATGCTGGCCTATAATGAAGCCCTTGTAGACCCAGCCTTAGTCCCTTTCTTACCTGCTCACTCTCCATGTGTCTGCAGTAAGGATTACTTCTACCACCTAGAACTCGAAAACACAGAAATGAGGGGGGAGCGCAGGTGTATTGTTAGATACTATGCTAGACCCCCTGCAGATGGTCATCAGAATTCTCTATCAACCAGGCGTATTGAACCCATGTTTCAGAGAAGTAATTTGTCCTAGATTCAGCATGCAAGAAGCCTGGGTAGATCGTTATTGCTTGCACCACTAATGTTGGGGTCTGTGACCTTAGCTTCATCACCTCTCATTTTGGGAACATCTTTCCCATAACCCTATGCTTTCCAGAACTTTGGTAACCTTACGCTACTTCATAATCTGTCCTAGTTGGCGAACTAACTCTCAGAAGCCATCCTCCACCTCTAGGGCTTAGCTGGTGTACTTAGTTTCAAAGCCTTCTGTGTTGCCTGTGAGTGGGTTGGGGTGGGCAGTCAGTTGAAGAACTGGGAGAGGAGGCATACTCTTAGACACGCCTTCCAACTTCTGAACATTGACATTTCAGCAAGGAATCCTTAAGCCACCTGTCTTCTGTCTATAAACGTTTTTGGTTATGAGCGAAAGTAGACTAGAGTGTTTTCCTAATAACACTATCTGGGTGCAGTACCTACCATTGTAAAACAGCCTCATGGAAACTCCCGCCATGTCTTTTGAGAAACTATGTAACTTCTACTTTCTTGTAATGTTCTTATAAATACCCAAGAGCATGACAGTAACTCTCTATGCCATAGATAAGTCTTGAGGAAAACTAAGTGTAAAAATTAATTGACAGAATATTGTTTAAAAGGAAAAAAAGCACTGTAATTTTTATTACTTTAAAACAAGACACCAGAGCTCATGATTTTCCGGAATGCTGCCTAAGTAAGCAGTGATCTTTATAAATAATAGCCTTAAAGGTGGAGATCCAAAGTCTAACCACTGGGTGTTATGGCCCCTAACTGTCTCATGGGTCACGTGAGCATCCGTTACTAAGGAATACCTGCAGTGAATGGATGGGTACTAGAAGCCGTGACTGCTCTTTCTAAAATGCCCAACCCTGTGCATTTTGATGATACAAAGATACCTCTCAGCTCCCCACCACCAGGACATTCTTGCCCAATCCTCTCTGTGGATCCTTGTTTGCCCAGGACGGGGGAAGGAGGGCGGCCAGAATACAGTTTCAAGAATGGAAGAAGTTGTGCTAGGGCCCTCTGCTACTGCTGTGGAAATCACGGAGATCTGGATGGCCAAGAATCAGATATGAAAGAAGCCATCACTCACAGACAGCAGCCTGAGAATCCTTTCTTTCTTCCTAGCAGGAGACATAGGAAATAAGTCTCTGACGGTACAAAGAGCGTTTGAGATAAATGCAACTGTCGGTTCATTTCCTAGGCATTTTTGGGGGGGAGGGGCAAGGGCACATGATGACTGCCAACAGCCAAGCCTGTGTTTTATTTTAATTCAGTAGAATACATTGAAACTCCTTCGGGGCTCTAACATGTTGCCTACAGCCCGGGGCTGCATCTCTACTAAGAGTTGTGTTTGTGTGTGCGTGTGTGAATGCATATGTATGCTTGTTTGTATTCTTGAGAAATGAAGCCGATTATTCAAAGCTTTTTTTTTTTTCTAATTCTTTAAGTAGTAGCACTACACCCAAATCAAAGATGTTCACAAAGACGTTAGCACATTCTAATGGAAGTTTGGTTTTCCGGGTATTCAAAATACAATCTCAAACATAACTGGGGGGAAGCCATCATTAAACAATGACCTTTTCAGCTAATTAAGAATCCTGAAACTCAAAAGGAATGTCAGAGCAATTTTGTTGTTGATAAGGATGCTGCCAAAAGGAACGACAGGTTTAAACTAAAGATATGAGGTTGCAGTTTGGAAAGATGATAGTGTTCAAAGTTGTGACGATTAAAGACTCCTGACCAGATGAAAATGCTCTAACACAATTGTGGAAAATCAAGTTCTTTATGCTAAGTAAAATGTAGTCCTTACAACTTCTTAACTCTGGGTAAATTAGCTTTTAGGTTTCTACAATAAAGCCATTTTTTGCTTCTGTTTAACATATGAATTCATTATGAAATGAAGTGTGGGTCATTTCTATAAGGAGGTCTCATTGACAGAAGTGTTTGTTCTTACAATCTTCTGTTAGCAGTGGTCACTTAGACTGTACGCTAAGGTGTTTGTTTGGTCAAGACCTGTGCCTTACAACCCGTTTCCCTTCTGTTCCCTACAGCTGACTCGGGTGCTGGCACCTTGGCAGTGTTTATGGCCAGCAGCGGAACCACAGACATTGCAAACCGGAACAGCCCAGCCACACCACCGAATACCCTCAATCTCCGTTCTTCCCACAATGAACTATTAAATGCAGAGATCAAACACTCAGATGCCAAGAACAGCACGCCCCCCAAATGCAGGAAGAAATATGCACTGACTAATATTCAGGCGGCCATGGGCCTCTCGGATCCAGCCGTACAGCCCCTGCTGGGAAACGGCTCTGCCAACATCAAGCTGGTTAAAAATGGGGAGAACCAGCTCCGAAAGGCTGCAGAACAGGGGCAGCAGGACCCCAACAAAAACCTCAGTCCTGCAGCCGTCATCAACCTAACCTCGGAGAAGCTGGAGGTTAAAGATCCCCACCCACAGGAGTCCTCAGGCTGTGAGATTTTGCCCTCCCAACCCAGGAGAACTAAGAGCTTCCTCAATTACTATGCAGACCTGGAAACCTCGGCTAGAGAGCTAGGGCAGAACCTGGGCCCCTGCCAAGGGGTTGAAGAGGAGAAAGCCCAGCCAGGCCCAGGCCAGGCCCCAGTAGTCATTGGGAATGGTGACTTGCTACCACAGAAACCAAACAAACCCCAATCCAGCCCAGAGGATGGCCAAGTAGCCACAGTATCGTCCAGCCCAGAGACCAAGAAAGACCACCCTAAAACAGGAGCCAAAACCGACTGTGCCCTCCATCGGATCCAGAACCTGGCACCAAGTGACGAAGAATCCAGCTGGACGACGCTGTCCCAAGATAGTGCCTCCCCCAGCTCCCCAGATGAAACAGGTAACCCTGGGAACAGGACAACCCCACCTGGTACTTTTCCATTGGTGTTTTAACCAGCAATGGAGTAAATCTCTCCTGGCTGAAAATAGTTGTCTCCAGCTAGAGGAACACATGAGTGAAGTCAGGCAGTGTATAGAAACAGTCGTTGGGCTTCTTAAGCACACCATGGTGGGTTTGCTTCATTTTGGGTCATCTGTAAGTTGTTCTGGTACACATTTTCACAAAAGAAGTAGCCATTGGTTACAAGTATGGCAAATTGTCCTCTCTGATGTAGACTTTGACTGCTAGTGCTTAGGAGAATTGGTCTTGGGTGTTCTGACTAGAAGCATCAAGTTTTGTTAAACGCACTTATAAAAGAAAAAAATAGTTGCCAAGGGCTGGCTGTAATTTATCTAAAGGAACCAACTATTTTGAATTTCTTAGAACTTCCTCATGTTCAAACCTATGAAAACTTTTTTTTTTTTTTTTGGTTTTTTAGAGACAGGGTTTCTCTGTGTAGTCCTGGCTTTCCTGGAACTCACTCTGTAGACCAGGCTGGCCTCGAACTCAGAAATCCGCCTGCCTTTGCCTCCCAAGTGCTGGGATTAAAGGTGTGTGCCACTTCCGCCCAGCTAAGCCTATGAAAACTTAAAAAGTTCAGAGCATTAAAAGTCAGGTCTTTAAAGACATTTTCTTTGTGACCTTTACCAGGGAATATTTTATTAGCCTGATCAAGCAATATTTGGAGGTGAAAAGTGATGCTTTCAAAAATCTTTACAAGTTCAGGACTTTAAGTCATTTTGGTGATTCTACTGTCAGTACTTTCTGTCTGTGTCTGTAGCTGTCTGGACTGGGTGACAGAATTGAAAAGAGTCCTGAAACTCACCCCCTCTTCCACCTCATGCTCTCAGAGTTCCCACTCGACCAATTAGAACATTGTAAGCTCTAGGGCCCTTTGTGCTGAATGAATTCAGTGTAAATAACATCCACACATGTGGCCCAGCATCTGCACTGGCAGCTCACAGTCAGGTAGACCAGATGGCCCACCAGGGAGCGGAAATGACATTTTCATACACGTTAGGCAGAGAAAGCACAAGAAGTGAATTTTAAAAAGAGGAGAGAGTTAATTGACTTTCTCAAAAGAGGGAGGAAAAAGGAGTAGTTTGAAGTGTCTGTAAACCTTGGTTCGTTCTGCGTTAAATTTCATCGGCCTGCTGGGACCGGCTCTGGTACTAGGGAGGCTGAGCAAATGACTTCATATTTTCACTGTCTGGCCCTGCACATAGGCGGAGCCATAACCATGTTTAGTAATGTCGTTGTGGCCACAGTGCTCTGTGACTTTTTACCCATTTAGAGAATTCCTGTCCTGTACCTGATGGACATTGTCACCTGCTAGTGGCTGGATCTGTTTGAGCTGGTCCTTGAACATCCAGCCTTTCTGTAGTCGTCACAGCCTCTCTGCTGTTCTTGCAGGCATGCTGTGTCTGCTACAGTTCAATTTAAATGAATTAGAGAATGGCAAGTGAAAAGCTGAAGCCTGGTCCCTACTCTAGACCCCTTCCCTTAGTAATAATCACCTCTTAGGGAGAGTATTCTCTCTGGAGAACGTTTAAGGCATGTGACTACATTTATAATCATTTTTTAAAATTTTGTCAAATTTTGGGGATGTTATTGTTAGAGACTTTACCTCTTAGAAATATAAAGAATGTATGTAATGACATAATCCACATGATACAGATGACCTTGCATGGCTATTGGTTCCACAGCTGTGGATTCAACCAACTGTGGGTTGAAAATATTTGGGGTAAAATGATAGCTTTCCCACACATGCTTGGGCTCTTCTGGTCATTGTTTCCTAACACAGTAGAATAATAATTTACGTATATGAACATTACATTGCTGCACAAAGCCTCTAATCTTGGTGTCCACGGGGGTCCTGGAACCAATTTCCCTGCAGACACCAAGAGATAACTGTATGTAAGTAATACTTGAGGTGGGGTGGGCACTATGATGGGAATTTTAAAATCCCCACAGAAGTAAATAAACTACTAATTATTAAAACTGGATTATTGTTACCAGGGTTTGTTGTTCTGTTCTGAAAATTTTGTTTTTAAAAATTCCATGTAAGAAGTTAAAAACAAATTTTTTTCAAATTAGAGTGTCAATGCTTCGCCTTTTTTTTTTTTTTTCTTTTTGAGACAGGGTTTCTCTGTATAGCCCTGGCTGTCCTGGAACTCACTCTGTAGACCAGGCTGGCCTCGAACTTTAATCCCAGCACTCGGGAGGCAGAGGCAGGCGGATTTCTGAGTTCGAGGCCAGCCTGGTCTACAGAGTGAATGCTTCGCTTTTTAACGAATGTATTTTATATGCGGACCCGAGAGAGGTAGCTTAGTGGTACCTACTTACACAAGGCTTTGGGTTTGGTTCTCAGCATAGCAAAAAGTACAGAAGGGAGGGAGGGAGTGAGGGAGTTTGGGATTTGGCCCATTTTTCTATTCTAGTGACCTTTTCGCTGGTTTTGTTCTAGTTAGTTTTTTGGGGTTGTTTTGTTTTGTTTTGTTTTGTTGCACATGAGTATTTATTACAATACTGCTATTTCCAACAGCCAAGTTAAAGAGTTTTAAATTGTTACTATAATTTGGTTTTGGTGTGGATTTGTATAGGGGAGCATTTGTATGCATAGGGGTACATACATCTGTGTGTTGTAAACAGAAATGTCAGGTGTCTTCTATTGCTCTGAACTGCTTAAAGAAAAAATGTATATTTGTTTGTTTATGTATGTATGATTGTTTGCATATGTACACAGGTGTATGCATTCATGCTGCATGCCACAGTACCTGCATGGAGATAAGAGGACAGCTTGTAGGCATGGGTTCTCTTTTGCCATCAGGCTTGGGTATTGAACTCAGATCCTCAAACTTGGCAGTAAGCATTTTTACTTGCTGAGCCATTTGCTGGCCTTCCACTGCTGGCTAGCTGGCTGATTTAGCTAGTTAGCTAGTTAGTTAGTTAGTTAGTTAGTAACAAGGTCTCTTGCTGAGCCTTGCCTTCACATTGCCTAGATTGGCTGTCCCGTCTGCTCTAGGAATCTGCCTGCTCCTCACCCCAGTATGCTGTCATACCCAGCTTTTTACTTGGTTCTAGGGATCTGAACTTAGGTCTTTGTGTCACACAGCAAATGTTCTCCCCACCAAGCATCTCCCCAGCCCCAGCATCAGTCTCTTATGTGCTGAGCTACCATGGACAAGTTCAGTGAGGTATTTTCAAAGTTTCCTCATCGATGAACTCTTAGCATAATTCGGCCCTTTTGTGTATTGACTGTAAGTATCAGGACCTGTGATGAGGGCCATGTTTAAACCTTACCTCACCTATTTGTGACAACTGAAATGTGTCTTTCATCTCTTTGCCAAGAGGACGTGGTGGGGCTCATTCACCTCACACCCTCTTGCTTTTCAGATTCAGCTCAGTACTTGGCCTGTCATGTGGGTGAACAGTTGTCAGTTTCATGTGTCAAGTGACCCCACGCCCTTTTCTGGCTGGTCTCTGTGGTCACTGCATGCATGTGTGTGCAGAAGTAGATGCAGGCAAAACTCCCAAATGCAGTCTTTAAAAAGGTAAATAAATGCCGGGCGTGGTGGCGCACGCCTTTAATCCCAGCACTCGGGAGGCAGAAGCAGGCGGATTTCTGAGTTCAAGGCTAGCCTGGTCTACAGAGTGAGTTCCAGGACAGCCAGGGCTACACAGAGAAACCCTGTCTCAAAACATCAAAAAAAAAAAGCTAAAGAAATAATCTTTTTAAGAACTACACATTGGGGACTAGAGAGATGGCTCAGCAGTTAAGGGCACACTGACTGCTCTTCCAGAGGTTCTGAATTCAATTCCCAACAATCAATCTAGTGCTATTAGTAATTTGGGGCACCCTTTTAGAACTGCCTTCGAGCCAGTTTGTAGACTCCTCCTGAAGTGGACACGCTCTCGTTTCTGTGAGAGCTTCTGGAAGTGAACCTGAAGCAGTGAAATGAAGCGAGTCTTCGGCATCAGTGTCTCTGACGAAGCGCTATCGTTAGTGCCTAAAATGATCACAAGTTTAAATGAAGAACTGCATGCTTCTCTTGTAAAGGCAAAATGATTATATGTCTGTTGAAAGAAAACAAAAAATGGTAGTGAAGACTCTCAAGACATCGGCATGTAGTGCCCTAGTTGTGTGTAAAAAGTGTGCACTGACATATTGGTTTGGTTTGTGTTAAGTACACAGGCATCCCAGCGGTGTGTGTTTTATGACTGAGTCACAATATAGTTGTCTTTGGATCTTGACTCGTGCTTTGGGGAGCCTAGGAAATATAGAAGAGCCTCGTATGTCCCTTAGGGCATCCTCTCTAAGTTAGAGTGCTGTTTATAAAATAAAATGCATCGCCCATACCCTGGAACTGACCACTCTGTATTCTTCTTTCTTTCTCAATTGTCCCCTCCAGCTTTCAGTGACATTTTTGCTTGACCAATCACGTGTACAGTATGTTGCTGCCTTCTCTTCCTGCATCCATTTGTCCTTTGAGAAAACAAGAAGCCGCTTGCAGAAAGAAAAGCATCCCTGTCATTACTGGGCTTTTCCGGGGCTTTGGGAAAGTTAGTGTGCCTTGACCCTGCTTCTAGAACAAAGGATTGCATTGTCTGGGTCTTTTAAAGTGAGGGCTTTGCATCTAGTTAGAATTCTGTCGTAGGTCTGTTTTCCTCCTCCGTGGCTCCAGGTAGATAGGATGAGTCAGATAAATACACGCTGCTCAGACTCCGTGTAGTCTCTCTGTAAATTGCTTGGCGTTCTGTTAGGCGCCTCATTTAGACACTTCCGGGACACGAAGCTGTAACTTAAGATGTATATGAGCCTCGTGGATTTGGGAGATATAGAATACAGATATCTGCTACCGTCCCGTGTGCCCCCGATCCCCACCCCACAACCAAACCTTGCACCAGCTAAGCAACCGTCTCTACGGCTAAACTGTAGCTGCAGTCCCAGACGGAATATACGTAATAGCTCTTTAGACCCACTGCTAAGTTGCATGAAGCCAGGATACACAGAACTAGCAGAGCCCAGAGGGTGTGGCTGTGGTTGCAGTACTCCATTAGCTTGTAGAGAGTGTGGGCTCTAAAGTCAGCTTCCCTCAGTCATTTCCCAGATATACCCCCATGTAGGGCTGAAGCATGGGGTGGTCACAGCTTTTGCATAGACCTGCTGTTAAAGAGGAAAAGGGAGCTTATAGAAAGAGGTCTTGGACTACGAGGGGAAGGCTTATCAAATGTAAATTTTATTATTGGTGATCTTTATCAGCACAGTGGTGGGATATATGAGTTAAATTTACCTTGTGAATATTTTTAAAAGTTTGACTTATGTGTATTCTATGTCTGTGAAGGCATATATGTGCATGCTGGGGGGTGGGGTGGGGGTGGAGGGCGGCTGCCCATGGAGGCCAGAGCTGTCTGCCTTGGGTGCCGGGAGCTGAACTAGTTTCCTCTGCAAGAGCAGCCCTCAGCATTAACTCTTAACCACTGGGCTTTAGCCGACAAAATTTACTTTTTTTAATTGTGAGTTACCTATAGAGCGAGCTGATCCTAGTCTTTGTAAACCTGAAAGGCATCAGGACATCTTGGTCTGTGTGTTGTCAGTACCTGGAATACAGGTGAGCTGGGTCCGTAAGTCATTATAAATCAAATAGAAATGGAAGTCGTCTGCATATCCCCAAGTAAATCTGATGTGTTGAATGGCCGGCCCATCTGATGTCATGTTTTTAATCCATGTCTGATCCTGGCATTGTCTATATATTTTATAACTTAACAGATCACACTGCCTCCTACTGACTGATAACGAATGATTAAGGTCATCGGGAAAGGGTGTCCAGTCCTGTTCTTGTCAAGCATAGATGACTGTGCTGGCATTTGAAGCCAGGTCTTTGGATACCTTGCTCAGAACTTTCATTGTGCCGTAGTCTTGGGATTTAGACATATAGAATATATCCCCAGGGCTAGATACCTCTGACGTTATCCTGCTTACTGGATATGTGGTAGTCATCAAAAGAATCTGNCGGGAAAGGGTGTCCAGTCCTGTTCTTGTCAAGCATAGATGACTGTGCTGGCATTTGAAGCCAGGTCTTTGGATACCTTGCTCAGAACTTTCATTGTGCCGTAGTCTTGGGATTTAGACATATAGAATATATCCCCAGGGCTAGATACCTCTGACGTTATCCTGCTTACTGGATATGTGGTAGTCATCAAAAGAATCTGCAAAATGGAAATTATGTCTTAGTGGATATATCCATGATTATAGTCAATTAAGATTCGACTCAAAGGCTGTGTCTCTTCTGTGAGACGTTTAGGAGATCCAACCTCTGTATTCCAGCCCCCAACCTTTCCAAGCGTGTTACCAAGCTCCTCCCATCATTTGCTGCCCAGCTCTTACATTGCCTCTTAGATTCAAACTCCATGAAAGCAAGAGACAGGTCTCTGCGATGCATGCATGAGGCTCTCCCATGGCACTTCACAGTACATTGAAAGAGGCTCTATATAGAATACCTGTTTGCTAGTTGGATGGATGTGGCTGGCTCATGACAGTTGTACTTGCTCTCTGAGGTTTACCACATATGCACATCCACGGGACAAATGAGCATAGCCTGTGTATCAGAATTGTTGAGAGCACTTGGGCAAGAGTCTTACTCACATTGGAGGCTCCAGGGAGGATGAGTTTAGAATTGGTACCTTGGTACCTTGACCTACCACAGCCTTCCTATCAGAACCCATAGGTCTATCAGTCAGAGGAGTCAGAGCCAAAGACAGGAGCCCTTGCTTGTCACCTTTTGCCTGGACTTAAAGCTAATCCTACCCTGGAACAAAGAAGACCTCATTTGTATGCATAGTGTTTGGTTTTTGTCGTTGTGAATAGTAAAACCTAATCTGTCAATGAGGCCACTGGCACTGAAGCTGTGGCGAAGAATGTCAGCTGTAGAGAAATGCATGGCTCGCAGACTTTTAGACAACTCTTCTAAATGTTCATCTTATCTCAGACTGCCTTTTAGTAATTCATTTGTAATTTTCCCTTAAGAAAACAAACAAGAACAAACAAACAAACAAACAAACAAAAATCCAGAAGAGCAGAGAAGTGCCGTCTTCAACTCATTTGCCCTCCTTTAGTCTCTGGAATCTCTCAGTTGCTTGTGGTGATTCAGTAGCCTGCCTTCCGGTTGGTCTTCTCACTTGAGAACCCCACAGTGTGACAGGCGCCCCAACTGGGGAAGGGATGTGTGATGTTACTAAACTAGTTGAGACACACTGGATTCTGGGGTAGAATTTTATATTTTTCGAATCAGATTTTATTGCCTCCTGGGTAAAATGAATGAAAATATTCTTTTTTTTTTTTTAAGATTTATTTTATTTATTATATGTAAGTACACTGTAGCTGTCTTCAGACATTCCAGAAGAGGGCGCCAGATCTCATTAAGGATGGTTGTGAGCCACCATGTGGTTGCTGGGATTTGAACTTATCACCTTCGGAAGAGCAGTCGGGTGCTCTTACCCGCTGAGCCATCTCACCAGCCCCCATGAAAATATTCTTATCGTACCTCAGCCACCCACTTGAAATTCAGGGAAGAAAATTTTGCCCAATTTAGTCTTTGAAATTTTTTTTACACCAAAAACGTATTTCAGGCAGATGTGGTACAACACGCTTTTAATGAGTTCCAGCACCCAGGAGTCAGAAGCAGGCAGATCTCTGTGAGTTTCAGATCAGCCAAGTCTACATAGTGAGTTCCAGGCCAACTACAACCACAAAGTAAGACCCTCTAAAAATGTGTGTTTGTGTGCCTGTGTGAATGTTTCCTTCCTCTCTTGCTGTGCTCCTGATGTACCTGGGACACTTTAGAAAGAAAGGCAGCTCCCAAACTATGATGCTCCATAGATGGTGTTGTAGAAAGTGCTGAGTCAGGAGCTGGAGTGGTGCCTCCAGGTACAGAACACTTGCTGCTCTTGAAGAGTACCTGGGTCTAGCTCCCAGCACCTATGTGGCAACCTGTACCCATCTGTAACTCAATTCCATGAATATAGTGTCCAAACATACATGCATATAAACAATCATACATATAAAATATTAAAAGAAATCTTTAGAAGACAAAGTATTGATAGGTTCTGTTTGTTCCATTGAGAAATTTTATATAAAAACATGGGTCACTTGCTTTTCTTGTAAATTAAGAAATCTCACAGCCCAGAGTATAAATGGCAGACAGGAGTGTCTTTGGGGTAGGGCTGTCCTTCTGCATTGTCACGACATTTGTCAAGCTTGGGGTCCTCTGCTTCAGATCACTCACACACACACACATACACACACACACACACACACACACACACACACACACACACAACACACACATACACACAGATTATTATACTAGAGAGAAGCAGGCTAATGTTGATCTTTGCTCTTGCAGCTGCATGCAAGTCCAATAACATCATGGAGACATCCTCTTTTAATCACAGGCATCTAAGCCCCAGTCCCAGGCCTTCTGGTTGCATCGTAAANAAATTTTATATAAAAACATGGGTCACTTGCTTTTCTTGTAAATTAAGAAATCTCACAGCCCAGAGTATAAATGGCAGACAGGAGTGTCTTTGGGGTAGGGCTGTCCTTCTGCATTGTCACGACATTTGTCAAGCTTGGGGTCCTCTGCTTCAGATCACTCACACACACACACACACACACACACACACACACACACACAACACACACACACACACAACACACACACACACACACACACACACAGATTATTATACTAGAGAGAAGCAGGCTAATGTTGATCTTTGCTCTTGCAGCTGCATGCAAGTCCAATAACATCATGGAGACATCCTCTTTTAATCACAGGCATCTAAGCCCCAGTCCCAGGCCTTCTGGTTGCATCGTAAAGTGTGACACGAATTGTTAAGCAAAACACGATGGAAATTTCCAAAGACGTCTTCTGAGGACTTCTTAGAGTTCTCCATCTGTGGATCTGGGTAGAGGAGGGTACATACTAGCTTTTGCAAAGCTGGGATGTGGGTGGCTCATAAATTCCGTGCCTTGAGGTTGACTCTGCTCATATGCACCCGGTTCGTGCGGGCTATTGTATGGGTAGTTACCAATTACCTCACACTCCCAGTCTCTGTGTGCTTGCTCCTTTGTTCGGTGCTAAGAGTTGAACCCTGGGTTTTGTGCATTGCTTAGCATGAGCCCTCCATGAGCTCCACCCCAGAACCCAAACCATGTAATTTATGTATTGTGCATTCCTGTTAGACCCTTTGAATGAAAAACACGATGAAATCAAAGCTTTATGTTCAAAAGTGACTGGCAAACAGTCAAATTATTTGACTATTAGAGAATGTTGCATGGTTTGCATCTGGAGGCACACAGTGAGAGAACAAGAACACTCCAACTGGTAGTGAGTACCTAAAAGGAGAACTGAACTTGTCTCTTTGTTTGGCTTTCATCAGTTTCTCTTGAATATGACAGGATGGGATCTTCTGAAGAGTTTCCGCTAGTGTTCTTGGGGGCATTGCTAGTTTTTGTTTTTTGTTTCCTTCAGTGTTACTTGGAAAGTTCTTCATATAGAGCTATACACTTCATATAGAACTGAGTTGGTTCGCCTGGGGTATTTGATCTGATCCTCTCGCCTATCGGTTGTTCTTTGAGGAACTTGGTTTAGCTCTGTCATTGGTCACCAGGATAGTGTGCCTCTTACAAATGACTGTATAAACTATATGAGATCCCTGACTCATGGAAGCCATTTAACCCCTAGTAGACATAAAGACAAATTATTAATAGAACCTTTCTCGGAATGTTCTAGAAGAAAATGTGGCCCCCTTTTTTAAAAGTGAAGCAAACTGTGAGAAATGAAAATCCAAGATGATCCCCAGCTTGAAGTCATAGGGAACAGACTGGTTGGAGGTATAATAGGAAGTTCAAGGGGCTAGGGGTGGTTGTGTCTTAGTAACAGAAGCTTCTAGAAACACTTCTTGGTGATGCTCTAATCCTCCAGAGTTGGCTTTGCTCTTCTTAGGGGGAACCTTTAACCTTCTTTTCCAAGCCTCTGAGATGGAAAGGATCTTCACAGGGTGCCTTCACTTGCCCCTCTCCCCAGAACAAGCATCAACCTGAGGATGTCAGAGTGGTTTACATCCATTAGTCATTCTCCTGCCCTCAGTTGCCTGTTTATTTTTCTCTCTCGTGTACTGTCGAGCAAGGTGCCAAATCAGAGAATGAACTCCATGTACCATAAATCAAAGAGAAGCATTTTCACCCCAGCTTCCTTGATTCTTTATCAGATAACATTGAATTGGTGGTGAATGAATAAATAATAAACAAAGAAACAAACAAATAAATAAATATTTTCATGGTGCCTTTAGTAAGGATGGTGGGATGGCTATAATCTGTTCATGTGTTTTTAGACAGTGCATATCTACAGGGGTCAGGAGAGCCTTTTGCTCTTTGTGGACACAGGATGAAAACACTGTCTTCCCTTCAGGGAGCTAACCTGGGCCTTCCTTAGAAGGCACTCTTGTAAGGCATCTGCCACTTTCCGAGGTTCAGGGTCAGATCTGCCTCGTTACTATTTGCTATCCAGCCCCCAATGCCTGAGGATTCCTTAGCTGTAAAATGAAAGTGGTCGGTGTAGTAATCCACCTTGTAAGATTGCCGACAGCCCCTACGCACAATTCTGAGTCTACAGAAAGCATCCTCACTGGGCTGTGAGAAGCCTGACAGCGCATGCTCAACCTTCTGGGACCCACATAGTGGAAGAAAGGAGCCAACTGCTACAAGTTGTCCTCTGACCTGACATGTGCACCTTGGAACATACACTCATGCATGTGTGCATGCAGAGTTATACACACAGTGAATGTAATGGAAAAGTTTTAAAATAGAAAGCATTGTCTGGAAATATTGGCTGTCACTGTAATTATTTATGCTATGAAATGGAAAAAATTTCATCAGAGTCTAGACTAGGCTTGTTTTATTTTACTTTTTTAAAAGTTTATTAGCCTGTGTTCATTATCTGCATAATGCGACATTTTTACATGTGCATGTGATTTGATGATATTCCACCCCAAACACCCCCTCTTATCCCTTTTGTATTTTGTTTGGTTTTGTTTTGACAGTGCTGAGGTTTGAAACCATAGTATCCCTTGACAGACCCGTACTCTGCTACTATGTTACGTCCATAGTCCTGCTGTTGTTGTATTGTGGCTGAGGGTATCCCTTGGCAGGCACCTGTTGTTGTTGTTGTTGTTGCTGCTGAGGGTGTCCCTTGGCAGGCAATTGATCCTCTACTATGTTACATCCATGGTCCTGATGTTGTTATTTTGCTTTTAATCCCTGGAAATACGTTCATATCATTATATGCTTGTATAAATGAATAATTAGCATAATGAGTAAGCTGTTATCTTATACTAAATACTGGCCACTTCATGGCAACTGGTTAGCTTCCTAGATGTTGACATTAGGTAGGGAGATTCACAAACCCTTTGCTTTTCAACCTTCTGTGCTGGAAAATCTCTTGTGGATCTTGTAGAAACACAGATACTGAATCAGTGGGTCTAGACTGGGGCCTGAGACAATTACAAAAACAAACAAGAACAACAGCAACAAAAGGCTTTAACTTTTTAACGTGAAATCTTGATGACTTTTTTTATTTTGTTTTGTTGCTTGTGACTTTTTAGCCTTGAACTTGATATGTAGACCTAACTGTCCTGGAACTATAGTACAAAGATCTGCCTGCTTCTGTCTTCTGAGTGTTGGGATTAAAGGTTTGTGTCATCGTGTCTAGCCTGAAATTGTATTTTTAATGGGTTCTCAGTTGATACTGGTACTTTGTTAAACTTGAAGCAAGCTTTAATTAAAAACTAGCGAGGTCCATTCCGGTGTTCCCAGAAAATGGCATCCAATCACATGTTGGATAGGTTTATAAAGGCAAACCCATAAGGCCACTATATTTCCCATCAGATCCAACGGGACACTCACCCTTGACATATTTCCCACCTACATATCTCGCGCCTACGTGTAATCAAGCACATTCGATGCAGTTGGGTCAAACAAAGTTGTTTAGGGGAGTGAAGACGCCCGGCTTCTTATCTCACAAGAACTACAGCCCCCAGCATTCCAGGAAGTTATCTGTCCTTAGGCAAGTAGGGCTTACTGGTTAACTTTGACCCTTACAACATCTGGTGAGTGGTGAGACAGCGCTGTAAGCTGTAGCAGTATGGATCTTGCTTGCGTTGTTTCTAGCACCTAGAATAAAGAGGACCTGGTATACACCTGTATTCAAACTGTAGTTTGAAAACAAATACACTGACTTTAAAATAAGAGTAATATTACCAGGGTAGATTTGAGTCAATCACTAAGTAAACAGAGCAGAAAAGGATCACGAAGTTCCAGATAAATAATTACTTATTGGATTCATGTTGAGTCAAAGAAAAGAAGAAAATTGAATATAAGTGAGGTTTAGGGAAGTAAAAGTTGAGATAGTCAATAGATCGGTTATAGGTCAGATTGGAGAACATTAATGCCTTTGTTTTTTTTTCAATTTTAGTGAGAAGTTTATAGAGTCAAGTGTAAGGGAGAGGGAGGAAGGGGGAGGAGGAAGGGAAGGAGAGAAAGAGGGGATAAAAGAGAAGAGAGAGCTAGTGTGGGTCTGAGAATGTATGCACCATGCCCTTTGAGCTAGGTATGAAGATCAGCCCTTTGGCCAACATTCAGCTATGTGGCAAACTGGGGTGGGGGCATGCAAAGAAAAAGTAATGAAACCCAGAAAGCTTTGAAAGGTGGACTCAGCTCTGGCCAGCACCTGAAATAGAAGACCAGAAAAGAAGAAAAATGGAAAGTTTCATCTGCTGAGTCAGAACTCAGGACGCCAACAGACCCAGCAGAACCTCATGGTGGCTTGTAGCGGCTGCCAGAATGATAGTGCTTATCTCAGACATTTCAGTCTTGGAGATCCCAGTGTATCCTCAAGTTTTGTATATGTAGATTTTATCTATCAATATTTATTACTAGAAATTAAAACTGGTATTTATACCATTGCTCATTTAAAAAGTAAGAAAGCCACTAACGTCAATATCACAAGTTAATTTTTATGGATACTTGTTTTCTAAAATTCAATGTATTGAGAAAAGAGACTTTTAAAAATAAATTTCTTTAATGTTTGGCATACTTCAAGGCAGCTCAGTTCTCTTATCTGCTACCACAGTTCTACCCTTTAGATAGCTGGCTATATATAGATATGTGACATCATCCCACACCCTCCATCCCTGGGACTGGTTCAAACCAAGGGTTTGCACTTGTTGTCCATGTGCTACATCACTGAGCTGCCTTTCCTGGTACTTTACCCTCAGTATAGCTGGATAGATAATCTTGGTAGAAGTATATGAAGAAAGTCCTTCCTCTCATTTAGGTACATAGGTAGAAAAGAAGAATATTGTGATAGATCGGCTCCCAGCAATCTGGTTTCAAAGGGGAGTCTCCAGGTCCTAATTGTGAGGGAGGTGGTTGATAGATACATGGGAACCAGACTGGCAACTGCTTATGGGGACTCACCTTTATGAATGTTTGTGAGAAAAGGTGCCCACTTGGTTCGTTTCTTTGATTGTTGTGCTTTGACTTTATGAGGAGAGGGATCAAACCCAGTGTGTGCCAGGCCAGAGCTTTGCCCCCGAGCCGCATCCTCAGCCTCGTGGGTACCATTTATACGATGAAGTTTGTTGAGGTTGTGACCAACATTAATGAACGAGTGACCAGGACAGGGAAGGCAGGGAGCTAATGAGAGTCTGACAGAATTCTCTTTGACCTGACAAGGACTGCGAGTTGAACTGAATGTAGACTGTCCTTAGTGGATGAAGGGACACGTCTGTAGGGCTTGGTGTTCAGTTATAGAGCGGGGAGGGGGGAGAGGTAGATCAAAGATGGCACTTCCCTAGGGTTCCTTGCTTTCTTTTTCCTCAAATGTTTATTTTCATGAATACGTCTTGCGCCTTCATGGCCTGAGTCCCAGGGTATTTGCTTCTAGGAGAGGAAGCCATGCCATACAGTGTGGAGCACACCAGTAAGAAACCACTTCTAAATTGGTGGGAGTCACTTGAGGTGACATATGCCACGTATTTAATTTGTGGTCCTTGGCGCATATGGGCACACTTGGACCCACACCCATTTTCTGTCTGAAGGCATGTTTGGTCTGGATACCATCTGGGTGAAGCTTTTCCTCCATGAATTTCCTGCAGCTGTTAAGTCTGAAAGAGTTGAGATGGTAATGTATGGAAATGCTAAGCCCTCCCTCCCTCCCTCCCTCTCTCCCTCCCTATCTCCCTCCCTCCCTATCTCCCTCCCTCCCTCCCTCCCTCCCTCCCTCCCTCGTATTCACCCATCCACCCATCCTCCTTGCCAGTGGTTATGGCTGAAGCTCCTTGGCACTGTCACATAAAAAACAAACTCCTTTCTCAGGCTGCCCACATGACTTAACTGGAAGCAGAGATGCAAAGTGGCCGCTTTAGGCTAAGTATTTTATAAAACATTTTTACAGTTGGGTAAATACTTGTGTGTTTTCCTGGATCCTGATAGAAAAAAATGTGTTTCTTGTTCTGACCACATTCCAACCTTATAAAGTGGGCAACAAAAAGTGTATTTAAGAATAAATTTATCTATAAATCTGTTACTTAGATGATTTGGGTTTTAGAAAGCTATTAGACATCTTTGAGTCTGAGTTTTCTCACTTAAAAGTTTATTATTATTTTTTCGTACTTGCACACGCACACACACACACACACACACACACACACACACACACACATGCACCCTCTGGATATGGGTTGCTTTACCCACTGAGCAGCCTCTCCAGGCCTGATTGCCCATTTCCAAGTCTATATTGCCCTTCTCAGATGGCTTCTGCAATGATTGGATGAGCTTATAATATATAAAAACCAAGGAACCAAACTATGGTAAAGTGCATGCTTATAGATGGATATGCAGTGCAGGCCTAGCCTGTGGCAGAGACCAGTGGTCATTACTTCCCTTCCTTCCTTGTCTGTTATTTCCTAAAAGCTTTAGTGACGTTTATTGGGAGTTCCTCTGACTCAGTGTTGACATTGGTCTAGGGTATTACCTTCAAGCCTACAGACTGGACCTTGAGCAAAAGCAAATGTTATGGATCCTGATCCAAGCTCCTGCTGACCACTATTGCAGCAGGCAGGGCACTGACTTCATTGCCAATACATAGATGAAGGGTCATCAGACAACAGTGGGTTCAGTCACTCCAGTCGTTCTGAACCTAAGAATATGTTATACCCGTGGAAAAATTTAAAAGAATACCTGTGTTGGGTGTTCCCACCGCAGCCTCTGCTTTGGTCTGTGAGTGCAGCAGTCTTGCTGAAGCTCTTCATACCTTTCCCACTGTGGGCTTCAGATTGCAAGTCACGGGTCAGCCTTGTAGATATTCACTTTCTTCATCTCTAACCTGTGTCCGGGAAGGATCATACCCTTTTAGTGGATGTCTACTCTATAGTATGCTCCTTGCAAATAAGCTGACATTTAATCCTTGGCTATAACCAATGTATAGAAAGAGGGCTTCTTTACAAATTAACTTTTTAAAGAGATAAAGCTGATAAGGTTTAGATTCAGGGCTAAGAGAGCAAAAAAAATCATGGGGACTCACGTAAAGGTTTGCCTTAGTAACCAGAGTCTGCGTCCCATCCCTCTGTAGTCCTGGGACTTTAGGGGACTTTGAACTGTGTGACGTCAGAGTAGCTATGGGGAGATCTGTGTGTTTCTGCAGCACTAAACCCAACTAACTC
This sequence comes from Mus minutoides, assembly GCA_902729485.2. Classification (NCBI taxonomy): domain Eukaryota; kingdom Metazoa; phylum Chordata; class Mammalia; order Rodentia; family Muridae; genus Mus; species Mus minutoides. Next base: position 90,495 of record CACVCL010016367.1, on the reverse strand, counting down.
CATTTCACCACCCTTGTGGCACAACAGTTACCAGCTTATGTGGTTTTTTATTTGTTTGTTTGTTTGGTTTGGTTTTTTGTCTCCTCACACTGCCTCTTCCTCCTCTTCCAATTTTTCTTTCCTTTCCCAGTTGCTTAGACAGTCCTATGTAAATCCCTTTTAGACCCAGATTCGATTTTCTGGAACCCTCAATGACTGGTGCCATTGGACTCCTGATACTTCATCTTCCCGTTTATCAACCAGAGCAGTCTCCTGTTCTGGTCTGGTCTGGTCTGGTCTGGTCTGGTCTGGTCTGGTCTGTTCGCTGTGATGACAGATCTGAACTCAGCAAAGCAAGAGAGCACAATTCAGTAGGTTGTGGAATAGTCTGTACAATGTGCACACCTCTGTGTCTTGGTTAGGGTTCTACTGCTATGAACAGACACCATGACCAAGACAACTCTTACAAAGGACAGTATTTAATTGGGGCTGGCTTACAGGTTCAAGTGGGAGGAGCATGGCAGCATCCAGAAAGGCATGGTTCAGGCAGAGCTGAGAGTTCTATGTCTTCATTTGAGGGCTGCTAGGAGAAAACTGGCTTCCAAGCAGCCTGGAGGAGGGTATTAAAGCCCACTGCTACAGTGACACTCCTAATCTAACAAGGTCACACCTACTCCAACAAGGTCACTCCTAATAGTGCCACTCCCTGGGCCAAGCATATACAAACCATCATAGCCTGTAAGTCTCTATGGATTGTTTATTGGAGTGAAGTATAGAATAAACAAGCATACAAGCAAGCTAACAAAGTAAATACATAGCTGGCTTGAAAAACAGATGCCTTTGAGAAAAAGTATACTTTCTGTTGTCCTCAGGGGAAATTAAAAACTCTTGTGTTTTATTGATTTCCACTAAGCTCATCTGAGCATTGTTTTTATAAGAGCTAAGTGATGATGGAGAAACTTTAATTTTTGGAAGCATAGATTTTTAGGTGCAGAGATTTGTGGGTTGCTTCCAGGAAGTGAACTGTACCTTCAGAAATGTCCACCCTGGAAGGAGCCTTCCTGGCCACTCCAATGTACTGCAGCAAGGGTGGGGGGGAGGAGGGCCACCCACTCCCTGAGCCGTCATTGCCTTGCCTTCTGCCAAAGGCCCCTAAAAAGTACCAAGGAGGCAAGGCATTATGGGATGGCTGCCCCCCTCTGAGAGTCCAGGTCAAGTAGTAATGATTACCTGCCTGTTAACTCTACTCATCAATAAATAGAAGAGAAGTCAACTTCCTCTCTCTTCAATCCCTCGCCAACAAATCCCCCCTTTTCCTCACTAATTGTGTAAACAATGAAAAGTCCAGTGGGTGAGAAAGACTTGGATGGCAGAAGAAAAGGTCTTGTTTGTTTTACATCCCTTACCATCATGCCAGTTGTATGCTGACCATTTACAAGTCCCTGACATTTGAGAATGAAGGAATCGTTTGTTGGGAAGATTTAAGATTGAACTCATTGGAACTTAGCATAGCGTGTATCAAAATGGAGCTGACATCTTAGGTCAAGTCTGGCATTGTGTGTGTGGCCATGGTATGGTTTTAGAACTCTTGTGACAGGTGTGAATCGTGGATGTGTGGTCAGTTGGTCCTGTTGGTCCCATGGTTCTCGCCGTCAGATGGACAGTCTGTCCACACCTCCTACCTCATTTGTTTCTCAGAACAATCTCACATAAAATTTATTTGTATTTTTCATAGAAGGAAACTGAGGTTTGGGACGCGGGTTTCATCTGATGGACACTGGTATTTGGATGTAAAACCTCGTTGGACAGTCATGGGAGAGGACAGAGTGTTAGCAGTTGAAGGGACCTTACATTCTTCTCAGATCTCTTCTCCCTCTGATTCCCTCCTATTATGTCCTAAAGAGATGGCCATGTGGGCCATACTTAGGATGAAAAGTCTAAGTCCTTAGTTGAAAACACTGGGTTCTTAGAAGTTCACTGGGGGGCTGGAGAAATGGTTCAATGGTTGGGAGCACTGACTGCTCTTTGGAAGGTCATGAATTCAAATCCTAGCAACCACATGGTGGCTTAGAACCATCCACAATGCGATCTGATGCCCTCTTCTGGTGCATATAAAGACAACAACAGTGTACTTAGATATAATAATAAAATAAATCTTAAAAAAAAAAAAAAGTTCAGTGGTTGATAGCATGAAGCTTGAAGAGTTCTAGAAGCAGGGTAGACATGAAGAGGATAGTAAATGTTTACTTTTTAAGGCCCTGCTACTCATTCTAGTTTGTAGTCATGAGCCCAGAGCATCCTGGGATATGTCATGGCCTACTTAACAGAATTGGGCACAGACTGTACAGCCCTTAGTACATTTCAAAAGAGTTAGTCATTGGATTGAAATGTCAGATTTTTAAAGAGTCTTCTAAAATATTAAATAAACCTTCATATCCTTAGGGCATAAATCAATACCCACAGAGAACAAGGCACATTGAAATAAAGAGCTGGTTCAGTATGATTTGTAGCTAAACCACCACAGAATCCTGCTGATGATTTTGTAACTTTAGATTAAAAATGTGCTACACTGAAGAAGCAAATATTTTATAGTTGTATTACCCAAATTCTGAATTATGTTATATGCCTGTCTCAGCTATAACAGAATGTAAGTTTTTGACAGGAAATCAAATATCTGAATAATAGAGTATGAGATTGATATTCTGATACGTATACTTGATTATTGTGTTGTTAATACTTTGAGCATCTCTTTTCAAATGAGCAGTCAACTAATAATTCTCTCAAGAGCAGTATCTCAGAGATATGACGTTAGTTTTACCTCTATGCTGTACAAGACAAAAGTTTTCTTGGCCAAGTATTTCGGCTGATGTGATCTGAGGCTTTCATTAAATTATTGATACAGTTAAAAGAGGGAAGGATATTTTTGATGAGAACAGCACTCCCTTTAATAACCCTTCACAAAATCAATCCCCACCCTTCCTCCCTGCCCTTCCAGGGTAGCAATGCTTCTGAACTGTAGGGAGAGTTTTTGTGTCTCCTAAATTTAATCTTTTTGTTTGTTTTGGGTTTTTTTTTTTAGGTTTTTTTGAGACAGGGTTTCTCTGTGTAGCCCTGGCTGTCCTGGAACTCACTCTGTAGACCAGGCTGGCCTCGAACTCAGAAATCCACCTGCTTCTGACTACCAAGTGCTGGGATTAAAGATGTGTGCCACCACTGCCTGGCATATTCTGTCATAATTTGTGCACACACACACACACACACACACACACACACAACACTGTGTTTACTCAAACCATTTGAAACATTTTTTTTTAAATTATTTATGTGGTACTCAATAGAGGGATGTATGAGGGATGCTGCCCTCTGGGTGATGCTCACCAGTGATGGGTCAGTTCAGTAGGTACCTGATCTACATGCTTCTGCTTCTAGATGCCCATCTCTTGGCTGGAAGGAGGCAGACTATGCGTTCGGTGTCATTCAATGAATGCACCTTTCCTAGCTGCCTTGCTCCCGTAAGTCCATACAGTGGAGCACTGTGACTGTTTCAGGGGGAGCCTCGGCTGTGTGGAGTCCATGGCAGGGCAGATGTATTCAGGAGAGGTGGTTAGTCTACTGTGGGCTACCGAGCTCAATCCTGGTTTATACAAAGCTGTTTGCCTTGCTTCAAGTGGGAAGCCGATCTGCAAGCACATGAAGCACAGTAGGCAGCCACTGGGACTTTTAACTCAGAGCCTGGAGGATGCTGGGAGCAGAGGAGGATGCTGGGAGCAGAGGAGCTAAGAGTGGGGATGCGCCACAGTGAGAGACTTTGTAATCGTGGGCAGGATTCCATTGGGGTTGCTTCCGAACAACACCTACTACTTCTGGCTCCTCTTCTTCCTCTTCTTTTTAACTATTCTGTTTCTTTAAAAGAAATAAGCAGTCGAGTTATGAAGTAGCTTGAGGAGATTGCTCCAAATCCGAATTCCTGGCTTTCCTGGGGGGCGCGGGGGGGGGGTGTCTCAGATTTTGAAGTCTGGAAAATTGTGATGTGTGCAGCTCGAAAGGATTCCGAATGTGAATCTCTTGCTTCTGTTTCTCCTTTAGAGTCACTAGTTTCTTTAGGGCATTGAATAACTCAAGTAAAAGTCTGGACTCAAGTTAATACAAACCTACAGACTTATCCCAGCCAAATGAGTTTGTTCAAGGCAAAATGCCTGTTGTCTTAATGGAATACAAAAATGGGTCCAAACCCTGTTGTTTTCATCACAGCATCTGACCTATAGCTAGAATGGTACTTGGTTCAACTTGACAGGAATTACTGGCAGCCATCTTTCCCTTTCACCCAGCTGTACTCTAGTTGAGATTGACTTTGGGGACACGATCTTCTACAATCTTTATTATTTTAATTATTTAATTATTAAATCTTTACTTAGGGACAATGTGGTAAAACTGTTGGAGAATAGGGAAATGTGATTAAAATTATAGTTGACATCAATTTACATGGTAAGACGTTTGCCTTTAAGAATAGCTAAGATTGCCCTAATTTCTGTCTTCATGAGGCAGTCAATATATTGAACATGAAATTCAATATCGCTAAAGTGGCTTTACATGATAATGAAGTTGATACTAATTCGAGGAGACCTGCCTTAGTCATGGCCTCCTGCTTCACAGTGACATGTTCTCGTCCATGCTGCATCAGTGGCCCCTGTAACTGTCACATCCCAGGAAGTCTCCTTGTCTCTCATAAATAGTACAGTTGAAGTGGATCCGAGTCGACCCCGATTACCATAATTTAATCTCCTATTGGTGATTTAATTTTTTTATAAATTATTGGCCTGCAAAGTTTGGATTTTTTGTTAACTTACTAAGTGCACTAACAGGCTGCCGGGTGCTTAGTAAGTGTCAGCCATTTGTACTGTTTTGCAAACTAAAGATACGCTAACCTAACTCTTGGTCTATCTCTACTTATCCTCTCTCAGTCTGTGTAGTATGTGTACATATATGCATATAGCATACATGTATATGTTTACATGTACATATTGTATATACCATATAATCTACTTGTATATATATATATATATATATATATATATATATATATATATATGTGTGTGTGTGTGTGTGTGTGTGTGTGTGTGTATATATATATATATATATATATATATATATATATATATATATATGCTCCCTGTTTTATTTTTTTGTCCAAAGGGGTACTTTGTTCCTATTCTCCCTATTGCATTTGCATATGGAATTTTGAGCCTTCGTTTCTGGGAAAGGAAATCCATCCCAGTGATGAGATGGGGCCACCCCGGTGGTCCACGTCCTAGAAGGATGATGTGTAGAAAGAAGTCCAGCCTTGCATTTGCTTTTTAGTCCTCTGTCTGTCCGCACAGATCATAGCTCCAGGTCTGAGGGAAGGAATTGCCTCTTTACTAAATTGTATGTACTCAGGTTGAATTGCTAAAAATTAAATTTGGGCCAGGATGAGATGGGGCCGTAGAGTTGGCTCAGTAGGTAGAAATCCTTGTTGCTTTTTGCAGAGGACTTTGATTGGATTCCCACATGGCGGCTCACAACCACTGTAACGCCAATACCAGGGGTCCGATGCCCTCTTCTGACTTTTAAGGCACCAGGCGCATCTGTGATACAAGACAATAAATATACCTGAAAAAAAAAACAAAAACAAAAAAAGCGATTTGGGGCTTGGGGGGGTAAAGTTTATGCAAATGTGAGGACCTGTGTAAGAGCATTGGGAATCCCTTGTGTCTGTCCCCTCAAACACTAGGCTCACAGGCCAGGTGCCATGTCTGACTAGCTCTTACACAGGTCCTCCTCCTCCTCCTCTTCCTCCTCCTCTTCCTCTTCTTCCTCTTCTTCTCCCTCTTCCTCTCCCTCTTCCTCTTCCTCTCTCTCCTCCTCTTCCTCCTCCTCTTCTTCCTCCTAAGACACTGGTCACAGTAGGATTGCAGTCTCACTGGGAGGACTTCATTTAACCTAGTGGTTCTCAATCTGTGTGTGTCACACCTTTGGGGGGGTCAAATGACCCTTTCACGGGGTCTCCTAAGACTATCAGAAAACACAGATATTTGCATTATGATTCACAACAGTAGCAAATTCACAGTTATAAAGTAGCAATGAAATAGTTTTATGGTTGGGAGTCATCACAGCATGAGGAACTGTACTAAAGGGTGCCATCGGGGCTGGAGAGATGGCTCAGTGCTTAAGAGCACTGACTGCTCTTCTGAAGGTCCTGAGTTCAATTCCCAGCAATCACATGGTGGCCCACAACCATCCGTAATGAGATCTGTCTCCCTCTTCTTTAGTATCTGAAGACAGCTACAGTGTACTCATATATAATAAATGAATCTTTAAAAAAAAATAATAAAGGGTGCCATCATTAGGAGGCTGAGAACCACTGACTTAGCCTTACTTGCCTCTGTGATGGATGGACCTGTATCCACAAGCAGCTAAATTTTGTAGCCTTGGGATTATATATTCATTTCGTAGCCAAGATTCCTTAGAATCTTGAAGGGACATGGTTTGGCTGATATGAGGTGGGGTGGTTTGAAATTGAGTGAAATAGAAAGTTCTTATAGGGTAGATTTTGCCCTGTTACTTGACCTCCTTGGAGGAGACCAGCCCCAGGGCATCCTGGTACCCCCAGTTTCTTTGGACAATAGCTACCACCCCGGCAGCCTGAGAGAAGTAATCACAGACCTTTGTGAAGTAGAATTTCTTTTCATAATGTGTTTACATGTTGCCAAGCACTACAAAGGCTTAATTATCTGTGTTAACGGTGGAGAATTTTCATGTGGAAAATGGAAAGACAGTAATTCATCTTCAGCTCCTCTATCAACATCAGTCAGTATTACATTCTGCATCCAAATTGTAAATCTCTTCCTTGCAAAATAGAGCACTATAAACAAGTTGCTTAGGTTCGCCGTGCCTCATCTATAAAGGGTCATGCAAGGGAGACTGTTACTTGAAACTTTACATTGATTTATTTATTGCATACACATGCCTGTGTGTGTGTGTGTGTGTGTGTGTGTGTGTGTGTGTGTGTGTGTCACAGTGTGTGTCATGGTCAGGGGTCAGCTTTCGGGAGTTGGTTCTCTCCTACTGTGTAGGCTTTGGAATCCAACTCCTGTCTTCAGGTTTGCTGGCAAGCGGTCTTACCGCTGGATCTGCAAATTTCGCATACAGAAGGTTGTGATGAGAAATGCCTGTGCCCTGGGCCTCTTAGAGATTCAGATTTGTAGAGCCCAAGGAACCTTCCTTGTTGATAAATTAAGCTAAGGCTGATGGTACTCCGTTGCAGTTTGAGGAAGGAATCAGAGCTTTCTTTTAGTTATAAAGAGCCAGGGAGATGAGATGCAGTTGAGGAAAGAGCCTCGGGTTGATAAAGAGTACACATAGGCGTGGCCCACTGCCCCCTCCCCTTTTGGACTGTCTGTCCTGGTTAGTTTCTTTTGACACAAGCAAGAGTCTTCTTGGTAGAGCGAACCTCGGTTGATAAAATGCCTCCATCGCTGGCGAATCGACTGGGCGTTTCCTTCATTGATGATTGATGTGGAAGGGCCCAGCCCACCGTGAGTGCGGCCACCTCTGGGTAGGTGGTACCGAGTTGTATAAAGAGCTAAGCATGGGCTGGCGAGATGGCTCAGTGGTTAAGAGCGCCGACTGCTCTTCCAAAGGTCCCGAGTTCAAATCCCAGCAACCACATGGTGGCTCACAACCATCCGTAACGAAAACTGATGCCCTCTTCTAGAGTGTCTGAAGACAGCTACAGTGTACTTACATATAATAAATAAATAAATAAATCTTAAAAAAAAAAAAAAAAAAAAAAGAGCTAAGCAAGCCAGTAAGCAACACTCCTTCAAGGTTTATGCTTCAGTTCTTACACACACACACACACACACACACACACACACACACACACACCTCACTCCATTACTGACTCGGCCATTACTGACTCGGTTGCCCTGAGTGTAGGATAAAACAGCCCTTTCTTCCCCTAGTTGCTCTCAATTGTGGTGTCCATCATAACAACAGAAAGCTAAGACAGTTTGAATTCCATCTCGTGTCTGCCTGCTGCCTCCTCCTGCTGCTGCTTCTGCTGTCCTCTCATAGGGCTTCTTTCGTTAGGCCAGGCTCACCCTGGAGAAGCCTTTTCCACAAACTCAGAGTCAGGCGATGAAAGGACCCAAGTGAATATGCAAAAATTCTTTCACTTTATGTTACAATATAGTCACAGGATATTACTCAGTTCTTGCCCATGTTCAGAAGAAAAAAAAAGCTATTCTGAGCATGTAAATTAGGATGATTCTGCCTATATGTTCAAGGATGTATATTGAAAATTAAGTATCAGGTCTTGATTTTATATTTTAAGAGGGGTGTGTGTGTGTGTGTGTGTGTGTGTGTGTGTGTGTGTGTACATGTGAGTACACTCTAAAAAAGCCAGGCTGTCTGCTGGCTACTATCCCAGGCACTTTCTGCTTTTTTTTTTTCTTCTCTGTAGCTCTTAAATTTTTTAAAGATGTGCTCCAAGTATCCAAATTAATAAATCCAGGGCTCATTTTGAATTAATGAGTAATTTTCTTATTTGCCATTATCGTCTTGAATCAGAGCATTTTCTTTCTAATGTGTTATGAATTAGTTACTGAGTGAAATGGAATCTTGGATAAAATGAGATTTTTTTTTGTTGTTTACTCATGAGCATAAAAATCTCAGTAATCTTCATAATGGCAAACACAGTCAAGAATTGCAGAGCTGAGGGTGGTGTAGGGACCAGAGAAAGCTGACATGATTCAGCCACCTTACAAAAAGCCCCTTTTTGTAGTTGACAGTTGGATTGATACCCATTAGGTAATTTTGTGTGCTTTTTCCCAATGGAAAGCATTCATTGATGCTTGATAGTTTAAAAAAAGCTGAAATATAGATATGATTGACTAGTTATCTATTTCTTTTGGAGTAAAGTCTTTCTCTGACAAGACAGTGCTTTTTATATAGTGTTTGGTCTTAAAGCCTCCAGCGGACAGATTTATATCCAGCTTACGAGATGGTTTTTGCCAAATGTAAATCTTGGTGGGTAATGGTCAAGAGTGCCCAGATGTCCTCCCCCAGCCTATGGGTGCATTTGTTCCAGCCTCTGGGCTGACTCGGGGTGAAGCATGCTGACATCATTACACCGCTGTGGTAGTTGTCAAGGCAGACTTATGGACTAGGTCCGAAGGTTGATACAATTGTAGCAATAAGCCATTCCTGCCTACCTTTCTGCCATCTTCTGCATCAGTAGTTTGTTGCAGGTACAAAAGATAGCATCTTTCTTAGGAGTGTATGAGACTATCTGGACCATTCTGCCATTATTCTACCCGGAGCCTCTTACTGTGCCGCCACACCCTCCAGCGTCCAGAGCATGCTGCTATGTTTTACCTTTCGTGTTACATGGAACACATGTGCATAGCTGCTTTATCTCCATCAGAACATCGACTGTTGGTCGCTAAGGACATCGCGGCTAGTCTTTGTGGTGATCTCATTCATTCATTTATTAACTGACTGAGATGGTCTCATGTATCCCAGGCTGCCCTCAGACTCACCAAGGGTGACCTTTGACTTCTGACTGTCCCGCCTTCACCTGCTGGTCTATCAGGTAAGAAGCAAACCACTCATTATAATGGGTGATGCGAATTGAACCTAAGGCTTTATGCATGTTGGGATTAGAGGCATGAGCTGTCACGCCCCACTCGAAGACTTGAAAATGAAGTTTTATCATTCCTTTGGGACGAGATTATTATGAAAACCGTCAGCAGCCATAAGACATATAAACTAATGAAAACCTAATTTAAGGATATTTTCATTTTTATTACAACCACCATCATTCTTTCTGTCCTCTATAAAACTCAGTTGCATGGAGTTAGCAATCAATAAAAATTTACTAAAATTAGACTTTAATTCTGAATTATTAGTTAGACCTAGAAAAACAATAATGCAGACTACAAAGAAAATCAATTGAGCTACACTGCCGGTCGTCATTTAAATATCTGTGAGGACTGTAGCAAGCTCTGGTCTGAGATTAGACCTCGGGAATGAGAAGCTATCTGACTCTGGGTGCACCACATGTTTTTGATGTATGTGATGTCATACTTAGATGTCCTTGACACTAAAAAACCCCAAGTACCCTTAAAACTATGCTGAGTTCATTGTAACTCAGACTGCTTCTCCAACAGTACTTAGTGAGAGCACAGCAAAAGACACACTGGTTGTTGAACACCTCTGCACGCCATGCCCTGGTGAAGGGTTCCCCTTTGGAGGTTTGGGGTTCCCGTTTGGGGGTTTGGGGACTGTTTCCAATCCTCAGATGGCTGGGCTAGCTGTTTCATCTCTGTGTGTGGACGAAGTTAGACAGAAGTTAGATCTCACTGCCTTCCAATACCCTTCCATTCTATTGTTACCTGAATAAGCATCCAAGCCCCAGAAATGTGACTCACAGCCTAATTGTGACCATCCTCACCTAGTAGGTTCATTGGCTGCTTAGCGGTCTTAGGGGCTCTGTAATCATAGATGCTAAGTGTATGTACCTCCCCTGACATTCAGAGACACTTCTGCTATTTAAAACTTGGGAGCTTCTACAGTAGTAATATTTCCTAGACATCCCAGACTAAATAATAATATACACTGGCTAATTTAATGTTGAGACAGAACCCTGCCCCCTGGTGTCAGGTGAAGAGCTAGCATCTTGGCTAGTTTTCTTACTGAGTGGTAAACTGTGCCTTTGACATCACAGTAAAGCACCATTTAAAACTGCTCTTGGGTCTCTCCTATGAGGATGGATTTTCTTTGTATTCAGCATTGCCTTTCTCAGGTCTAATCATTTAAAATCAAAAAAGTCTAATTTTAGTAAATTTTTATTGGTTGCCAATTCCATACAACTGAGTTTTACAGAGGACAGAAAGAATGATGGTGGTTATAATAGAAATGAAAATATCCTTAAAATTAGGTCTTCATTAGTTTATATAAATCTTACGAGTGCTGACAGTTTTCCTAGTAATCTTGTCCCAAAGGAATGATAAAACTTCATTTTTAAGTCTTTGAGCTGGGCATAGAGTGGCTCATGCCTCTAATCCCTGCACCCAGAAGGTGGAACCAGAAGGATCAGGAATTCAAGGTCATTCTCAGCTGCATTGCAACTTCAAGACCAGCCTGCCTTACCCATAGAGTCCCAAACAAGGGAATAAAACCAAGAAGGTGGAGCAAAAAATATCTAAATGCAGTCTTTCGAATAACTTATATTTCCTGATTGGGTTAAGCAAGGATGCACATATTCGCAGGAGTCCCTAGAGTCTGAACAGTTCAAGTCTTAATAAAGTAAAGAGTCTGCTCCCTGGTTTGTGAAGAACAAGGCTTACAGAGGAGGAGGAAGTGGCCTTTATTTCATCCTTCACCTAGATTCCCTTGCCTACGAGTTATTTCACCCACAGGAACCCTCACCGTCAGGTTCTCCCTTCTAGGCTAACTGAAGACCTAAGGCTGTGTGAAGGGGAGCATAAGGCATGTTTCACACAGTGCTCAGATAAAGGAAGGTGTTTTTCAGTCATTATTTAACTGATACATAGAACATTAGAAACTATACATATTTATGAGATACAAGGTAACGTGTCAATACATGTAAACATTGCATAATGTTTGAAATTTTTTTTGCCTCCAACAATTAACATTTCTATATGGGGAAAAGCATTCAAAAAAATTTTTTTAAGCTTTCTGCAGTCTACCCTGGATTATCATTGTCTGTGATCACTGTAGTGAACAGCAGCAGACCAGAGTATTTTACTCCTCCCTAATTATAAGTCAGTACTGTTGATCACCCTTGCCCCACCCCAATCCTGAAGATGGCCTGTTTTAGTTAGGGTTTTAGTGCTGTGAACAGACACCATGACCAAGGCAACTCTTACAAGGACAACATTTACTTGGGGCTGACTTACACGTTCAGAGGTTCAGTCCATTATCATCAAGAAAGGAGCATGGCAGCATCCCCCTCATGGTGCAGGAGGAGCTGAGAGTTCTACATCTTCATCTGAAGGCTCCTAGTGGAAGATACTAGACAGCTAGGAGTCCGGTTTTAAAGCCCACATCCACAGTGACACACCTGCTCCAACAAGGCCATAGCTCCAAATAGTGCCACTCCCTGGGCCAAGCATATACAAACCATCACAACCCTTATCAGTAACAAGTACCATGTTCCAAGTACTGTGCTAGAAGTAACATCCACGAGGGCTACAGCCTCAAGGAGCTACAGTTCTACTGCAGGAGTCTGACAGTATTTAAACGTATGATCAGACACTGTTAGCAGTGATTACTTACTGTTCAACCTAGGAAGCCACTGTGGTGTGAAAAATAGGGAGAACTAGACCAGTGGAGGGAAGCTGAAGGAAGGACAGAAGCTTTTAAAGAAACCAGAGGAGATGTCTCCTTGGCTATGTTCTGAAACACATTTACTTCAGGGATGGGAGAGCCCCATCCCCTCATCAGCCTTGGTCCTGCCTAGGAAGGTAGCAGGCACCTCCCATTTGGTGCTGTGGCTGTCCTCAGACCTCCTGAAATCCAGGATCATCTAAATGAGAAGCAAGGCCATCCATCGCCAGTTAAAGCAGCGTGCCAAAGCTATGTCTAGTTGGTGGATGCCCAGAGGTATTGACAAGAGGGTGTGGAGAGAATTTAAGGACTAGAGCCTGGTAGACATTGATCATAGGAACCAGAAAACAAAAGTCCTATGCCCAGAGCCTTCTGGGACTTCCTTGTTCAGCATCAAGGAACCGGAGGTGCTGCTGATGTATAAGTTTTAGGGAACTATGACAGCCCATGCTGTTTCTTCTAAGAATAACAGGGATGTTTGGAAATAGTAAATGCAGCTGCCCATCAAAGCCATCATTCTCAGAACTGGGATATTTGGGGGCGGTTGGGGGGTACTGAGGAACCTCCAAGCCCTTTTCAGTCTCACTGTCATTTGAACACGTTTCTGACACAGTTTCATAAGTGTCACAGACAGGATGTAGCAGGTTAGAAGGAAGCGAGTGGTAAAAGAAAGAATGGAAGGAACGTGTGCTTATCATAAGGGGATAGCCCAGCTTTGGACCAGGTGGAGAGAAAGGGACACAGTGCTGACCTTGAGAACTTTGAGAACACATCCATTAGCAGTGCTACGGACAAACAGTTGTGGTAGAAGTTGGTATTTGGGGCTGGAGAGGTGGTTCAGTGGTGAAGAGCACTGACTGCTCTTCCAGAAGTCCTGAGTTCAATTCCCAGCAACCACATGGTGGCTCACAACCATCTGTAATGGGATCTGATGCCCTCTTCTGGTGTGTCTGAAGACAGCAACAGTGTACTCATATAAATAAAAAAAAATAAAAATAAATTTTTAAAAAAAGAAACTAAGTAAAAAAGGGGGGGTGAAAAGATGGCTCAGTGGTTAAGAGTACTGACTGTTCTTCCGAAGGTCCTGAGTTCAAATCCCAGCACCAAATGGTGGCTCACAACCATTTGTAACGAGATCTGGTGCCCTCTTCTGGAGTGTCTGAAGACAGCTACAGTGTACTTACATATTATAAATAAATAAGTCTTTAAAAAAAAAAGAAGTTGGTATTTGGGGTGATAGCCTTGAGTCTCTAGAAAGAGGCCCGATTAGCTTTGAGTATATCGATAAACAGAGGAATGAGCCCTCGGCTTCTGTGTACAAATCCGCCAACGTTTACGTGTAAAGTTGCTCCAGCCTCAGGAGCACTGGAGTTTCCTGAGGGCAGGGATCCTGTTATTGCGTTCATATTATGTAACCTCAGAAACGAGATGGAGGTACAGCTCAGCGTAGTAAGCTGTTCGCTGTACTCAGGTCATGCTAAGAAGATTTGTTTCTCCTTGGTTCGTCGAGACTCGCTTTGGATATGACTGTAGGCAAACTGCGCGCAACCTTCTTAGCACCCTGATGGCTAGGCACCTTGTGGCTTTTAAAATTCTGATTGCTATAATAAAAACCACCAGGCTCTTCATAAATGCATGCCTTTCATTTATTGATTTGAGCATGCATATATTGTATCTGCTGTGTGATTAGACCTGGGCAAAAAAGGTAAAAATGTATTATGGTAACTGGTTCTCCCTACACTCAAACAATACTGGATATAAGTATTCTCAGATATAGTAATTATTGTTAGTGTCAAATTGTTAGAGTGTTGAATTATATCCTCCAAAAAGTTATGTTGAATCCCTAGTACCTATGAGTCTGACCTTAGTGTGATATTGTAGGTTCAGCCAATAAGGTGTTTGAAATAAAGTGTTTAGATGGGCCCTAATCCAGAGAAAGGCAGGGCCAGGAAGATGCCTCACTTGGTAAAGTGATAGCTACAGAAAGACAAAGCAGGACTAAGCTACCCATCATCAGTACAGGTCAGGGCTGCCGGGAAGTGACCAGGCAAAGGAGACATCTTCCTCAGAGCTTCAGAAGCAAGCCTGGCCTTGCCAAATCCTTCATTCTGGATGTCTAGCTCTTAGAGCTAAGGGACAGTATAATTCTGTTACTTTTAACCATTCTTTTTTTTTTTTTTTTTGTCCGGGACAGGGTTTCTCTGTGTATCTCTGGCTGTCCTGGAACTCACTTTGTAGATCAGACTGGCCTTGAACTCAGAAATCCACCTGCCTCTGCCTCTGCTGGGATTAAAGGCGTGCGCCACCACGCCTGGCTTTAACCATTCTTTCTGTGGTACTGTATTATAGTACTCCACGGAGCAGGTACAATAGGAATGTGTTTCTCCATGACTAAGGGCGCTCGGGTGAAATGGCCGCCCCGGAGGGGTGAGGAAGCTGAGTTTAAAGAGGATTTTTAGTAAAAGGAAAAGTTACCAGTTTAAAGAGAAGTTAGGGGTGAGAACAAGATGGCAAAGGACCCCAAGGAGTTGGTGAGCTTTGAGGGACGGCAGCAGCATCGGCTTCCAAGGACCAAGTAGCCTAGGGGTCCTAGAAGCCAGGAAGAGCTGGACCTGTACATGTGGCTAGAGGAAGGCGTGGCCTGCCCCTAACCCCAGCTGACCTGCTCACTAGCAGAGAGAGCCTAGGAATTAGTGCTCTGACCTCTTCTGCCTCCCAATTGTGTTCATTTGTGGAGCCACACATGGCCCAGTGACATGGGACATAGTTTAGCCTCCTGGGACACAGGGCAGAATGGTAAGAGCAGTGAAGATCTGGAAGAACAGGAGACTAGCCTTCATATTAAGGTGAGGGACCTATGTCATTCAGATATGCTTAGAAGAAGAAAGAATTAATTTCTAAGTTATTATTTCATATAGTACTACTTCTCAGAGTATTTGTGATTTAGGATACAAGTCTCCCGTAGACTGATAGGGTGGAGACTAAGATTTTTCATTTTACAAATTATCTTTAAGTACCTTCTGTAATGCCCTCGGGTCATAAGCATTGAGCAAAATTAAAATCTGTCCTTGAGCTCATAAAACTTACAGTCCAGTGAGCCCCAACCAACTGTGTTAGCCGTGACTAAAATGCCCACAGGACTGTGGCTTCTTTTAGAATGCTCTGCGTGACTGCAAACTGCTAACTAGATGCCACGGGTTTTCCTGAGAGCTGTGAGCCCCAAGAGCCATTGTTGGGGTCTCCTGTGCTCACTGCTAAGCTCCGTCGCCCAGACTACTGCTTGATGCCTAGCGGATGTTCCCTGCACCAAGTGAGTGATATTGATATTGATATCATCTTGATATTTACTGTCCAGAAGCTCCTTTGAAGTTGGGAGTGGCTTATAATATCTGTTCAGTTGGGAAATTTAAATCTAGTAGGGTAGGGAGTTGGGCTTTTAAAGGATTGTTGGAGTTAATTCTTTAGAGAGCAAGCACCCTAGAAGGTAATGCCCAAGGATAGAGTATCTTTAAGTACCTTCTGTAATGTTTTGTTTGTTTGTTTGTTGTTGTTGTTGTTGTTGTTGTTGTTGTTTTGAGAGCACTTGTATATAGTTTTAGAGCAGTGGTTCTCAACCTTCCTAATGCTGAGACCCTTTAATACCGTTCCTTATGTTGTGGTGACCCCCAACTATGAAGTTATTTTTTTTGCTACCTCTTAACTGGTAATTTTGCTACTGTTATGAATTATAATGTAAATATCTGATATGCTGGGTAACTGACGTGCAGCCCCTAAGGGGTTGCAGCCCACAGGTTGAGAATCACTGTTTGGAAACAGAAATTGAGTATTCTTTTTGTTTTCTCTGATCACTGTTCTTATAAACTAATTGAGTCCCCTCTTCTCCCCACCCCACTCCCACCCCACCCCCAACCCACCCTGAGACCTACACTGAAGTGAAAACCCACCCCTGGGCTGGACGTGGCAACACACTCCTTTAATCAGCACTCTTGAGGCAGAGGTGGCTGGATCTCTGTGTTGCAGGCCAGCCAAGTCTATGTTGTAAGATCCTGTCTCTAAACATGAAGGGACACATATGTGGTGGCCTGACACACCTAAGCCAGTGTTCAGCTATAGACTGGGAACTTAGGGGAGTACCTTTTCTAATTTTTCTCTTTTTCCTTTTTCTTCTTTTCTTTCTTTCTTTCTTTTTATTTATTTATTAAAGACAGAGTCTGGCCTGAATTAAATCTTCCTGCCTCAGTTTCCCCACTACTAAGCTTATAAGTCCTCCCCATACCTAGCCTGATTTTTGGATTAAGTGCCTGCAGGTGTAGAGGGAAATGCAGCACCTTAACGGATTTTCTTTGTGCGCTCCAAGACGTCTTGCCGGTATTAAGTTAAAAGCTGTTGACTCTTTGGTGGTTTTTCAAATGTCATTTACTAAAAAGGAAGTGGCTGCTCCTGTGAATGACCATATAAGGAAAACATTTCGAGGAAAGAATATTGCAAATGCAGGAGCAGTCGTGTTTCTAATGGGGTGGGAATGGGGAAACTGGGAGAGAATAGAGAGCTGCTGACTTCTCCATTTCCCCATTTCTGCATAATGATGTGTAATGTATTCCTGGGGGACCTCACTCCAGTCTCTGCATCCCGTGTTAAGATGAGCTGAGAACTTGCCCTCTGTGCGTGTCAGTACTATAGACTGCCTTCTGCGATACCTGAGTAGCGGAGGAAATTACTTGTGAAAAAAATTAACGAAGGAAATCAAAGAAATGTGGAGGCGGGTTTATAAAGACAATGGAGTGTTTCTCTACAAAGAGGCTAAGTTTTTGGAATAAAATCTTTCCCTCCTCCCAGACCTAGAGTCTCACAGGGAAGAACTGTGTTAATAGCCCTCTTTGTTAGGTATCCCTGGGGTTCACCAGTCAGTAGAAATAAACTGACTGGGTGGTTATAGGAATATATTATATAATTCTGTATTATATACATTTATACATAATTATATACAATATAATATATAATAAAATGAATATATGATTTATATATAGAAGGTGAATATATTTATATATAATATATAATACAATAATATATAATATATGTAACCTATTATATATTATATAACCTATTATATATTATAACATATATATTATATCACCTATATATTTTGGATGGTTATAGGAATTATTCTTGCAAAATCCAAGCCAGGGGACTCTGAAAGGAGAACTGTGTGTGAGGAAAAATCCTTCTACCTCTGAGGCGTAAATGGTAAATAGATGGTCCCGTCAGAAAGACCTGTGAGCTGTGAACCAGAGAGACTTCTTAAAGCCAGAGGGCAAATGTGTGTTTGCTGTTCTTAAGGAAAAAAAAAAAACACTTCAGTGTTTGACAAGGGACAGTCCTCCATTTGTGCTGAGCCTAAGGTGACAACTGGTCTGGGACTGAGCTTTCTCAGAACGTGGGGCTTGCAATGCTAAAATTATCTCAGACTCAGGCACCACAACATGTAGTTGGTCACCCTAGCTTCAGCGCTATGCATCTCAGTTTGTCAAGCCTGCTGCTTTCCGCTCACCAATGGTGCCTCTAGTGAGTGTGGCTGCCCCAGGTGCTCCCCACACTTAAATGACTCCGAGGATAGAGTCTGCTCTGAGTTTAGCCCAGGGCATTGGGAAACTATGGTCCCATTGACAAGACATTGCTGAAACAGGGTCGGACACATAAGTTATCTTCAGTCTTAAAATGAACATAGGTGGAGAGCACTTACAATCTGAGTACTGGGGAAGGGATGTGGGCGTGGCAGATACAGGTTGATCTCTGGGCTTCGCTGGCCGGCCAACCTAGTCTACTTGGTGAGTTACAGGCCAGTGAGAGATACTGTCTATAAATAAATCAAAACGGGTCATTTTTTTTTAAGTGGCTGGAACCTGAGAACTGACGTCACCTGTAGTTCCCCTGACGGACACATGCACACATGTGCATACACATCTTTATACACAGGTGCATCTGTACACGCATGAACACAGGGACACACAGGGACACACAGACAGGGGCAAAGACACACATAAACAATACACACACTCCCAATTCATTCCTCCGAAATACTTTTGGCGCAGAAAAAAAAGGTGGAGGGGGCGGAGGGGTCAGCGTTAATTGAAAATTCAATGAACGGGAGAAATGAGAAGGTTGATTCAATTTATAAACTTTTACGCAAATCCTCTTCCATTTGTAGCTCCTACTTATGAGTCATTATTGGCTGTAACATGGTCGCCAAATTAATTTATTAGGCTATTATAATGATGTCTTACATAAAGATAATTTGGGGAGGTTGGAGAAATAAATAATGGAGCACTTTAGGGTGATGAATCCAGACTCCCTGCCCACCCCCTTTCATCTCTTGAATCCAGAGATGCATTCCTGATGAGGGCACACCCTTCAGAAGGGGTAAGACAGCAGAAGGGTGGTCGGTGGTCAGTTCACCTTTAAGGTAGGCAGGTTTAGGATAATAGCAATTAGGGTAAAGGCAAAGATGCTTTTGGAAAATCCCTCCCTAATTGTAGGACTGATATGTGCAAGCTAAACATGTGTCGTTCTTATGTGTAAAGGGTACAGATGATAAGCACAGTGTAATTGCTTTCACAGAAATCCATCCCGATTCTATAACTTGCAGGGATTTCAAAGATGTCATATTGGGTAACCCTGGGGTTTAAAGCATGTTTCCTTTCCATTTCAAAACCGGTCAATATATTCTTTATTTAATCTGATTGAGCTTTTTTTTTTCTCTCTCTCTCTCTTTAAGGGTGTGCTTGTTTGAAGAGATATAGCTGGAAGTCATGTTGTCATGGCAACGGTTACACGCTGGGAGGAGGGAATCTTTTAAATGGCCAGTGACTGGGATTTTTAATCTCCAATATCTAGATAGCTGAACAGTACTGGATCTGGAGTTTACAGTCTTACTTTGGCTGTGTGTTTTCACTTCTGTTACTGATGTGCAATGTTTGAACATGTGTTGTGATGCATAATTTGTATATATATAACAACACACAACTCCAGCTCATCTGTTCCCTGTGTTGTCAATAATCTCAAATTATATGAATTTTCCTGCTCAGAACTTTTGCTAGTGTCTTGTTGCCTGTGTGTTAAGTTCTAGATACATGAGTGTGGCGTATTAAGTAAGGCCTGCCAAAAGAAAAACAAACAACTTTGATTTTTCCCTGGCATCTGTCATAGGTCTATACAGATCCTTTGACTCCATTGTTTTAAGAGCTGAGAGAAAAATGTCTCACAGCAGAAACTATAGTACTGAATATCAAATGACCTGATGTGCTTGTCTCTGCCAGGAGGGGAGGGTGTGGCGGGAAGATTCTTTCCTTTAAAGGCAGGCAGTAATTAAAAACTGTTTGCAGAAGTGACCCAGGTTTAGTCTAGGGGGAGGGGATGATTCCAGCCCATAGTATAGACAAAAGCTGGGGAAGCAGTATATATGTGGCATTGCCTAAGAGTAATAGTTATTATCTAGATAAATAGATTAGAAGTGGCCTGACGGAGTAAGATGAGAGAGGCAGGGGGTGAGGCGCGGCGCAGAGGGAGTCGAATGCCATGTTAGCGGGAGTCAGTTCATTCTATCCAGGAAGGAAGAGGCAAGGCTTAGTAGAAACGAGTCTTGTCTGAGAAATGTCTAAGTAAGGTACAAAAAGGTGAAGGGGCAGAACCACAAGTGACAGTGTGCGTAACGGCTCATGCCACCTTCAGAAGTGTCCTTTCAGTGTGCATCGCTGTTTTGAGAAAGTGGACAAATTTTACTTAAAGGGTAATTCTCTCCCATATACTTCTGTATAATTTCTGTCCATACAGTGTATGCACATTCCAATGCATGGTTTCAACTGCTACACAGTACTCCTCCAGGGTTTGACGGACTCTGCTGGGTTCAGTTTTCTAGGAATCCCCTAGCACATACCCTCTGTAGAACCGGGTGCACAGGTGCGTGACATATAGACTTGAGACTGCTCACTGCCTATAGATCACTAGGGGATAAATACTTTAGAGAAGAAAGTAAGGTATGTTTTAGGTCACAGACGTATAGGAATAATTGCGCATCCTTTTCCCCCAGAGAGAATACAACAATGTGCTGTTGCAGGCCGAATTAGATTGTTCTGATAAATAGGTGATAAGTTATGAACTCTCTCGCGCTCTCTCTCTCAATGGTGTTTTAGTTAGGGTTTCAGTTGCTGTAAAGAGATACCATGACTGCAGGAACTCTTACAAAGGAAGGTATGTAACTGGGACTGGCTTACATTTCAGAAGTTGAGTCCATTATAACCAATGCAGAAAGCATGGTGGCACACGGGCAGATGTGGTATTGGAGGGAGTTCTACATCTGGATCTGCAGACAGCAGGAAGAGAGAGTGACACTGGGCCTGGCTTGAGCTTCTGAAACCTCAAAGTCCTCCCCCAGCGACACACTTCCTCCAGTAAGGCCACACCTACTCCAAAAGGTCCACAGTCCTGATCCTTTCAAATAATGCCACACCCTATGAGCCTGTGGGGGCCATCTTCATTCAAACTACCACATGGGGTAGCTTACCAACTTAAATCTCATCTCTGTACTCCTTTACAGACAGACTCAAAGGCCACAAAAGAGAGAGAGAGAGATAAAGGCTTCACAAGAGGCCAGGTAACATCTGGGTCAAGTGCAGATTAGATATAGTCTTCATCTGCAGTAAGAACTTGTATAGTTCTCACTCTGTCAGCAAAGGAAAATGTAGTTTTTAAAATGAGCTAGTCATTGGGGCAGAAAGGGGATTATTAAACAGGTATCTCTCTATATCAGAAAGGGAGGGAGGGAGATGGAGGGAGAAAGGGAGGGAGAGAAAGAAAGAAAAGAAAAGAAAAGAAAAGAGAAGAGAAGAAAAGAAAAGACAATTATACTAAAATAAACTCCTGCTTTTATAAATGGTTTATACTGTCTCTATCCTCAGAGGGAATTAACAACAACAACAACAAAAAAAACACTTGTATTTCTGACTCTTTTTGTTCCTGGCCACATGGCTGGGTGCTTTGAACTGTAATCTTCTAAAGGGGAAGCTAAAACTGCTCTCTGTTCATTTATCACAGCTCATCTGTAACACAGCAAGACACAGACAGGGCTTGCTTCTCTGAGGAGAGAAGTGCACAATCTCGGAGGACAGAGCTCTGCACATCACCAGATGCTCAGTCCCCACTGATGTCGCCCCGTTTTGTCTGCCACAAGAAGGACTCTGGCACGGCGGCATCTGCTTTATTTGCTCCTAAAGAGTGCCACTTAGTCTCCACTCCTGAGACATAAGGATATTTTTGTGTGACAAGCTGTCTTCTCTCAAAAACCTTCCCTTCATAGGGATGTTTTTCCTAGGGAAAGTGATGGAGAAAGCATTGAGACAGGGGATGCTTAGGATGTTCCTTAATTCAAGGACACGTAAGCCACCATTTACAAATGGACTCTCATTATCCATATATCTAGCAAGGGAAAAACTGGAGCAGATTCAGGACAAAACCTTGTATAAATCAGCCTTTACATGTGAACGGATGGTATTCTAGGATGAGAAAGAAAAAAGAGCCCACGACTATTCCTGTAGCAATAAATTTAGAATCTCTTCCCCAAGACCCTGTAGATCAGAAATCTCTTAGCGCCTGCCTCAAGAACATTTTTTTTTTTTCTGGTAGAAATATAATTTGAGCATCTTGGCTAGAATCTGAAGCCTAGTGGGTTTACTAGTACATCTGTGGGTGGGTAGAAAATAGCAAACAGGGATTCTGGTTCCATTTGGACATCACAGCCAAGTAGGACTCAAGATTCAGCAGGCACGCTGCAGGCCCTCCCCGGCCCATTTCTGAATTCCCTTTCTACTCTGCTTTGCCCTTCAGGATCCTCCTCTTTCTTTCCCCAGGGCTTTCATCCACATAGATGTTATTTTGACATCCGGAATCTCCAAAATTGAAGAAAGAAAAAGGAGGGGACCTTTGTTAACTGCATTGGTTAATCTTCAGAAAATTTACATTGCGCCCCCCGGTGGTGTGAGGCAGTTTTGGAGCAGAGCAAATGTGGTCTTTCCATTAAGGAGTTTAGATCTGTTTTTAGCCTTTTACTAAGGATTTGTGATTTAAGCCCTAACTAGTTCCATATCCTAATCTATACAGGGGGGAAAAAAAGTTCTTATTAACTTGGAGCACAAATTTGTTGTGTGAGAGTTTTGCGAATAATCATTCCAGTTTTGTCCTTTCCTGGAATGTTGGTTCAGTCGCCTAATATTGTATTGTACTATATTCTATTTTAAGTTTTTTTTAAAGAAATGACACTTTTTACACATGCATTCCTGGCAGATGGGATCCGCAAATACCCCTGCCTCTCTTCTGCCAGCAGCCCAGCATCTCTGAGAGTGTGGAGCTCTCCGCGATGCTCTTTCCCGCTCTTTGATGGCTGGTAAGGAGAAGTGTTCCCAGTTTCCCCAGAGAATCTTGACTTTCCTTTCATGATCTAGGATTGTGCATTCTGCCCCCCTCCTTCTTCACGTCTAATTTCTTAATTTTAGTAACTTACTTTTCCTACCCGTTGACAACGAACCAAAATCAACTTAGGGCAGATGTGAAGAATACTCAATACCGTTCAATCCCCTTGGGTGGCGGATGTGAACACTACAAGCCGGTACAACCCTTTATTCTAGTTTCATGACCCTGAGTCTCTAACACCTCTGCGAGTGAGTGGGAACTTAGAAAGCTGTGTTCCAACAGCTCCGTGTTTTAGAACGCCACAAGACAGGATTGAAAAGACTCTAATTGAGGTGGCAGCAGGTTTGGGTTTGCCTCCGAGAGCACAAAGCAGGCCTCTTGGGAGTTGATTCTTTCCTCGGTGAGAGGATTGCTATTCATTTTCTTGTTCTTAGATGAGTTAGGATCTACCGCTAATAACTCAGAACTCTAAGCTAACTGGGACTTCCTATAATAGAAATGTGTCCCCCTTTCATATAGCAATTTAGAGGTACCATTCTGTTAATAGGATGGCTTTGCTCCCCCCAAAGACTTCACAAGCCATTTCTTCTCGACTACTCTACTACCCTCAGGGATAATCTGTTTTTATGGTTCGAAGCAATAGTGCTGATCCAAGCAGCAAGAAATGTGTGCCTACTAGATCATTTTTAAGGCAGGCTCTTACAAATTGTCATGTAATTCCTCAGCTTTACGTTGAGAATGCTTCCTACATGGGCAAACCTAGCTGCAAGGGAGGCTGAAAAATATAGTGGTCATATGTCCAACCAAAGTTTATATTGCTGTATAGGAAGAAATTAGAGATGGATAAACACATTTCAATGTCTGCTATGACTTGCTTATATATTTTCTTTAAAAAATTGCACATAATTAACCCACTATATAATGTGATTATAAAACAAAACAGCCCAGATATAATATATAGCCTGCACTATCCATTGCTGCCTTTTACAACTGGACTGTGTCCCATATATTAACTTCCTTGTTGTTTTGGTGGGAAGGAAAATGGTTCTTTTTTTGTTTTGTTTTGTTTTGTTTTGTTTGTTTGTTTGTTTTTCGAGACAGGGTTTCTTTGTATAGCTCTGGCTGTCCTGGAACTCACTTTGTAGACCAGGCTGGCCTCAAAGTTAGAAATCCACCTGCCTCTGCCTCCCGAGTGCTGGGATTAAAGGCATGAGCCACCTTCTTTCACTAAGTAAGACTTTGTCAAGTTTTTGAGGATTAAGTTTTGAGGAATAAGTTTTAAAATTCTTATTGCCAGGCATGGTAGTGATATACCTTTAATCTCAATACTTGAGAGGCAGGGGCAGGTGGATCTGTAGGAGTTCAAGTCCAACCTGGTCTACAAAGTGCATTCTAGGCCAGTCAAGGCTGAATAGTGAGAGCCTGTCTAAAAAGAAGAAGGAGAGGAGGAGGAGGAGGAAGAGGAAAAGGAGGAGGAGGAGGAGGAGGAGGAAGAGGAGGAGGAGGAAGAGGAAGAAGAAGAAGAAGAAGAAGAAGAAGANGGAGGAGGAGGAAGAAGAAGAAGAAGAAGAAGAAGAAGAAGAAGAAGAAGAAGAAGAAGAAGAAGAAGAAGAAGAAGAAAATTCATCACAAATTTAAGCCCAGATTGAGTAATACTACAAGAACACTTCTCAAAAATAAAAATATAAGGAGGTGATATCTAGGGAGAAGAGGGGAGGAGAGGAAAGGGAAAGAGAAGAGAGATTAAATTTCTTCTCATCTTCACTATTCTCTCATTATTTTATTAATTGGAATATTTTTATGCTTTCTATATATGACACTTCAAATTCTTTTGGGGTGGGGAATAAATATCTTCAAAAAGAACAAAGTTAGTGCACATGCCTTTAAACCCATTACTCATCATTAATCTCAGCACTCAGAAGCAGAAGCAAGCAGGTTTCTGTGAGTTCAAGGACAGCCAGGGTACCACATAGTGAAGATCCTGGGTTTTTTATCTGTTTGGTTTTGTTTTAATTAAAAAAAAAAAATAATAACTCAGAAAAGACTTTTTAAAACCCTCCACTTTGATCTCTGTAAGTATGGCTTAGACCTTCATCTCAGAAAACCTCTTTCATGTGCTCCTCTCTGACCACGTGCTGAAGCTCAGCTTTTGCATCAGATGCTAAAGGTTGTCCATTAAACCCCCCCAGCAGCCTGAGCAGTTTACCTCAGTGCCACCAAGTTCCTGAACAGGCACCCATTAGAGTGAGTTCCACACTGAACTTTTCCTAACTGAAGAGCTAGAAAAACTGTGAGCAAGTTCCTTATCATTGTGAAAGTCCATTTCTTTACTGAGAAAAAGAGGAATAACATTTGTTCCATCTTCACGCTGTCCAAGTTTTCTGGAATCAGATGAGACAGGATTGGGAACAGAACTTACAAGCTGAGGCTGTGCAGTAGAAGAGAGGGTGGTCACCTTGTGCATCAGAAGCAAGGAGATGCATTTTAATTTTAAAGAGTGCGGTGCTCTAATGTCCCCATGTGTAATTTCCGATTTTAAAGATGATGGTGAAAAGACTGTTCCTGTTACCACATTTTGTTTCCATTCCCAAGACCCTCAAGAGTCATCAGTTATTCTGTTATTTAGCATAGGTCAAATCCTAGTATGCTACACCATACAGTAATAGTGACTTTGGACTTGGAATAGCGAGCCAGTGTCTTGTCCTCGTTGGTGTTAGAGACCAGCCCAGGAGATACCAACCCGAGAGAAAATTACACTAGAGCCCTTGCCAGAATAGAAGAGAAAACTGACTCTGTTTAACATACCTCCAAATCTGTCTGCCCTGAGAGAATGTGGTGCTGGTGCCTGCCACTGTAAAATGAGATAGCAAATCGGTAAACGTGGGCTGCCGGCGTGGATGATACCCAGACGCCATCTCTGAATGAAATTTGCAATTGGCCTTTGCTTGATTTGCACAGTCCGAGCTCTTCCTGACACCCCAAGTTTAGGAACAGGCACTAGATACCTGAACTTGAAGCTACCTGGCGTGTTAGTCTCTTCCTCGCCTCCTCCCTGATATTGAACAGGGTGCCCTGCTGTCAGTCACTGGGTAAGAGGGTACTGGATAACAACTGGGGGGAAAAAAAAGTAATGTGACCTGCCTGGAGCTTTTCTATAAATGTAGTTTAGTCTTTTGACTTTTGAAAAAAGTCACCAACATATTGCAGATTTGAATACTGTGGTCTCTGAAGCGAATTCTGTATCCATTATCATGCCTACACTTAACAGATCCTGGAAGTTTGTTGGTGTAGATGCAGTTTTCTACCTACACATCTCAAAAGTAAAATAATGCCTCTTCACTGATTTAAAGTTAGTATTTTAAGGTTTTTGAGGAGGGAGGATCTGTAAGCCCGAGGCTTCTCAATAGCAGTTGTAGATTTTGCTTTATTACACGGTTTGCATACTGGAAGTAGACATCACTTTCTATCTTCTAATTCTTAGTGTTTGGTTATTTTGCTTCACTATGACCAAAGTAATCTGGCATAAACAAGTTAAGGTTTAAAGTTTCTGAGGGAGCTTGGTCCATCATGTTGGGGGAAGACTGGGCAGATTGACTCCTGCCCAGGTGACAGGGCCAGGTGACAGTGTTCACAACCCAGTAATCCAGGAAGCAGAGAAGACAGACTGGGATAGCTGGGACCACTAACCAGGCTCCACCTCTCGGAGGCCCCACCCCCGGGACCACCGACCAAGCCCCACCTCTCGGAGGCCCCACCCCCAGCCTGAAGTATCACATCACAGGCTAAACATGAGCTCTGGAGGCCATTGTCACCTCAAGACTTTATCTACTGTCCCCTTTTGTAACTAATAGGAAAGTCCATGTGTGTTGTAGTGTGTGTTTGGGCATTTAGAATTCGACTTTTTGATGGTGGGTGAAATACTGTGTTGCTCAGTGCAATAGATTCAGGTGTGTGTGGTTTGATTGGGCAGGTGAATATTTACAAATGTAAATTATCCTTCTGAGTAATTTATTAGCTCTTACACTTCACGTCTTTTTGTCTTTAAGTGTGGAGAGTTCCACTACGTGTGTTGCTTTGGTTTGGGTTAACAACCTGAGATTAGAAAGGACCAGCTCTTTTCTGTCTTAAGTGGGCATTGGGCTACGTCCTGTTCTCTCAGACTGTCTCCCGAGCAGGAAGCATCCTCAAAGTGAGATTGTCTTAGGGATGAGGTAACACACTGTGTCACTGAAGACCTAGCTGTGCTCCATAAACAGCTGTCCCCTGGTTATAGAGGCTGGGAAGCAGGGGAGGGGAGTGGAGGGGGGAGGGGGGAGTGTGGAGAGGTGTGGCTTAGTGGTAGAGGGCTTGCCTAGCATGAATGAAGCCTGGACTCCATCTGCTACACCACCAGCTACCCCCCCCCCAAAAAAAAAAAGAAAAAAGGAAGGAAGGAGAGAGAGAGAGAGATCTGATTTAAAGAAAAATTGCCTTTTTTTCCCCCCCTGAGAAAATAACAACACTAACAACACTAACAACACCACAACCCAGAGCTTGTCTGTAGCAGCCTTTCAGAAGTCTTGTTTTCATGAAGGAGTGCACTGTTTGGAAGAGTCCCTCAACTTGAATGGCAGAACCCTCAACTATAAATATCTCCCTATTTCAGGCATTTAAAAACTCTCCCTAATAAGTGTTTGGGGGAAAATATGCAGAAGGACAAAGGGACATCCACCACCACCCCCCAAACTGTGAAGGGTTTAATTGTAACTTAACAGGACCATGGGAGAACTCAATGCATTCAGAGATGAGTGGTCCGTGCCCCACCCCACCCCGGGCTCTGATGGACTACCTGTGGTCTCAACTGTGTCATATAAGTTGCTAATCGGGAAATATAAGAGCCTTGAAACCATTTAGGGGAACCTTTCTTCCTTGTCAGTGGCTGCTGGTTCAGCAGGATTCTGGGGAGTCACAGCTTTTAGAGACTCTGGGGCTTATTCCCTGCCACAGCCAGTATTTCTGCCAATCCCTTTGACCAAGGGAAGTTTTCACAGCAAATTCTAAGCAGAAACTATTGGGTGCTTGGAACCCTCCGCCCGTCTATAATCACCTGCTAGCCTCGGAGTGCCTGTTCTGTGCTGTTGTCTCGGATGGTTGCTGATGGTTGCTGGAGGAGGTAAAGGGCTTTACTGGCTCTGTGCTGGCACTGAAGATCTGGGTCCAAAGTATAAAAAAGAAGAGGAAATGAGGAGAGGAATTAGGCAGGCCCCTGTGCAACCTGAAAACATCAAGGGATGCGAACAGATCTCAGGGCGGTTCTGGCACACAGACCCGTAACCCAGTCGTCTAGAAGGAGCAGCAAGAACCTCATCCTCAGTCTCAGCTAGCTCTTAGCCATCCTGAGCTGCTGAGATCTCAAAGCAATGGGAAACACTTCGTAGTTTTTTATTTTTATTTATGTGTTTATCGGTATTTTACATATCCTGCAGAGACCAGGAGAGAGTGTCCATATTCCCTGGTTACAGTGTGAGTGGGTGCTAGGAATTGAACCTGGGTCCTCTGGAGGAGCAGGGCATCAGATTCCGCTATAGATGGTTGTGAGCCACCAGGTGGTTGCTGGGATTTGAACTCTGGACCTCTGAAAGAATAGTCAGTGCTCTTAAACGCTAAGCCAGCTCTCCAGCCCAACGGGTAGCACTTTGAAAGCGAAATTAAGATGTTGCAGTTTAGACTGGAGTATCTGGCTCAATCAGGAGTTACTTAAAGGAGAAAACAGCAAAGGCTACAACCAAGACCTTGGGAAATAGACGTTTTTCTTCTCCAAAAGAAAGGGGGGCGTTTTTCTTCTCCAAAAGAAAGGGGGGCGTTTTTCTTCTCCAAAAGAAAGGGGGGCATCGAGTAACTTGTTCTACTGATCTTGGAAAACATCAACCATGACCTTCAGATTTTTCCTTTGTGTGATGAGTAAATGCTTAGCCACAGAGTGGCTTTCCTGCTGTGGTGACATAGCTGGCTTTTTCCAGACACCTGCCCTTTGTACTTGCTCTTCCAGCTGCCAGGTCGGTTGCCCTCCCAGTCTAAGAAGAATCCGCTTGCCTGAGACACTGCAGACCATCCCGTGTCGTGTGTAGCGAACTCACCCAGCTTTCATGTGGCAGAGCTTCTTCTCAATTTGCATCTCTTTCATTGCTCTCTCCTTTTCCTTCTGGATGTTGACTGGAAACCTTTGATGCTAAAGAATGAACAGAAGGATGGCTTTCAGTGTGTGTGTGTGTGTGTGTGTGTGTGTGTGTAAGAGACAGAGACAGAGAGACAGAGACCCTAGCCAGTGGTTACAGAGTATCTCTTAGTTAGGTTTCCTATTGTGATAAACATCATGACCAAAAGCAACTTTGGGAAGACAGGTTTATGTCTCCTTACTCTTCCATCAAACAGTACACCATCCCAGGAAGTCAGGACAGGAACTTGAGGAAGGATCAGGGGCCATGGAGAAATACTGTTTACTGGCTTGCCCCTCATGGCTTGCTCAGCCTGCTTTCTTACAGCACCCAGAACTACTTGAGCAGGGCTGGCCACCCCTGCAGTAAGCTGCTGGCCCTCCCACAGCAATCATTAATCAAAAAAAGGCCTCACGGGTTTGCCCACGGGCCAGTCTGACAGGGACATTTTCTCAGTTGAGGTTTCCTCTTCCCAAATGTTTCTAGCTTGTGTCAAGCTGACATGAAACTAGCCAGCACAGCACATTCGATAGAGCAATGACTGCCCTTTTCAGCCTTCCCAGGCCCGTGATTCTCAAAAGCCTAGGATTCTGGAATAACCAATGAGATGGCTGTTAGAAATGCAAACTCCTGGGGCCTACTCCCTCTTGAGCCAAAAAACGCTGGCCATAGCCCTAGGCCACCAGGCAGTCTCACCTTCCATCACGTGGGCAGCACCCTGTCTATCATAATGGCATGTGTGCTCTGGGCTCCAGCGTATAGCCTGGCTCAGGCTGGACAGGAAATGCTTGTGGGATACTTTCATCCATCTTCCCTCTCCACCACAGACACTGGGAGCACTAGGCACACGGTGGTAGCGGATGCCCTTCTGAGACCTCAGGACAGTAGTCTGTGCTCAGCAGGGCACACCTTGCTAAATATAAACTCCCCGCTTTCTCGTCCATGCTTCCTCTGGGCTCTGTCTAGGCATACCTTTCTCTAATCAAAACCAACACCCTCTACCACCACCCCACCGCACTTTTGACTCTTCATTAGCTTGTATTTTTCTTTTTTTGTATGCGATAACTGTGTGTTTGCAATTCTTGACAGTTTAAACCATTTATGTCTGTCACTAAATAATTAATGGTTGGACTTCGTTCAAATGGAAATGTAGTGCACACAGTGTCTTTTGTCCTCTTCCCTTCTATCTGTGGCCCATTGTGAACTTTGTATTGTTATGTGCAGCTGTATTTGGCTCGTTTTTGTTATTTAGTTAATCGTCTGTAATTTTCTCATTCCTCTATTAAAGGAGGTCTGAGTTGTTTTGAGCTTGGGCCATTTTAATGTTGCTACTGTGGTCTGAATACCTAAAACACATGGGTGGGTTCTCTAAGACATATACCAGGTGTGGAATTGCTAGGCCACAATGTGTGACTTCAAAACAATTCAAAGAGCCCAGCAGTGGCCTGACTCAATAATTTTTTTTTTGGTTTTTCAAGACAGGGTTTCTGTGTATAGCCCTGGCTGTCCTGGAACTCATTTTGTAGACCAGGCTGGCCTCGAACTCAGAAATCCGCCTGCCTCTGCCTCCCAAGTGCTGGGATTAAAGGCATGGGCCACCACTGCCCGCTTTATTAACTAAGGATACTCTTCTGTTTTCAGCTCACTTATATTCAGATTCCCCTCCGGTGTATACAAGTATATACAGTGTATACAAGTTCTCATTGTTTGACCTACCTGCCCTTGGACACAGTGCTTTTTATTGTTTGCCAAGTTGATGGCTATGGAAGAACGTTGTACTGAGAACTGAGATATTAAAAGTACTCTGGAGTCGTTCAGTCTATTCTGCCAGACTCCTTCTCTTACCCATCTTTCATTGAGACCCTACAGTTGGTCTTAGTTCCAGTTAGTTACCATGGTGAACTTTTGCATTCTAATGCTGGCTGTAACACCCAAGATTACCATGGCATATGACCCACCCAAGGACAATTTCTCTGATATAGAAGTCATTTAGGAGATTGCCACTGGAACGTAAGAACATCCTATTGTGATCTCGGCCCTCCCAGGAGATCTATCAAAGTGCGTCTAACTCCCAGTTACTTTCATCCACAAATGTAGAACTACAGATATTGATGTAGATGACTAACCTTGTCCCTGTTACCTGTGAGGACAATCACATGTGCCATTGAAAGAAATGGACAGTGACCCCACATAAATATCAGTGGTTTGTTTTGTTACAGTTTGTACACAACTGATATCTCAGAATTCCTCTTCTGTTAGACACCAAGTTTACTATAGGAAGACCTAATTCATTCATTAATTTCTTCCACCTTATCCAGTCATCCATCTATCCATCAATCTATCCATTCTTCCAGCTCTCATCCACCCAAACATCCATCTATTCATCCATCTAAATATCCATCATCCATCCATCCAAACATCCATCTATCATCCATCTATCCATCATCCATCCATCCATCCATCCAACATCCTCCAACCATCCAAACATCTCTACATCCAAATATCCTCCATCCATCCATCCATCCATCCATCCAAACATCCATCCAAACATCCATCCATACATATACATATATCCTCCATGAATCCATCTTCTACTGAGTACCTGTTTGGTGCTGGAGAAGGAGACTGATGAGTGAGACAACATGATATCTTCCTGCCCTCCTAGTGCTTAACCCTTATACTAGTTTGGGATGCTTCTGGACAGGGTGCTGTAACTATTGGAGCTTTGCTAAGTCTTCCACCATCATTGTTATCATCTACTTTTAGCACCAGAATAAGCCCTGCTTGGAAGTACTTTTCCAATACAATCCCAGCAGAAATTTAAAATACAAACCAGGTAAAAAATGTGGTGTGTTTGGTTCAATATAGAACGAGTCAATTCCTGCTACCTGGTGCAAAATTCCCCTCACACACTGTGGGTAGCAATGTGGCTTTAAAGCCTTGCTCTTTGTCCTTGGTCTGACATGAATTCATATTCTGGTGGTGTGCCTGGCTGTTCCTCACTCTCCGGTATAAATATGTAGACGTCATAAACCACGGAGGTAGAGAGGGTGTCTTTGCATTCCTTTCCTATTTTAACCCCAGACCTTTTTGTCTGGGAGCCATAGACACACATCAGGTTTCTCCAATTTAAGTCCTCTGCATTTTACTTTCCCTTCCCCAGATGAGATGCTAAAAACAAAGGCTAACAGAAACAGCCCATTTATCTCCTGAAAGTTGGGGCGGGAATGGGGAATATAAAAACATTTGGTTATTGGTTAGAGTGGTTGCTGCAAATGTTGTTAACTTGGAATTACATGATCATGCTTAATTTTCCTGCGGATAGAAGGCGATGTTTCCACCATAGTTTGAGACTTGTGGCAGTTTTGCCTCTGGCAAGCTGAAATGCGAAGGGTGTAACAGCGTGGATGCACGGCCATGCCCATGGGCTTGACCAGCCTCTTTGTCTGGCTTCTCCTTTTCTTCTGTCCTATCTATAACAGCTTCTGTAATGGCTGCCCACATGAGTGTTGTATGGAGCAAGACCCACATGTGTCCTCTCTGGAAGTGCAATAAAGCATTCTGGCTTTGTGTACAACTCTAGAAAGGGAGTTTGTGAGCCTCAGAATAGAACAGTGTCGAAGTCTAGAGCTCGGGAGGCCAGCCTACCCTCACGGATACAGTTACTCTGTGACTTCATGATCCTTCCATCTCTGAAATTCTCACCCTGCTGCTTTTGTGCTGTTTATCCCTTTAATAGGTTCAACTCAAGGGTAGGAAGAAAAAGGTTTTAAAGCAAACAATTCCTCAGTAAACTGAGAGATTGTCCAGAGTGTGTTAATTTTATTTGGCCACCTACATTGCTTGAGGGCTATTGATTGGATTTAAATGTCTTCAGACTCTGAAGATGCTCGCCCAGTTGCCACGCTCTCCGCCATTCTGTATAGCCTCTCACTCCCACCTCCTTCCACGTGTTTACATTACTGACCCAGTTTTGAAGCCAGTCTGGCCTTTTGTTGAATTCCACAGCTATTTATTTCAGCTTGCTTTTCCTAAAAGTGTGCAGTGCAGAGTCCTGGAGTCCTGAAAAAGACACTGCTCCTCTGTGGGTGTCTGGATGCAGACAGACCAGTGCTTTATCTATAGAAAGCGGTTACAGAAACTTAGCCTTATAGCCAGGAAGGATGCATAATGCCAATCAGTCAGTCTTCCTGATTGACGGCGGGATCCTGCAGGCTCTGTATGTAAATGTATGGAATTTTTCTTCACGTTTGGTTATGATTCACGGAGCTTTAGCTTGAGGTTCTTGGAGGTATGGGGTGACTTGAAAATAAGGTCATTATGCCAGAGAAAGGCCACCAGTCTTTCCAGTTCTGTCTCCTCTCAATTACCTCTTTCACCAGATTTTATATGGTAGGTTCTTCTCAGTTCGGCGCAGACATTTCTGCATGTGGGGTTTGCCTGGCTGTTGGAAGCTTTCTTTCTCTCTTTTAATAGTGTTCTCTCTCTCTCTCTCTCTCTCTCTCTCTCTCTCTTCCCATCTCCCAGCAGATATCTGGAGTGATCACTCATTTCAGACAGATCCGGATTTGCCGCCTGGCTGGAAGAGAGTCAATGACATCGCCGGGACCTATTATTGGCACATCCCAACAGGGACGACTCAGTGGGAACGACCTGTCTCCATCCCAGAGGATCTCCACGGCTCTAGGAAAGGGTCACTTAGCTCTGTAACGCCATCTCCCACCCCAGAGAATGAGGTAAAGTGGACTGTCTTTTTACATGCTCACTAGATGTAACTCAGGCCACCGGGGTAAGCCTTGTGATGGCCACCCATGTTGGATGTGAGATCTCAGTAGTGCTTCCTCTTAGTAAATAGTGCTAATGTCTGTCATTCAGATCTGTTTTCCCTTCTAATGGATCCTGGTTTCTTGAAACACCATTCTAGGTACAAAACCCGAGAGGAGCTGATTAATGGGAAGGGGCTAAGTTTCCCCAGGGCTCGTGGAGACAGTAATTTACTCTGCAGGCACCATCGCATGGTGCTGGATCTATGAAATATTTACGCATAGAAGAACGTCTCTTAGCCAGGCGTGTTATAATTATCATGTATCTTATTAGCCTTGGGTTCGTTTGCTAGCATGCAGAAGATGTCTTACAGGAATAACCCTTGAGAGCACTTAAATGCTTAATTCCTATTTAAGGAGGAAGAAAAAAAAAGGAGATGTGTTTATTTAGCAGAAGTGACATTATTTTAGAAATAATTAGCCACATAAATTCCGGGCATCCCTGAGGAAGAAATTGGGATGTTTAAACAAAGAATTGAGGCCTTAAAACTTTTCATTGTGGTGTTCATTCATCCTTTGGCAAATATTTGTCAAGCCTAGCAACAGCACACTCAAGAGAATTATCATTGGGAAAGGTCACAGCCAAGTGACAGCCTATTTATTTATTTATTTATTTATGTATGTCAGTAGCTTCTCTAGCAGCCTATTTTTTCTTCCTTCCCTCCACTTTTTCTCTGATGATAAATCCTTTGTTCCTTAATGTTTAAAGCCCACTTTCTTTGCATTTGAGAAATGGGTACTTTTGAACTTTACCCCTAACCAACCCAACTCTTCTGCATCCGCCACTGCACTGTCACCCTTAAGTAGTCAGCCTCCTGTTCCTGACTTTCTGATTGGTGACCCATTCTTTCCCGAGAGACTGTGAGACTGGTATTCTTCTCAGCTTCCTGCTTTAGGGCCTCAGCA
This sequence comes from Mus minutoides, assembly GCA_902729485.2. Lineage (NCBI taxonomy): Eukaryota > Metazoa > Chordata > Mammalia > Rodentia > Muridae > Mus > Mus minutoides. The sequence continues at coordinate 55,742 of CACVCL010016367.1, read as the reverse complement.
TCTGCCTTCCCCAGGTCCAACCTCAGCATCTCCCTTCCCCAGGTCCAACCTCAGCATCTCCCTTCCCCAGGTCTAACCTCAGCATCTCCCTTCCCCAGGTCCTAGCCCCACTTCTCCACCTTTAGAGAGATGAGTTGGAGCTATATATACCCTCTTTGGTAGATGAGAGCCTTGGCTGGTTTGGACTTTGCCCTTGTCATCTGACCTGTTGATTCATTACCACCTAACCACGTAGGATATTGTTGCTTAGCCCTAGATGGTTTTGATAGCTTCTCACTGAAGCCTAATAGTTGTACATCCAGAGCAACTTCTAGCCAGTGATTTATTAACCTTGTAGTATGTGTACTTGGGGATAAAAATAAACTAGTGCAGCTCTAGCCTTCAACAAGTTTGGTATGGAGGGGTCTGTCCCCATCTCAGACATACCCTAGACTTATATCTTATGCTGCAGATGGCCTCCCCGGTGCAGAGCCTCTGTTACATCCTCCTGGTATACTGTGTTCCTCTATCCTAACTGCTCAGTTGTGTTCAACAATAGATCACCTACAACCAGGAAAGTATAGGAAAACCGAGGCACATAGCTATCAGTGACACACAGCAGTACCCAGGGCCTCTGAATCCTTGGCCAGGATTATCTCAGTGTCCCTGGCTCTAAGTTTCCAATGTCCTCTGACTCCTGTTGTCCCTGAAGTCAGGAGGTTGGGCTAATTTGAGACCCACTTCCTAGTCCAGCTGTCTCACATCCCCCATACTTAGAAGAGATGAGTCTTTCTTGTGCCTTCCTGGTGGAATCCAAGGAGCAGAGTCTGAGCTTATGGAGCTTCTATATCTATTTCTTTGCATAAGAAAGCAGGATTTTGTTTCGGTGTTTTCTGCAAATGTCTTAGGAGGAATGTAACAGAGCTGGGCAGCTGGTACTGGGTAAGACTGTCAGGTAGGAGAGGGGCTCTCCCAGCCCTTGGGGCCTCTTGTCTGTTCTCTTCCATCTTTGTGCTGGCTTCCTACCCTACCCATTGTCCAGGGCCCCTTCCTTGGCTCCAAAGGACTTATCTCATCTTCTTTGTTCTTTGGAGGTTTTGGCCAGACCGGCGTCTTGTCTCAGTAGTCCCATAAAACACATACCTGTTACCGAGGTTGGTTGCCACTCCCATTTTGACACACACACACACACACAAAAACTAAGTGGCCTTCACAAGATCACAGAGCTAGTGTATTATGGCAGAATCAAACTTGAACTTTGACCTGTGGACCCCCTGCTTCCACTCGCAGACTTGACATGCTCTATTAGGAAATACAGTCTCTCAGATCTCTTCATCTCACTGGAAGGGTTCTCCGTATCACATGCAAAGCCAGCCAGAAAATGACTACTTAATAACTGCCGTCCCAGGTGCCGGTGACAGTGGAAGAGGAATGATTATTTCGCCAGCTCCATCTCTTTGATCCCTAAATAGAATCTATTTCAACTAATTTCAAAGCATGGGGGAAGAAGAAAAAAAAAAAAAACAGGATGTTAAGAGAGAGAAGTAACTTGTAATGTGTCGTGCCAGGGATGCGTGTTTTCATTGAGCTCTCCCATGAGCTGGCTTGAAAATTAAAAATAAAAAGAAAATCAGATCACTAAGCGCCAAATCGGTTGATGGCACAAAAGTTTAGGACTGTGAGCGAGCTTCCTTACAGTTTGGAGATCGTTACATTTCACTTTCCAAAGTTCACCCACGAAGTGTTAAGCACAGCGTAGAATGTTTCCAATACACGTGCCAGCAAGTATTTTTGAAAGTTTATCAACTGGCCGAGAAGTATTTGCTACTGAAACTTGGCCCACGGGGCTGTTCCTCCCTCTGCCTCCCGAACCATGTATTTGTTCCAGGCTACCTCTGCAATTATGTGGCTGTGGAATTTTTAAAAGAGAAAGCGGGCCATTTACGATTTTTTTTTTTTTTTAATGACTAGCTCTTGGCCTGTGGCCAAGACTTGCTTAGAATCTTCATGTAGAGATGGCCAGGGTTTTCTCAAAGGAGTGTGCAAGTGGTATCCTTAGAGGGGATCCTGTCTCCTTACATGGTCTTTTCAAGGGGTTTTATGGTATGACAACCAAGCCTATAGGAAGCTACCCTTGGCCCTATTTGTATGCCTGTATTACTTCCTCAAAGGAAGGGTCATGCCCTGGCATCTCCCAAGAATAAGTATACTCTCTCGGGGCTGGAGAGATGGCTCAGTGGTTAAGAGTACTGTCTGCTCTTCCAGAGGTCTTGAGTTCAATTCCCATAAACCACATGGTGGCTCACAACCATCTATAATGGGATCTGATGCCCTCTTCTGACATGCAGGTATATATGCAGATAGAGCCCTCATGAATGAATGAATGAATTAATTAATTAATTAATTAATCTTTAAAAAGAAAGTATACCCTCTCTTCTTTGAAAGCCCCTTATAGTATTATGATCCGGGGCCTGTTAGTCTTTTTCTAGAAAGTTCTCAGAGATTGTGACCCATTTCTTTTTCTAGCATAACTTCTGATATAGCGTGTATGAATTTCATTCATTGTTTGCTGAGTGGAGAAGACACCCATGCTTATAACAGTTGGTGCCATCAGTTGACTTCCTGGAACATCAGAATCAACTGGAGCCTCGGTCCCCTCCCAACTCTAGACTACCAGTTTTACACTGTGGTCCAAGGAGCTCGTTTTCATAACACAGCTGTCTTAGTCAGGGTTTGTATTCCTGCACAAATCATCATGACCAAGAAGCAAGTTGGGGAGGAAAGGTTTTATTCAGCTTACACTTCCACACTGCTGTTCATCAACAAAGGAAGTCAGGACAGGAACTCACACAAGGCAGGAACTTGGAGGCAAGAACTGATACAGAGGCCTTGGAGGGATGTTACTTACTGGTTTGCTTTCATATAGATCCCAAGACTGCCAGCCCAGGGATTGTACCACCCACAGTGGGCCCTCTATCCTTGATCACTAGTTGAGAAAATGCCTTACAGCTGGACCTTATGGAGGCCTTTCCTCAAGGGAGGCTCCTTTCTCTGGGATAACTCCAGCTTGTGTCAAGTTGACACACAAAAACCAGCCAATACAACAGCCTCTACCAGTCTGTTTTGGTATTTGGTTTTTTGATTTTTTTTTTAACATCTTTGAATTATTTTCTTGTAGTAATTGACAATTCCATACACTAGTGCCCCTTGTCTTCTGGAGCTACATTCCAATGGCCCTTAGCCTCTGTGTAAACCCACAGCTAGGTCTGAACCTTGTACCAGAATGGCTCCTCAGTTACTAATGGGAGAAGAGCATATACAGTATGGAAATGCAGGGCAATGGGATAATTCATTTCCTAGATGAGACGGTGCAGATTGGCACAAAATGACCTCGTGATATTCAGGATGACAATTTAAAAGTTGTAAATAGCTTTGTAATGTAATTTTCCATTAAATATTTTTGGGCCACAAGTAACTTAAAACAAAAGAAGCCAAAACCATAGTTAAATAAGAGGGTTACTGGGTATGCCCTTTCAAACCACGTTACGTCCACTAAAAACCTAGAAGAATGTTTTTAAAAGAAGGAAGACATTATATCCACAGGGAGATATCTAGAGTCTAGTACACAGATCTCTTGCCCTGCGCAGTTCTTTGATATTTCAGAATTCCAGTGTCCCATCTTCTTTGCCATTTCCCCGAAGCCATGTGTAGCAAGCCTTCAGTCTTGATAAAACGGGGTTGAAAAGTATAATTTGGGATTTATTATTACTCAACTTTTTTTTTTCCACATGAGAACAAAGAGTAGAGGACGGGGCACTTCCACCCCTAGCACACCTCCCACCAGCCAGGCCGTGTGCTAATATCAACCCACTCTTTCACCTCACCATGCCACCTGCCCTGTCTAAGGTGTGCCCCCCCCCCATTGCTATACTGAGCCATGAGGCCGGAGCTGGGGTGTAGCCCTGGCTTTCTATAGCTGTGCTGGCTTCAGAACTTCTGAGATGTTCCAGACACAGAGCACCATCGTGATTTGTAATGAGCCTCTCTAGGTTGGGAGGTCTGGGTTTGAGGAGCCGCTGCTGCTCGAAGCCCAATGTTCTCTGACCTTCTTAGAAAAGAGGGGACACAAGAACGTGAGAATAAACTTTCCGGCGTGAGCACATTGGTAGTTAGCGCTAGTCCATCCAGGAGGGTGGCGCCCTGATGACCTCACCACCTCCCTTTGTCCCTATCCTGTCCCCAACTCTGCTGTGCTTGGGATTGTTTCCCACACAGGGATTTGAGAGGACACATTCTAGCCATAGCTCGCCATGAAGACAGCTCCCTCAGAAGGACTTCCCAGCCCATGAGAACCCCCTGCTGGCTTTGCTGAAGAAGGCCCTTTTCCAGCAGAAGGTCATTGTTCTGTTGATCTTTGATTTGCAGAATTTGTATTCCAAGGTCCCTCCCCACCACCACTAAGGGAAATTAAGATGAAAGTCCACAGTCATCCAGGACACACGCGTGGCTCTCCCTAGCGGGCCCCTCCCTTACACAGCCCCTGGAAGGGTAGGCACTGTGTGACCAGCACTGGGTCAGTGGCTCAGCATATAGCATGGGAGCAGGGCCCTCTGCAGCTTTCGCCTAACTGAGCCTGACTATCACATTTAGTGCAATGGATGCCATACCCTGAGCATGGACTCAGCAGGACCAGGAGAGGGCGATTCCAGCTACAACTCTGGCCCTGGACATCTCTTGGCCATGCCAGACTTTAGCCACTCTGCCTAGAAGACTGCCAGGCAGGTTACTGCTTCTGGACGATGCTCTCTGTCCACTCCTCGCCTCTCAGCCTGTCTCTGTGTCACTTCTTGCCAGAAACATATGGCTTGCCTGCTGCTTCCTTTCTTCCTGCCTCCTCTTTGTCTCTCCCATAATCTTTCCGTGCTGCACACTACAGACCACAGCGGCGGTAGAGTCTGTGTCTGTGCGAAGCCAAAAAAAAAAAAAAAAAAAAAAAAAAAGCAAGGAGGTTTGTTTGTTTGTTTGTGTTTNTTTTTTTTTTTTCCTATGTGAATAATTACATGTCTAGAAACAACCATGGAGTGATTTTGCTGTTCTGAATGGGGGAAAGATTAATAGTGACATTTGGAAGGCAAGTATATTGTCAGATTTTAGATCATTTAATATTTTTTTTTATTCCTTTCTGCATGGCGGCTGTTGCTTCTTTTTCTTCTTTGTGAATGTCATGCGTTCTGCAGGGGCCGAGTGGCGAGTCTTCTAGATCAGCCGCTCACACTCACGTCGTCTATTTTTATTTACTTATTTATTTACTGATGTCTCCCCATTGTGAGTGGCTTCAAGCTGGTGTGCCCCAGGTCCCCTGTTCTCTTGTAAGAGCCAGAGCTTGTGAGCCACGCAATCACCCAGCAGCCTTTGCATGCCATTTTCTGCCTAAGCTCATTCATGCCCCACTCTCCGCCTCTTGCTGGGGGCTTTCTCTCCCCTTTGGTATTTGAGGCTGGGTAATGGGCCTCTCCGCTGTACCTTAACAGGATCTGTTTCCCTCTAGGATTTGCACGCAGCCACAGTTAACCCAGACCCCAGTTTAAAAGAGTTTGAAGGAGCAACGCTACGCTATGCATCCTTGAAACTCAGGTAGGAGGGTGTGCCCAAAGGGATGGCCTCTGCGCCTAGTCTTTGCAACCGAATTCTAAGTCCAGTTTTATGTTCTTCTTTCTAGAAACGCCCCTCACGGTGATGACGATGATTCTTGTAGTACCAACAGTGACCCAGAAGCCAAGGTTTGTAAGAAAGCCTCTTTCAGCAACTAGCTTGTATTCTCACAGCAGAGTAATAATGGCTTTGGCTAATGGCCCCACCCCTTTTCAAAGAAACCATCATCCCTGAGCCAATTACTAAGTAACCATCAGTGCTGAGCTGTTACTACGTAACAGCTTTCTCACTCTTCCTTATTCGCTCTGACACTTAAGAGAACCCCTGGCCCAGTTTTTGTTCTGAGGTATTTGTGTAATCATCACTACAACCTGCATCTTTTTGTTTAGTGTACTAAGTTGGGTTTGGAGTTTGATCGCGTCCCTGGACTTGCAAGGAAGGTGCAGTACAAAACTCTCACTGTGCCGAGCAGCAGCAGGAGCAGCAGCTCTCAGTCAGCTCAGAGAGGGAAAAGGGGAAACAGCAAAAATGTAACAGTACGCCGCTGCGGGGCCATGGGGTTCTGTGGGTTAAAGGATGAAAGGCATGTTCTCATCCACACAGGTATGGGCATCTCATCCACATTGAAGATTATTAGGGGGAATGGGGCATGTCCTTAAGGAGGGCCAAATCAGAAACTTGAAAGGACAGCTGTAAACTTAAACCTGCTTCAAAATATTCCTGTTCCACCCTCCATCCAGAAGGTTCCTCACAACATAGAAACTCACTTTGAGAAGAAAGGGGTGGGAGTGGGGTCCTTTGGTACCTTTATAGCAGTCAGTGTACATTGGCCTTCCCATTTCTTTCTTTATATATATATATATATATATATATATATATATATATATATATATATATAATGTATGTGAGTACACTGTAGCTGTCTTCAGGCACACCAGAAGAGGGCATCAGATCCCATTACAGATGAATGTGAGCCACCATGTGGTTGCTGGGAATTGAACAGAGGACCTCTGGAAGAGCAGTGGGTGCTCTTAACCACTGAGCACACATACACATACACACACACACACACACACACACAATCTTCCTTTAAAACTTAATTCTGGGCCGGTGAGATCGTGCCATGTATAAAGTACTAGCCATGCGGATATGAAGACTTGGGACTGGTATCTGACCTTAGCCGCCACATGAAAGTCAGGTGTGGTGGCATCCACTTCCAGTCCTCCAGCTGGGGAAGCAAGACAGGAAGAGCCTGGGAGTTCAATGCCAAGGCAGCCTAGCTGCATTGGCACCCCAAGGTCCCAGTAAGAGACCTTATCTCAAAAAATAAAATTCATTACTTCTGAAGAACATCACTCAAGGTTGTCCTCTAGCCTGCACATGTATTCTTTACACACACACACACATACACACACAAACAAGCACATACACTTGAGAAAAAAAATTTCTAATTCCAAAGGACCTATAACAAATGCCTATAACTCCAGTTGTTAGGGACCTGATGCCCTGACATCTGTGGGCACACCTAAGCAAGAAGCAAGTACTCTCTCACACACATACATTTAAATTAAAAAGAAAAAGTCTTCCTTTATATATATATTTATATATATATATATATATATAAAGCTTACATGCTAGGAAGATAAGAATAATTGGCCAGGTGGTGGTGGTGCACACCTTTGATGTGCACACCCCTTTAATCTCAGCACTGGGGGAGCAGAGGTAGGTGTGTATCTCTGCATTCAAGGCCAGCCTGGTCTACAAAGTGGCAGAGCTACACAGAGAAACCCTGTGTGGAAAAAAAAAATAAGCTAGACATCTTTTGAAATCCCATTTTTCTTCAGTGAATCTTGAAGATCAGTTGCCTGGTGAACCCTGTACACAAAGATGGTAGTGTGCACGCAAGCACACACATGGCCACACATGCTCATAATCGCACATGGCCACACATGCACAGTCCCCCAAAAAAGCAGAGTAAATTTATTTCTCATAAAAGGTTTTGAGATTTCCTATTGTTTCAGACATTAAATGCATTTTATGATCGGTGGTGACCTGCGTGTGGGCTCGTATGTAATTCTTACACCTATTATTTTGAGATCATTATGGGTTCACTGAAAAGTTCCCCAGCTTCAGTCCCCACATGCCCTTCACGCTGCTTCCGTTAATATTAACATCTTTGTAATCATGGCACCCTTAAGCGGTCAGTCTCTCACTAATACCCTTCCTCTACCCTGACATCCAAGGGTTCTCTGTGCAGGTGAGGAGCACTTAGGAAGTTATTTCATATATCCCTGTGAGCAGTTCTCAGGTTTGTCCGTGTTAGTTTCATCATTCCCGTCCTTGGCTGCTATTTAACTAGCAGCAGCATCCTCCTACCCCCATTTAGGCAGTGCTACCACTGGGCTTGTTCAAATCACTACAGAGCAGAGATGCAGCTTCCTCAAAAATGTGTGATTGTTTTCCCTTTCCAATTACTGCTCTGGTAGAGGTTGCTAAAGCCAACATTGCCAGGTCAAAGGCCACCAGTCTAACGGCTCTGCCACTTACTGTGAAATGGCTTTCAGAAAGCCTACGGTAACATACAGCCCCATATTACAGTCATTAATATTATAGACCCCGTTTCTCACCCACATCCCAGGTCACCCCAGGCTTTGCCAGTTTTTTTATTTATTTGTCTTAGTTTTATAGCACACCAACTATTGCTTTCTAGTATTAAATTTCTCACCTCCCTTGCCCTCCCTGCCTCTCTCCCTTCCTGTGTTGGATATTCAGCCCACAGTCGCAAGCATGCCATGTGTGCACTCCGCCACTGAGCGCATCAGCTAGTAGAGCATTTCTTATGGAATGATTAAAGCTCTTAGGCAATCATTTCTTTCTGACGTTCAGGTTTTCTTCTACTGTCCCCCTCTCTGTTCTAGGATATAATAATCCACAAAGCCACTTAGGTTTCATCCCTAGAGATCTTTATACATGAAGAACTGTCTGCCATGATGCTCTTAAATAACTCACTCCAATTATTTCTTTCTCTCTTCAGTGACTTTTATCGGAGGAAAAAAATGTTTTAAATATTCCCTCCACACCTAAGGCCTTTCACAGATAATGACAGAATGACTCCTTGTACTTCGGTGGCCCAGTAGGAAGCTCTAGCAGGCCCCAATTATTCAAGGTCTTCCCTGTGCCGGCCTGTCCCACTTCCTTGCTGTGAAATCAGAGTTTAGGCCTTCCATGGCGTATGGTGCATTGCTCACCAAATTCATTATTAACACCACAATAAAATCAAATTGTAGAGAAGTTAACGCTTTGAAAAATAACACACCAATTATTTTCCCTCCTTTGTTGTTAGCTACTCAGGTTTCTGTAAAGGGGGTTTTGTGCCACCTGCTGGAAAATATTGGGAATTACGCCTTTAAAGAAAATGGCTACATTTCCTTTAGAACCACTGAATTTAAGTGGTTTTAAAGATTTTTTTAAAGTGGGTTCTAGGGCTCTACAATTAGTGGTGAAGACAGCGTTGAATGAGGGTCTTCCGAACCTCCAGCCACCAGATGCTACTATCTCTGTAGCTTATACCAAATCATTTTTGTGGCATTTGTGAGGAGTAGCTTTGGGGGCATTGGTCTTTGAACTCATAGGAAAGGAAACACGATTGTGTTGTCGGAAGCATCCGATCCTTTGGGTCTCAGATCCCTCGTCTGTAAGATGAGCACGCCTCACATTTGAAGCCCCACCCGATTCTGAGGAGTTATAAGATCTCATATGAAATGGAGCAGCCCTAGTCCACAGCAGTTAGAGATGAATTGGTTATGTCCTAGTCTAGAAAAGTGGTGCTATAGTCTTGGCTGCCCTTTCACGGGCCCTACACTCTGCTCATGGACTCCTCCCGCAAATGCATGAGTTCCTCAACACTGTAGACGAGAAAGCGATCTCATCTCACAGTGTGCTCATCTGGTAGCTGGTGAAAAATAAGAAGACTTGAACCCTGTGCACATGACTCCCAAACCTAAGCGGGGGTCAGACCCACTTGTCCCAAGCCACTGTTTCTCCAGGCTTAAGGTCGCTTTGGCTGTCTATCTAGATGGGGTTGAGGTAGCAGAGTTGCCCAGGGTGGGCGTGAGTTGTGGAACTGGGAGCTCATTGCCTAAAGATGGACTCTTCTGGACTCCTGTGGCCCAGTGCTTTGTGGCATGCTGGTCTTGGCAAGATTGGTTTGATCGTCACACTGCTGAGTCCGGGAGCCACACAGATGCAGATGCGGCAGGCTTACAGAGAACACTGATACTGTTGGGTTTGAAACTTATATCAAAATAAGACATGATTTCACTATGTCTTCTGCGGGGACATCAGTGTGGTCCATCACTGCAGTGCCTTCCATTGCTTATGTCCGTTTGCAGTTAATGCTTGGCCCGCACAGCCGTTTTATTATCCAGGCACTGGATCTTATGAGGGCTTTGCTTGTTCTGTTCTTGCTACACACTGCCCCACATGGAGAAAGGAAGGAGTGAGGCTAGTCGGGGCTGGCTAAGCTTGACAGCAGAACTCTCCAACAAACGGGATAGGAGCGCGAGGTTCTAATATTTCTCTTGAGATTTATTTATCTGAGCCTTCCCTCGGTTCCTATTAGCATAAATTTCCATGAAGTAATTCTATTAGCTAGCAATTCACTAGATTAACGCTAAGAGATAAACAGGAAATTGCAGGGAGTGTCTTCTCTCATTCAGCTCTGTTTCTGGTCTGCAGCAAAATCATTTTCGTGCCTTCGCATTTCTTGTGGGATGTCATAGCTGCATGTAGTAGTAGTCTGTGCCATTGAAAACGACTTCGTTTTCTTCAGAAATTCTGAACTATGAGAAACTCTTGGATTTGATTTGCATGGTTGATTCATTATCTGGGTGGGGGAAAAAAAAAAGAAAAGAAAACATTTGTAGAATGATTAATGCCAGAAGAGCAAACATTCTTAGCATTCAGTGTGATGGTTAAGACACAGACTCTAGCTGGACCTGGCCTGCGCAAGATTTGCTTCTTATTTACTATGTGCCTTTGGGATCTCATCTTCTGTATTACATAATAAACTGCTCCAGAACTTGGTAGCCGGAAACAGTTTCATTTTCCTCATGACTTGGAGTTTAGGAGTTTGTGCAGAATTCAGCCACACAGCAGTGCAGATCCTCCATGATCCACTAGTGGGCAGCACGACCTGGAGGATCTATCTGTTCCTGGTGCAGCCCTTCCCAGGACTTATCCTCCAGCGCCCACTCCATGTTGCTTGGGCTTTTAGCTGTAGAGTTCACTGGGCTGGAAAAGACAGGTCGTCAAGGCTACCAGGAGAGAGCAGGCTTTTCTTGGAAATGGTACCCACCAGCTTCTATTCTTCAAAACAGAACTCGACTAATTCAAGAGATAGAGAAATGGACTCTTGAGAGGTGAGCAAGGTCACAGTACAGGGAGTGTATGCTGGAAAGCTTTACTGCAGCCAGTTGAGAGAGAGAGAGCAACCATTCCCCAGCATCAGCCATTCAAAGAGAATGCCCTTTGTCAAGGGGAGTGCGGATCTGCATGACTCAGTCAAGAAGCCAGGCCCTGAACCACCGGCAAACGTGCCAAGTCCTGGCCGAATGAGATGTAGCCACTGAGGCATGGCTTCGGGGTGGGAATTCATGGAGGGAATAGTAAGATCTTTTCTCGTCCCCAGGCAGGAAGAGCCCAGTGTTTTTGCTTGGGCATAGTTGGCCACAGAATACCAAGGCACAAAGCTAGGCTGCCCAGCCTAACCCTGCATGGCCTGGTCCACCTCCCCAACCCTCACTCCCAACTCCCCCAGCCCACAGCAGTGCTGACATGTGCATCATTGGCTAGAACTTATTCCCCTCCCAGCCCAGGGGACAGAGTTCTGTATTTCTAAAGCTGTTTTCCTTGCCTTTATTTGCCAACATGGATGAGCATAATACTGAAGTCCTGGCAGAAGCCTGGCTTCTTCCCCCCCGCCCCCAGTTAATTTCTGGTCACTTGTCCAAGTGAGTCACCCGAGAGCCGCTGCTGTGAGCGAGTCTCTGGATTTTAAAGGATGCTGCTGGGACAAGAGATGTCATTATCAACTATTAGTGGCTGGGCCTGGTGGCAGATGCCCTGAATAGGCTAACTAAAAGACAGGCAAGTCTTGCCCTCTTCCCCGAAGGGGCTCTGTAGGAGTCAGGGTGAGTCATAGCTGTTAACAGTACACCGGTGGCTATGCAGAGAGTGGGCCAGCAGGTGCTCTAACCTGGCCCCATAGGATTCTGGGAAGGAACTTTGGGTGATGGACACTCTGAGAAATTTGCAGCCTTAAGCAGATACAAAAGTAATTCACTCGCCCAGCAGGGCTGAGTTCTTCAGGGAGGGTCTCCAAAATGCAGATAGATATCTTTCCATGGCTCCCCACAAAAGATGCAACATGTCTCCAGCTTTGTTCCCTTGGGCTGGTTGCCAGGTAACGGTGTTTTGGTGGTAATGAAGGCATTTCTTGTTTATTTGCAGTTAATAAAATGATGGTTCTTTTATAGGACCAGGAGAATGAGTCCATTGCCGGGCTGTTTCTACCTAAGCCATTTCTCCCTCCCTATAGCCCCACAGTCCTATTTAAAAGGTCCTGAGTCTAAGGCCCTTCAGCCCAGCAGTGAAAAACAAGGCCTCAGCTCTCCCTCTGCCTCCAGCTTAGGTGTCTGTAAGGAAATCATATCGGCAGCCGGCTTCTAGAATTCCCACCTCTGTACTGACACCAGGAGTGAGGGCTTTCAGCTGTTGTCTGCAGCAGCTGGCCACTGGGCCTTTGCTTATTCAATGGCAAGTGTGTATATGTTGGCACATGACCCGTCAGGCTCAGGAGGAAAGCCTGGTGCTATGTTAGAAGCCATAATGGCATCATTTCACAGTGACAGGGTTAGGGATTCGATCTGAGATGTCCCCCCACAGGCCCATGTTTTTCTCCATTTGTGGAGAGCGTGAAATGAGCTGAGTATGACCACCGTTACCACCGTCCATGTTGGTAGGCTGAGGGGGTCTTTGGGAGGTGAAGCCTGCCTGGTGGACGTAGGTTACTTGGAAAGGACCTGTGATGGTTGCAGCCCAGCCCTCGGTTCCCACCCTGTTCTTTCTGCTTCCTGTTGGCCCTGTGAGGAGCGCCTGCCACATGCTCTCTCAGCCATATACTCCCTCCCCCAAGGTCTGAAGTCTCTGAACCCACAGGCCAAAATAAACTTCTTAAGTTATTTGTGTTAGGTATGGTGGTCACAGCAGGCCCAAAGTAGCTGCTATGGACAGTTACCATGCAGCTGGAATTAACCAAGAGATCCATTCATGAAACTCAAACACTGCTATTTCAGTTGACTTTGAGAGACCATTAGGTCCGTGATTCTCAGCCTGTAGGTCACCTAACACCACAAGAAAAAAAAAACAACAACAGATATTTACATTACAATTCATAATAGTAGCAAAATTATAGTTATGGAGTAGCAACAAAAATAATTTTTCCCTTGTTCCGGTCAACCCCGCTCGCTCCGATCGGGCCCCACTCCCTGCGATCTGCTCTACTTGCTCCCATCAGGCCCGCTCGCTCCAGCCAGCCCCGCTCGCTCCGGCCGGCCCCGTTCAGCCCCGCTTGCTCCAGCCGTCTCTGCTCGCTCTGGCCAGCCCTGCTCGCTCCGGTTGGTCTTTCTGGTCCAAGTATTCATTTTATTCTTCTTCTTCATAAGTACGCTGTAGCTGACTTCAGACGCACCAGAGGAGGGCGTCAGATCTCATTGCGGGTGGTTGTAAGCCACCATGTGGTTGCTGGGATTTGAACTCATCACCTTCGGAAGAGCAGTCGGGTGCTCTTACCCGCTGAGCCATCTCACCAGCTCCAACAAAAATAATTTTATGGTTGAGGTCACCACAACCTGAGGAACTGTATAAAAAGGGTGGCAGCATGAGGAAGGTTGGGAACCACTGCCTTAGATGAAAGACTTCTTTATTAAGAGCCAGCACATTCCTAAACAGATCTCCAGGTAAACCTTGCTTCACCTCCCCTCTGCTCTTGGCACTGCCATGAGTCTCACCTGCTTTGCTCTCCCACAAGCCCAAGAGGTGCATTCTCTCAGTTATAGCCACAGGGACCCAGGCAGTCTGGTTGCTGAACCACAGCACATCAGCTGTCCTTTCTCTTGCATGAGTGCAGCCTTGTCCTTAAAGCGCTTGCTTGGTTTGCTCCTCTGGTTCTCTAGGAGATCGTAGTGATGGGTGTTCCACACCATGGGCCCAAGTTCACTTGTGGACATAAGTCGGTCTTAGAGATTCAGAGGAAGACAGGTGGTATGATGCACACCCATAATCCCTATAAACTCTAGAGCAGAGGCAGGATTGCCACATACGTAGTCTATATAATTCTAGGCAAACTAGGACTATGTGGTGATATTCTGTTGCCAGAGGGTGGTGATGGGTTTATGTGTGTGTGTGGCTGGCATATTCACGAAGACAGAAAGAGGGGCAGGGGAAATACAGCCAGGATTTCTACACTAAGAGAAAGGAAGGTGAAGTAGGAGCTGAAATACCTAAGTTCTAGCCCCAGTCTGATTGGCTGATGGCACTCTGTGTAACTTTGAGCAAGGTGTTTAACTTCTCGGGACTTCTCCAGCCTTCTCATCTGTAAGATGAAGTGATTCTAATCTTAGCTTGGAGACGTCACAGCGTTACCGTGGAGACCGATAGGCTATGTCTAGAGACAACATAAAATAGTATTATCTCCTAAGTCCTTCCTAGAAAATAGGCAGATGTGACCATTCCCTGTAACAGTCTTGTCATTTGCGTCTGTTAGCTGTTCGGGCTATTGTGAGGATAAAGTCCCTGGAGGTATTGTGACGCTGAGTCTAGTTCTGTGTCTGGAGTCTGTGTTGGTGGGTAAAGAATTTCCTGCATGTTAGCGGTCCTGGCCGTCTGCTGGTGTGATGCAGCAAGCCTTCGAGCAGTGTTTGGCTGGCTGCATTTAGAGTGTCTGCGTGTGAGAGAGCGTTCACTTTCCATAGAGTAGATCACCCTCCCCATCCCTTACATGGAAGCTCAACTTGTTAAAACATCATCAATCCAGAGTCTCAGAGTGGCAGCGTAGCAGGAGTGGGGAAGAGACAACCACATTCAAAACGCAGACATTCATTTTCTGGGGCCACCTGTTCAAAGCTGAGCTGAGCCTCCAAAGGCCTGGTGGGGAAGATTTGGTCTTAACACAGTGGCTTTAGACTAGAGGGTTGAGGGTGGGATAGTTGTTGATTTGTTATTTTGGGGGTGCTGGGGATTGCCTTTGGTCATGCTGGGTAAATGCTTTACCACTAAACTCTGTAATGGCTTTTAAAAAAAAAATCAAAGTTCTACATAAATACCAATACTGTGAATGGCCCTAAGATCGCTGGGCAGTCTTCCTTGGCATTGACAGAGATCCAGGGTGACAAGGACTACGCAGGTTGAGGGATTGTGGTCAACTCTGGCCTACCGCCATCAACAGCATTAAAAAAAACATGCTTTCTGCTAACAGAACAGGTCGTGATACATAATGAAGCACTTATAAGACATTTTCCCCCGATTTTTTTTGTTTGTTTTTATAACTTTATAAAATGACAACCTTAAAGGTAGACCGACGTGAACCTCTCTCTGTGAAAAGCGCACGTGTGCACACATGTTCATGTATATCAACGCCGTGTGTGTGTGTGTGTGTGTGTGTGTGTGTGTGTGTGTGTGTGTGTGTGTGTGTGTGTGTGTGTGTGTGTGTGTGTGTGTGTGTGTGTGTGTGTGTGAGCGAGCGCGCGTGAGGATGCAGGCCAGGGCGCATGCGCATACATATGTGGCCAGTATTTTGGGTCTGTCTGTCAGTCTGCCTGTCTGTTCATTTGTTTGAGCATAGCTGATACTTTGGAACTATCCTCAGCTGGAGAGGCACTAGATGAAGTGACTCTTGGCCACTTACATAGACCTGTGTACAGGTAACTCAGCTAACTCTAGGCATATAGCCCCATTCATATGTGCAGAGATCCTGAAGCCATTCATGGATACCTGTTGCCTCTTTTATCACTTTCGTATATCCTCTCTTCCTCTCCCTTGGGGTAGATAGTCTCCACAAAGTGTTTTGGAAACTGAGGTAGGTCAGCTGGCCATGATTGGTATATGCCTACAACCCAGCAGAGGCAGAGGCAGAGATGTTGCAAGTCTCAGGCTAACCTGGGTGGTACAACAAAACCTGGCAGATAGGAGAGGGGAGAGGGAAGGAAGGAAAAAAGGAGAAGGGAGGAAGGAGGGCCTTCTTTGTGATGGCCATAGCTATGAGCGCTAAGAGATGAAAACCCAGATTCAGATACTGGCCCCATTGCCACCATTGGTACAGAGAAGTTCCCCTGGGAGAGCTAAGCTGCCATCCTGGTTTTATGCCACGCCCGTAGTCCTTTCCTCCTATCTGGGTTGTGGTTATAGTGGTGGTTGTTGCAGAGTTCAGCATTTGTGCTGCTCAGATTCTCCCTGTAATCCCACCCTGTGGAGGTGGCCAGCCTGGTTATCATTTTCTCCACACTCATTCAAATACCATAAGGTACCCGTCTCACACTCCCCCGGGGAGGTTTATCTTGCCCGTCTCCACTCTCCTTACAATTCATAGGATTTATGTCATCTCAGTTTTCCTGAAGCTTTTTCTCTGGACACTTCTCATTGGAAGGAAAATGAGCAGCTATCAATTCCTGGCTAAGATATGTCAGTTAACGAAGTTCCCTGGAGACCCTGTCCTCCACTGACAGGGTGCGGGTGGTGGCTGTAAATGATAGCAAGAGAATTAGTGAGAATAGGAAAATGCCACTCCCCTATCATAACAGTCTATAAGACCTTAGGTAGGTCCTTGACCCTTGATGGGCCCCATTTATCAAGCAAAGAGCATACAAGGGTCTTGAGTTTATCTCTGAAAACAAGGTTGTGAGGATAGCTGAGGTCAACTCAGTGTAGACGCCAAGGATGGGAGCTACTAAGTGAGCGTTGGATAGTGGTTCAGAGAAGTGGAGAGATGGGTTAGAGAAGGCCACCAGTGGGTAGATCCACCCTAGGCCCACTCAGAAGGCAGAATTACCGGCCCCAACATGGTAGTAACAAGTTCCAACCAATACTATATAGTAGAAGCTACTCTAAAACACAAGCTCTACAAATGTCAGCAGCATGGCTTGACCCGGGGATGTGGTACTGCATAGCCTGTGGGCTATGTAAACTAATAAAGAGTTCACCTTTTTTTAAAAGTACATTTCTAGCCGGGCGTGGTGGCGCACGCCTTTAATCCCAACACTCGGGAGGCAGAGGCAGGCGGATTTCTGAGTTCGAGGCCAGCCTGGTCTACAAAGTGAGTTCCAGGACAGCCAGGGCTATACAGAGAAACCCTGTCTCGAAAAACAAACAAACAAAAAAGTACATTTCTTTTTTTTTTTTTAAGATTTATTTATTTATTATATGTAAGTACACTGTAGCTGTCCTCAGACACTCCAGAAGAGGGCATCAGATTTCATTACAGATGGTTGTAAGCCACCATGTGGTTGCTGGGATTTGAACTTGGGACCTTAGGAAGAGCAGTCTGTGCTCTTAACCACTGAGCCATCTCTCCAGCCCCAAAAGTACATTTCTTAATTGTGTTAATTATTTGTATGCCTGGGAAGATGTAGTTGGTGTGGGTACCAGCCAGAGGACAGCGTGAGTTGGTTCTCTCCTTCCGTAGCATGGATCAAGCTCCCTCATCTTCGTAGGCGTGGGACGAGACTGAGGCTGGGATCATTTTGGTGAGAGGTTGGTGCTGACAAGGACGCCTCTCAGGGTGGCCTTCCACCCCTCACTGCCCTGCTGTGCCGTGCCATCACTCACAAAGCAGGTACCCATGCTTCTTAGTGCAGCCCTGGCAGCGCTCTCTGGACTCCGGTTTACTCGGCTGTGAAATGAGACGGTCAGGTTCCGGGATCCCCAGAGCCCCGTGTTCAAGGCTCCGTGCTGTGGTTAAATGGTTTTCCTGAGTGAGCGGAGAGTAGCTCGCTCGGAGTCAGCTCTGAAAGGACTAAATGGCTCATAAGTGCACCTTGGGGCTGGGAGCAGCCGCGCTTTTAATTGAGGTCTTTATAGGTCTTCACATGCTCTGAACTCGTCGAGTTCATTCCAGACACTTGGTAAAAAAGTTGCAGATGTTTAATTGTTTTAATGAGTGGCACAACAAAAACCTTTCTTGAAGAGCAATAATAAAAATTAAAATGAGTCTTGGGACTGTCACTAATTATGGCTGAAAGTTACCGAGTACCAGGAATTGCTGTAAGTCCGGCCTCCTAGGCGTGAGCTCACTTGACCTTCACAGCAGTCAGGCTATGTGCTAAGGGGCTGGGCATGCTGCACTTCAGACCCCTTCATGTCCTTTACCTACCACTTGAGGGAGGGAGGGGTCAACCAGAAAACTCAGAGGTTCAGGATAAGCCAATTAAATGAAAGGAGTAGCTATGGAGGGAATCGAAGTGCTGGGGGAAAAAGCTGCAAGTGCCCAGAGGGTCTGTAGCGTTCAGAAATTGAGGGCCTCGTGAAATGAGAACATTGAACAATGTGAGTCAAAGATAGAGAGACACAAAATCACCATGCCTGGTAGATGAGGGGGTCTGCCTAGAATAAGCGAGTACCCAGAGCAGATTGGGCCCAGGGCAAGAGACTCAAGAGGCATTGAACAGCTAGAAACAGACAGACAGATTCTTTAACCCAAATCCTTCTCTTTCTTCCCTTCGAAACAGTCCTACTGTCTGTCTGCCATCAGGTGAGGAGAATAGGCTTCACTAAGTCAGATGACGTGCTGCAGATCACCGTGCACAACAACTCCTGGGCAAGAGCCTAGGCTACACGGCTCCTAGCCTTGTAGAATGCCTTTCCCCTATACCTGCACTCGGTGGCTATCCAGAGAGCATGATACTAGTTAAGACCTCTGTGCCCCACCCCCACCTCCATGTTCCCACATGCTTTCCCGATGAACTGCCGGTTCTCATCCTCCAAGAACTGGTTCTCAACACTGAATTAGTGAGTGCGGAAGCCTTGCGAGTGGAGCAGGCCCGTGGCCACATTTGCATTGAGATCAATAGACAGCCTCGTTTGATGAGTTTCACCATATTAGCATGCGTTATTGATTCACTAATGTTGAACACATCACTATCAGCATTGACCCCTTACCTGAACTACATGTCTAGCACATGTTTTTTCTTCATTAGGCCTTCTTGGACTTAGGAGCATTGGACTATTGCTGTGTCTGTGTGCCTTGTATGCAAATATATGTATACATCCAGACATGCATATATATATATATACACATTATATACAGATATACGTGTGTGTGTGTGTGTGTGTGTGTGTGTGTGTGTGTGTGTGTGTGTGTGTGCTCGAGAACTCGAGGATGCAGGCCAGGGCTTAACGTCAGGTATCTTCCTCAGTGTCTCTCCCCTTGGTTTTTTGAGACACAGTCTCTTGTTAATGAAGGTCATCAATAAGGCTAGGCTGGATGAACAGTGCCCAGGCAGGAATATGCTTCCCAAACACTAGCATTACAGATGTTTACCACCACACCTAAGCTTTTAGCTGGGTCCTGAGGCTTATAAATAGATGCTGTTGATAGAGCCATCACCCCCAAACATTTGAGGACTTCCATAGGAAGACCACAAGCAAGAGGTCAAAGCACTGGGTAGACCAAGAGAGGACACTTGTTTAAAGTATGAGAGCTGGGCCCAGAAGGCCAAGCATCCCTCTGCTGCACTGCAGCTGAGGTCATACGGACCGTTGGCTCACTTACAGTATCCATTCAGGGCTTGCAAGTAAGTTAGCAAGTTAAAAGCGGGGTCTGTGCCCTACCAATTATTGACAGTTTCTGTACTTGAGCTGCCCAAAGGAAGGACTTTATTCAAGAACTCCCCTGGGAGGAGGGTTGCCATCTGTGATGGAATCACCCGCCAGACCACATTCAGGGTAGAAGATCAAAGAGTTTCTGAATTGCCTCAGACATTTCCTAGAGAGCATTGGCTAAAATAATAATAATAGTCTTGCTTGTAGTGTTGCATTTTTTTCTATATTGCAAATACACTTGCTGTTTGAAGATGAGCTATGCAATGTGCCCCTCTTCCCAGGGTACCCTAGGTCTGACCATGCCATACATTCCCAGGCCTGGGGGGGCGGTGGGATGAGGATGGAAACAACCTATCTTTCTTGATTCCAGGCCCTCTCTGTTCCTTTCCTCTGGCTCAGCATCTCCTCTTAGAGCTCACGTGGCCACCCTGCTTTCCCTGGCAAAAATAAAACATTCCGCTTCACGTGCTGGGCTCTGACACACGTTGTGGCTTTGCTCTGTGCTTACTCAGCGAATAGCCTCTTCAGCTCTGCAGCCAAAACATAATCTGTAGCGTAAATCAACCGAGAACTTGCCTCTCTCTCTGTCTTTTTCAAGACTCCCATCGGGGACAAAACTGAGATGCGCTCACGCTTACGGGGAGTTAAGAATAGTTTCCCAGGCGCACAGGGATCTGCCGCACATGTGCAGGAACAAAAGCAGGATTCTTGGAGGCGAGCATCTTGGCCTCCTCTTACACAGGCTCCTCCTGCCTCTGTGAGGAAGGAGGGGGAGCCCTGACATTCATTGCCACCACCGTGGTTTGGGCTGGCACTCAAGAATCTCCGGCAGGCAGCGGATGCAGGCAGCCGCCCTTTTGTGAGACTTTCCGTGGTCAGTTTTACAACGTGACTTTCGATGATGCTTCATGGGACCTTGGAGCTGTCCTTCTGGGCCTTGAGATGCCGTGGGGTGGGGGTGGGGGTGGGAAGAGTTCTGACTGGGACTCTGTCTAAGGAGGCTTGACAAGTAGATCTGTCTAGTCTAAATAAGATCGACAGATGGTGGGTTAAAGAAGTCTCTTTGGGGTCAAGGGTATAGCTTAGCATTCATGAGACCATAGTCCCTACTGAAAAAAAAAAGTCTCATTTACACACCTCCATATCCCTTTCTGTCTTAGAGCCAAAATTATGTACATTCTAGCTTCTAAGGAAACTTTTCAATCTTGAACAGTTAAAGTACTGTTGCGTTCTAGACTTGGCCCATATGGCTTGGGTGGGCAGGAATTGTTTAAATTGTCCTCTCCCAAAGCTTGTTCCATGGCCACTGGTGAGTGGAGCCTTGCAGCATGAGCTTCCCAGCCAGTATTGACCACGAGAGGTGGAGGAAGTGCCATTAGAACAATGAGTGTCCATTTCCCATTGAGGAAATTGGACCTATGCGGGGCTTGGGACTCAGTCCCAGGGCAGGACTCTGGGTACCCAATGTATAGACCAGGAATCCACTAGATGCTCACTTAAAGGACTCCAGATACAGAGAGACCTCAGGATGCCCCTCTGCCATAATATCCCAGGACCCTTCCCTATGAGTTCCAATTTCCAGACCTGTTTGTAGAGCCCACCAGTTATTGCAAAGGGCGTGTCTAATGTAGTGATTCTCAGCCTGCGAGTCGAGACCCCCTTGGTGGATTTCTAATGAAGTAGCAACAAAAATAATTTTATGGCTGAGGTGGGGGGTCACCACAACATGAGGAACTGTATTAAAGGGTCACAGCCTTAGGAAGGTTGGGAACCACTGTCCTAAAGAGTCAGATAAGGATGCTTTTGGGAACCGAGCAGTGACTGCCCACGGGAAGAGCCGTCCTTCTAATCTACATATGCTAGCACTTGGAGTTGAACATCATCACACTTAACCCCCAACCACAGGCTATGTTAGTGGCCGAATGAGTCCTTTTAGATGACCTCCATGCCAGCTGGTGTGGCTCATTCTGTCAGTCATTTGAAGCTAATGCTCTTCAAAGCTAGCACACTGAGCATACAGAGCACGCCCCTCAACCACCTGCAGTGCTTGAGTCCTCAGACTCTTAGTGTTCCCCGGAACCAAAGTCCTGCTGTCGTCTCTGTCGGTGTAGGGAACAGAGGCACAGGGCAGCTCGGTAACTGGTCCTCCATCACTGGGGAATTAAGTAGGGAGTGTTAGGGATTCTATCTGAGCGCCGTGGCTTCAGAGTTGACCCAGTGAACACTGCTGCTCTTCCTTCCTATAGGTAGTACCAGGCCTCAGCTTAGAACTGCACCAGTTTAATCCTCCACAGCACCTGCTGGGGCAGTGGCTTCCCTCCATCGTCAATGCAAGCGAGAAAATGAAGGGCAGTGAGCACAGAGAGGGTACAGGCAGAGGGTAGAGGTCCCCGACCCCCCAGCCGGGTCTACTCATCCTTGCCGTGATACTTCCGTGTGTCTTAGATGAAGCTGCGGGTCCTCCTTACTCAACAATACCTACTGACTGTACTGCATGTACCTGGTGCTTCTTTGGGCAGTGGGCATCCAGAGATCCATAGGGTTGAAATATTTCTCTTTCCAGAACAGTAAATAAATGCCAAACGCAGAATGGTAGCACGGAAGCCGCCCTTGGGCTGCCTCTGCTCCTTGTGGCGTCCCTTGTTCAGTTTCATGGTGGCAGTTTTCCTGTCCTGTGAAGTCCCAGGTTGTGGCCCTGCACACCCCGCGAGAGATGAAGCTCAGCTGCTTTCTTACTGTGTCACCTTAGACAGTCCAGCCATTTGCTCTGTGCCTCCGCCTTTCGTTCCGAAAACAAGAAATGCAGCGCCTGAGCTGGTGATATGAGAACGTATTTTGCTGAATGGTATAAACTTGGACTGTGATCTGTAAGTGGCACCGAACAAGCCTCTGATAAACTATCTCTGCCAATAAGACGATGAACTTTGTAATATACCTACCTACAAGTTTGTGCTCTCACACACACACACACACACACACACAGAGAGAGAGAGAGAGAGAGAGAGAGAGAGTCTATTCCATAAACATTTTTGAAACATTATGCTCCATATCTAAAGTAAGCATACCTCTGTTCAGATTTTCTATTAATTAATAGGGCTCAATGCCAGGCTGATTCCTAGACAGGCAGTGACTAATACAATTAAGTGTGCCTGTACCATATCACACCCCAGAGGCCTGTCTCTGGCACCAGGGGAGAATCTCCCAGCATCCTGGCTGTTAAAATACCGGCACAGGCACCTCTGCTGCTCAGCTTACTGGGAGCGGCCGATCAGAACCCAGAGTGGACTTGCAACAGAGAGCAAGCTTTCTCCTCAGCCTGCGCTTGCATTGAGCCAGGGTGGCACTTTGAATTTCCCTGTGTAAATTAGCAAGTTGCCATTCTGGCTCGCTCTTTAAAGTTTCTATGGCTTGTTCCCGACGGGATGGTTCAACCTGCTCAGCAGCTTAGCAGCAGCCACTGCAGGCTAGGCCTTTCAGTGGTGTATAGGCAGAGGTGACCCAGACGAGGAACCACCTTCCCGATAATGCCATAGATAGTAGTGGGTGAGCAGGCAGGCTCGAGGGTGGATATTAGAGATATGTCCATTGTGTGTCACCCATTACCAAGTGGCACGGTATAAATGCTTCATGGACATGACCTTCATAGATGGGCCAGGCAAGTATGAGTAGAGCACAAACTTTCACAATAGGGGCTGTCTTGCTCTGAGAAGCAGAAAGAACACTAGTGGGCCCGGTGTCCCAGAGGACCCCTGAGTGGTAGTTTCTTGCCTGAATGCCCATCACATTGTCGACAGTCTGTAGAGGCAGTAGAAGCAGCTGATACATTTGCTGAGGCCAGTGCTGAATGTGTTCTGGGGCCTCCCTGGCCAAGGTCACTGCCGTAGTGAATGAATAATTCACAAGGCCAATGGCTTTTTTTTTCCTTCAAGAGGGAAACTGGGTCAAACTCCACTCAAGGGAGCCCCCAGACACCTGTCCCCATAGGACCCACCACGTCCCGGAGTTGGAAAGTATTTTCGCTGTTTCCAAACAGTCAACAAAGCCTTATTTCATTTAGGAGCATGACCGGGGTGACAGAGGTGTGCGTTCATTCCTGCCTGGGGTAACCGCTGTTGGCTAATGACATCCCAACAATAGAGGCCACATCCCACCAGGATATTTGAACTTGATCTGCCGGCACCTTTTGAGTGTTGTGAAGGTTGTGTTGCGTTAAGGCCTTTTGTTTACTGGACAATCAAAAGATCTGGCTCAGAATAGAAACTGGAGCTGCTGCAGTCCTTCGGTAATGGTATGAAGAAGAGCAGAGCAAAGCGCCAGCTGGTTTTATTGTGTTGTTTGAGACAGGGAGACAAGGAGTCACTGTGTAGCTCAGGCTGAACTTGGACTTGTAATCCCCCTGGGTCAAGTGCTGGGATTACAGGTGTACACAACCACGACCGGCCAGAGGGTGATTCTGTTCTACCCCATCCCCCACTTTCTTAATTCTTGAGAAAGCATCACAGAACAGAGAAGATCAATTAGAACGAATACTTTAGATGGCCATCGTTCTGGCCCTCTTTGAGCTGGATAGATCTTTTAAAAGTCCTTTATATTCATATGTATACACTCCTTTCCCACCTGACTCCAACCTTAGGAAATTGGCATCTCCAGAGGGCTGATCTCTGTGACCAGGTCAGGAGCTGGGATAACCATACTCTTGGGACCCAGCAGTACAGACTTGAATCCCAGTGCCCTGTCCTGTCCTGTGGGCATCCACTGGCCATCCCTGAAGCTCTGCCAACTCCCCGGGGCCTCATCTTTCTCTCCTATTAAAGTCTTCTCCACTTTGCATGTCCCTCCTGTCTGCCAAGCACCTGTCTAGGAGAAGGAGGGTTTCAACTCCTCGGTCAGCTCAGCCTGCCCCTTGTGTTAGGGCTATTGCTGAGGTGTGAAACACAGTCTCAAAGGGGGCTTGTATTGAACATTGTTCCTGTATTCAACTCGGGGCTCTTTTACTCCCCTCACTGGCACATCTAACTAGGTCCCCCACAGGTTATGTGGTTCATTCTTAGTATCTACTTCCTGTGGCATTTCCTCTGTGTACCAAGTTCCTAGCCTCTTTTCAGCAATGCTGCTTAACTATTTTCCTAGATGCCAACTAGTGACTTCTTTTGTTTTCCCTGTATGGTAGTTTGTTGTTGTTGTTGTTGTTGTTGTTGTTGTGTTGTTTTTGGTGGTGGTGGCTGTGTTTTTTTTCTGTGTGTTTGTTTGTTATTTGTTTGGTTTAGAGGTTTTGTGTTTGTTTTTGTTTTTTAAGCAGCATCTCACTATGTCTCTCTGGCTGTCCTAGAACTCACTATGTAGACCAAACTAGTCTCAGATTCACAGAGATCCGTCTGCCCCCAGCCTGCTGAGCGCTGGGATCAAAGGTGTGCACCACCACGCCAGGCATCCCCTCAAGTGTTTTGAGACAAGGTCTTATGTAGCCTGGATTGGCCTTGAACCCCAGATCCTCCTGCCTCTGCCTCTCCAGTGCTGTGATCACTGGCATGTAAACTCCCTACCCTCAGTGCATATACTTGAGTTGGTATCTTGATCAGCTTGGAACCCTTTTTTTTTAAGATTGTATTTATTTATTATTTGTAAGTACACTGTAGCTGTCTTCAGACACTCCAGAAGAGGGCGTCAGATTTCGTTACGGTTGGTTGTGAGCCATCTCTTTGGCCCTCACTTCCAGGTTTTTGAAACAGTGCGCAGTGCACAATGGAGTGTTTGGTCTGAGTGTACACTGAGGCGTTCCTCTTCTTTAGCATGCAGTAAGCATAAAAAAATGCTTATAATTGAGGGAATCCACTGTCTTAGGAGCTCAACACAGCACCACACTGTTTAGGATACTGTGAGTCCCTCTGAGCCACAAACCTTCTATGGGCTCCCAACCAGTGCGGCTTGTGCCGTCATGTGCCCTCATCTCAAGGTGCCATGGGATAGCTTCCCACTGTGCCTCTCCTCTTTAGAAGCCTCAAGAGAGGGGGGGCTGAACCTCACTCACCTGTGTAGGTCTTTAGGAGTTAATTGGTGCTCAGTGGAAGTCATTTACTCAGTAACTTAGCTAAAATGGCCATTCCTAAAAATGAGCGTCTTGGGATTGGATTGCATTGGTAACATTTAACCTTGTAACTTTTTAACTCGTCTGAGTGAGTCTCCTTAGTTTGTAAGATCTATTTTGGTACCAGAGTCGTTTAACCCCAGCAGATACTTTTTGGACATTAGCCACCGTCTTTTTCCTGCACGTGTGGGATACCTCATTCTCACTTGCCCCTCGTGATTGGGGGGAGGGGCCTCTGCGGTGTTCCATCCACATTCTCTAATCAGAGGAAGAAAGAAACAGGGACCCGGAACCTAGCTGGGTAAAGAAGGAATGATCAAGTCTGGAGAGAGAAAGTCTTTTGGAACCTAGAGATGAGGGGAAACTGAGCATCGGATGAGTCCCCACAATATGCCGGGCAGTATGCCACCCACTTTGTGTCTTTGAAGTCTCCTGGCAGCTCCCTGAGATTATGTGTTATAATTTTTCCAGCAAACTTAGAGTTGCAGAGGCTGAGCACCTACCAATTAGACGCTAGAAACTGAGAGCCCCGACTGTGGCATAATGAAGCGAGGCTTAGAGCTGCTCCTTACCACAGCCCAGACCTTCAGGAGAGGCGCTCCCCGGATATATGTTTCTCCCAAGATGGGACTCAGAATTAACTTACACGGGGCCGAGAGACAGCTCAGTCAGTAAAGTGCTTGTATGAGGAACTCAGTCCAAACTGCAGCACCCAGGTGAGAAGCTGGCTATGGTGGCAGTGCGGGGCCTGCCGGCGGTGCATGTGTCCATTTCCAGCACTGAGGAAGCAGAGACAGTGGGTCGCAGGAGCTCACTGGCTGCCTAGTGTCATCAGTAATCCCCATTCCAGTAGAGAGATGCTGCCTTACAAAACAGAGTGGACGGTGCCTGAGGAGTAGCCTGAGGTTGACTTCCGGCCTTCACACGTGCGGGACTGCATGTTCACACATGCTCACACACTGAAAAAAGAAAGGCTAAGATCAGGAACAGCAAGTGGCAGTCCTGGGGTTTGAACCAGGCATTTACGCTGAGAACCTATAGAGTGGTGTAACTCTGGATAGAGAACAGGGCTGCCCCTCCACAGCTGATGCCCTCAGCCCCTCAGCTCCACATCAGCAACGTCTGGGGAGCTGCTGGAAATGCAGATTCCTGAGCCCTGCCCCAAAACTGCCCCAATAGAGACTCCGGGGAAAGGCTCTCTTTTCTGTGCCCCAATACACACACACACACACACACACCCCGCATACTTATCTATCCACATAGGGAAATGCTTAAAACCCACTAGTAGGAAAGAATGTTTATTGACAATAATGATTAAACGTTCACTGATTCTTGCTGCGAACAGGCCATCAGCTTAGTCAGTCTCTTTAGTACTATAAAGTGCGAAATGTTTTGACTCCCATATGAAAAACTGACACCTGCGTGGCTTACCACAGCAGCTCCCTGCGGTCTGTGGAGTCAGGGCTGGAACCCAGATCCGTCTGATCACCCCATCCAGACCCTCCGCCACTTTTCACTGCCCCCTTCATCAGGAGACGCGAGGACTGGGCAGCCACTGAAATGTTCATATTAATATTTTCATTTTCAATTCGTTTTTAAAAAAGTTTTAAAAGGCAAGTGATTTGAATAAATATTTTATTTGTATTTATTTGGTTTTATTTGTTTTCTTGAGACAGTTTTTCTGTGCAGAACCTAGAACTCGCCCTAGAAACTTGCTCTGTAGACCAGGCTGGCCTCAAACTCAGAGAACTGCCCGCCTCTGCCTCCCAAATGCTGGGATTAAAGGCGTGCGCCACCACTGCTGGCTTGAATAAGTAGTTTCAACTCTTCCCCCCTACTCCAAATTAAGTTTTGTTTCAGAGAGCCAATCTTGGTAGGTCAGTTAACACAATGACTGCATTAAAGCTTCCTGGCCACATGGGGGCAGCACCATGCAGTGCCGGTGCTCTTTGCTCCTCTTCAGAAAGGACCAGGCTGAAGCCATCTATGGGGCAGCGCAGTAGTCCCTCCCATACCATCTTGCTTTGACTTCATGGAATGGTGGTAAAGCTTTTCAGATCATAAACTAAAGAAATGTGTAACTGTGCAAGGCAATGATTTTAAGTTAAATTCATGATGATGATGATATAGTTTGGGCGCTTTTGTTTCTTTATTGATGTGGCAAAAATGATATTCTGAATGTGCTGTGATAGGTTAGGTAATTATATTTTTTAAGCCGAGAAAAATACCTTGGTTGTTTGTTTGTTTGTTTGTTTACTGAGTTTGTTTAGGTTGGAATCCATGAGTTCTTACACTCAAGGAACAAAAAGTAGACAATATCCTTTTATCTTCCTTATTGTTAATTATTAAGAGCCCTGCCTTTATACCTTCAAAAGTGGTGGGTTCAACAGTAAATACATATTTATCTTGGTCAAAACCCTAGTGAATTTAGCCTCCGATCTGAATGCTGAGGTCTGGACAGGGACCCTGGGATATACTCAGAAAGGAGTGGTCCTTGGGGGTAGACAGGAGCTGGGGAGCAGCCATCCTGATTTGGTGAGCTCTAGATTCAACGAGAGATTCTGTTTCAGAAAATAAGGTGGCGAAAGAGAGAGGAAGACACTCAGCGTTGACCTCTGGCCTGTGCACACATACACCTGCACATACATGAGAGGAGTACCCAAAAACCAAAGAATCCCAGGCCATGTATTATCCGTCTGTGCTCATTAGCATGCACGCGCACATACACATACACATGCACACACATAAGAATGCATAAATAAATAAAGTGGGCACAGTGTTAAGTAAATATCATTCAAGCCTAAAGTCAGTTCTTTTACAGGCAGGCAGGAGGGAAGTGTCTAGCTCTAAAGGGCAAGGGCAGAGGGTGGGTTGTGACAGTGACTTTACTAACAAGGGCCTGTGCTGGGAACCAGAGGGAGGTGTGTTTGCGCTTCCCCGGCTCCCTGGAGAAATGGTGGGGTCGGGCTGCCTGTGAGCTCCCACACAGGTAGTGGGTCTTAATATAACACAGGATGTTTGGTGATGTGTGTGTGATGGGTGTTTCTGGCTAGCCAACCAGAGAAAGAGAGTTTGGTTTGGGGGCTGAGAAAGCAGAGCTGGAAGGAGGGGGGCCCAGCCAGCAGATAAGTGTTTTCCCTTCCCCGAAGCCTCCCTGCAGTGCACGCACACATGTAGGACAACTGTGAGGGGCTGTGCCCCAGCTGTCCCCCAGAAGACAGGCAGCCGAGGAGCTTTCACAGTCTCCAGGACTGCTGTTTCTTGGGGATTTATTTGTAACAGACGCTGCTCACGCGCACACTGACTGCCTTACAGCAAGCAGGCGGTACCCAGCCTTACCCTCCAGGCTAAGAGCATCTGTGAGTGCCATGCATGCAGGGTTGCTTCTGTGTGTAACATTCTGTTGAGTTTCCCGCCCCCTCCTCCAGGAAATGTGATTAGCAACTCAGGCAAGGGACTCTGGTCACGGTGCTGGTGTGGAAAAGGTTAGACCTGACTTGATGTGGGTCACGTTGGGATAGATTGTCACGAGTCTTCCTTGCATCTTCAAATTTGCATTTAGAATCTTGACAACTTCTCCTTTGAGAGCCAGTCTCTTTGCTTTCAAGGAAGAATGTGGCTCTTTGGTTGCCCCACCTGGCCCTGGAGACTGGTTTCTTCAACTGGTGCATAGCTTCAGGGTGACCTTGAGGTGCAGGGAGGGATGGGAGAACATAATTCAGATCATCTGGGGACAGATCAAGAGCACTGCCCATCCTGCACGTTGTTTTATGTCTCTGGATGAAGCACATAAATGATTCTTTGGTTTGTGTGTGAGAGGGTGGATAGATGCATGCATGCATGGATGGATGGATGGATGGATGGATGGATGGATGGATGGATAGATAAATGGATGAGTGAATGCATGTATAGATGGATGGATGGATGGATGGATGGATGGATGGATAAATGGATGGATGCATGGATGGATGCATGGATGGATGGACTGACAGATGCATGCATGGATGCATGGGTAGATGGATGAATAGATAGATAGATGATAGATAGATAGATAGATAGATAGATAGATAGATAGTTTTCTTCATACAGTACATTCTGGATATGGTCCCCCTCCTACAGCTCCTCCCATATCCTCCCCATCTACCCAAGTCCCCCCTTCCTTGCTCTTTATCAATAGAAAACAAACAGTCACCTTTTAAAAATGGAAATAATAAAAATAAAACAAAGAGGAGATAAAATAAAAACAAACCTGAAGAGGAGAAAAATAAATGAACAGAAAATTAAAATTTTTTAAAAAAAGCCTACGAAAAGGCGCAAGAAACACATGTAGACACAGACACAGCCCTCACAAAGATATCTCATAAAGATGCAAAATCTATAATATATAAGACCTGTGAGAGAAATAAGAATGGTCCAGACAAAATATTATAAAGCAAATAAACAACAACAACAACAACAACAACAAAAAACTAAAAAAAAAAAAAAAAACCTCCAAAATATATTGTTAATTTAATTTTCTGTTGTCTACCTACTACTGGGCTTGGGGGCCTGTCCATGGTATAATCTGGGATCCCAATCTGGCTTAAACCAGTACAGGCCTCATGCGTGCTACCACAGTCTCTCTGAGTTCACATATGAGTCAGTCTGCTGTGTCTAGAAGGTCATGCTTCCTTGGTGTCCCCCACCCCCTCTGCCTCTCCCCCACCCCCTCTGCCTCTCCCCTCACCCCCCTGGCTCCTTTTCTACAGAGTTCCCTGAGCCCCAAGGGGAGGGCTTTGATGGAGATATCCCATTAAGATGGAGTGTTTCAAGGTCACTTGCTCTGCACGTTGTCTAACTCTGGGTCTCTGAACTGTTGCCATCTACTATAGGAGGAAGCTTCTCGGATAGTGGCTGAATAAAGCACTGATCTATGAGTCCGTGGTCTACAGTAGAATGCCCTCAGGAGTCATTGTATTATCGTGTCACGTTAGCAGAGCAGGAGAATTTCAGTTTCTTGTAGGTCCCTGGACTCTCTAGTCTCGGGTTCTTGGCCACCTGTGCAGTGTCTGGCAGGGGTCCATCTCATGGCGTGGGTGGGCCATATGTCCAATCAGACAGTTGTTGGTTGCTCCCACACCTTTTGGGCCACTACTGCACCAGCGTTTCCAGCAGTCGGGTCACTACTGTAGAATGAAGGGTTGGTATCTGGGTTAGTGTTTCTCTTTCTCCCCCCCCCCCCAGCAGAAAATAAGCACATATAATACTGCTTCTTAGGTTAAAGGGAGACAATGAACACTAGAACTTTAAACAGGAGGGCTGACAACAGTAAATAAAATGGCTCTAAGTGTTAGAGAGTATGTGGGAGTTGTGCTTAAAAGACACCTACAGCTCCCTGTGGTCCACAAGCATTTTGGGATTGGGTGCTGATGTTTCTATTGGATCTCAGACCTGCTTGTTATCCTGAAAGCACCTCCCTTCCTCTTCTTCCCTTTCTAGGCACTGGCCACTGTTTATTGTCATGGAGAGGGAAGGAGAATATGCATGAACGTCACTCTCTTCTGTTTTCTTTGCCTAGGAACTTAATAATACCATGGGGTTACCCTTCTTACCAGAGAAAGAGTGAAGGGAAGGGGGAGAAAGAGAAAGAGAAAGAAAGGAATCTGCCTTATCACAGGTCATGAGAACTTAGAAACCTTTGTGCCCATTAGTTAACTCTGTAATTATGCTCCTGCTAATCTCTTCAAGGGGGGGGGGCAAAAATGTCTGAAAGCACTACATTTATTAGACGAAGAAGGTCATCAAATATGTTTCTCAAAAATAGCAAAAATACAAATTGTCACAATTTCATCTTTCAACAGTAGAGTGTTTGCCGAGTTGGGGGTCAGCCACAGTGAGACAAATAAAGGTGTCCTGAGCAGACCCTGCCGCTGCCTTGTAGCTCTTAGTAACTAGATTCAGGCTGAGCCCAGCCAATGGATGAGTCACGTGTCTGCCTTCTGCCTTTGCCTTCCAGTGCTTTGCTGTGCGTTCCCTGGGCTGGGTCGAGATGGCAGAGGAGGACCTTGCCCCCGGGAAGAGCAGTGTCGCTGTCAACAACTGCATCCGACAGCTTTCCTACTGCAAAAACGACATCCGGGACACAGTTGGCATCTGGGGAGAGGTGAGTCACCTGTGGAAAGACAGCAGCTACTTTCCTGTATCCTGCCATGCTTCGTTAAACCCGGGACTCTGCGAGACCTTGTAGTGGGGTGGGGCTTGATGCGGCTACCAATGGCAGTGGACAGAAACTCTCAGCCTGATGCACTAGGGTAGCTTATGGGTAACCCCGCCACATCCCACTCAGAAGCACACCCCTAAGAAAGAATATTTCTCAGTGGCTAAATGGGTCTCCTAACCCTCTAATCCTCAAAGATCAAACAGCGAACTTCTCATTTACATGTGCACAATGAAATGTCCATCTATTGACAGTTTGGGGGGAAACAAACTATGCCCCTCCGTGACAGGTGACTCCCACTCCTGCACTAAAAGGATGAATGACCCTTGGCATTCTTGCTTTGGAACCTGACAGTCATTGCACATGAACTTAGAACTAGTGCCTGTGTGTTCTCTCGCTTTTAATAAAGTGAGTCTACTTTGAACTATTAGTTGAGATAATATCTGAGGGCTGGAGAGATGGCTCAGCTCTTAAAAACCTAGGCTCGGGCTGGTGAGATGGTTCAGCAGGTAAGAGCACCCGACGGCTCTTCCGAAGGTGATAAGTTCAAATCCCAGCATCCACATGGTGGCTCACAACCATCTGTAACGAGATCTGGCGCCCTCTTCTGGAGTGTCTGAAGACAGCTACAGTGTACTTACATTTAATAAATTTAAAAAAAAAAAAAAAAAAAACACCTAGGCTCATAACCAAAAAGATCAGAGATAGCATCCAAATAGAAAGTAGTGAAGGAAACACCCCCAGACGCACATTAAGAATACATCAAGGGCTGGTGAGATGGCTCAGCGGGTAAGAGCACCCGACTGCTCTTCCGAAGGTGAGGAGTTCAAATCCCAGCAACCACATGGTGGCTTACAACAACCCGTAATGAGATCTGACGCCCTCCTCTGGTGCGTCTGAAGTCAACTACAGCATACTTATGAATAATAATAATTAAAAAAAAAAAGAAAAGAAAGAATACGTCAAGCAGGGAAAGCTGTATTCAAGCTCTGTGACCTGCAGGGGGGGTGCGACCCAGTCACCCAGGACCGACCCTGACACTGAAGTGTGATCTCACAACAGATCTCTGAGCAAGAAATGTCAACAGTCTTCGCTCTCCTCCAGTCAAAATGCTAGCTCTCCCGTCCTCAGCAGGGGTTTACACCACCACGACTGGCAGACATCTACAGGTACCATAGGTTTGAGGCAGCAGACAATTCATCGTTCAGGTTCTGAGGGGACGCTTTGGCCGCACGGGTCTGTACTAGTTAGGTTTTTGTTAGTGATTTCATCTGCAAGTGGTTTATCTGTTCTTGAGGGGAGGCTCTCAGTCATTCTGATTCCCAGCTGAGGACACTGGCCACGGCCTAAATACTCTCTGACAGAGCCACTTATCTGCCACCTCAAAGTGCCACAGCACAGTCATTCTAAAACCCTTTGACATCATCCTCAGAAACTGTACCGAGAGCAATTGATCCATCCCTTTGGGATTGGAGCCTCACTGAGAGGCCTCATGGTTCACCTCAGGCAGGCTTCCCCGGCTTCAGTGTGACAGTGTCTGGGTTGCCTTCTTGAGGGACTGCCTTTCAGCTGTACAGCAGATGGTTAATAGTTCCTTAAAAATGTGTTCGAGGACTGTACGGGAGAAGTTACATAAGCTAGCATTCCTGCCCTTAGAACCAGCCTGGCTGGGTAGAGAGGACATGAACCTTACTTACACACTGGAGCACAAGAGCTGAAAACCCCTCTCAGTGTTACGTCTGTGCCCATTACAGGATCTGCCTCAGATCATGGGCCGGCACTTAGGCCCAGCCTCAATGTCCCCAGCTGCTAGTTGGAGACTGTAAGCTAAGCTCTCACAGGGCACTTGAGAGTTTTGAGCACCTCAAACATTCAGTGTAATGGCTGACATTCAATAAACAAGCACAAGGAAGTGAGCTGCCTGGCGTCTGTACAGAAAAGCCCGGCAAAGCCATGCCCACCCTTTGCCAGCCACAACCCATGGCTGCCATAGGGTAGAAAAGTAGAGGAGAGGACACGGCTGTGGGTCAAGGAAGGGGAGTTGGTTCTTGGCATAAAGAATAGTGAGGGGGAACTATGGGGTGGGGGTGGGGGGTATGCTCATAAAGGAAGGTTCTCTGGGACATTCCTGTTAATAATTTGTCTAGATCCAGAAGTGTAAAGTTAAAAGAGCTGTCTGAAACGCAGGCTGGAACACATCAGATGTAAGGCCTTCATGTTTTCTCCTTCTCTCCCAGGGCAAAGACATGTACCTGAGCCTGGAAAATGACATGCTCAGCCTGGTGGACCCCATGGACCGCTCCGTGTTACACTCACAGCCCATCGTGAACATCCGAGTGTGGGGCGTGGGCCGAGACAACGGCCGGTGAGTGCTTTGGGCTGGGGACGCCTGACACCAAAGCGTGATCTCATCAGACAATCTGCACCTCCTTGTTTCTCTCTTCTGTGCATTTCTTTTGTAATCAGTGACATACTTGGTGGCATCCTGTCTATGTCAGACTCATGCCACTAATGGTGATTCTAACTAAGGGGTTTGTTTGAAAGGATAAGATCACACACGTGCCTGAGCCTTCAATTTTGAAGTCAAATGAGGATCAGAGGCTTGGATTTGGCTATAAAAAAAAAAAAAAAAAAAAAAAAAAAAAAAAAAAAAAAAAAAAAAAAAAAAAAACTTGAAATGCTTGCTTATAACAATAGCATTCCATGTGTGTTTCTATGAAATGTTACTGAAAACATGTTACCAAAAGGACTCTGAATCTTCTTTTCTCCAAGGTCACAGGAACCTGACGTTCCTATTTTCAAGTTCAAGGTCACAGGAAACTGACGTTCCTATTTTCAAGTGGTCATAGCTGATAACTTTAGCAGCTCTTATCACTAATGTCGTACTTGGACCCCATTGTAAAACAATTGGACACTGTTACATGCAGTTGATGCTTTCATTATGGTCAATTTTTTTGGCAGTTCCCAAGGTACAGGGGCATCTTCTGGCATCTTGGGTCAAGCTATGGGACACTTAAAGTATCATGTTGTTGGAAAATGGACAAAAATGTTACAAAAGTAGTAAAAAAATCGCAGGTGTCAACGGGATGGCTCTCCTAGACATTCTAGTTTGTTGGTTGGTTGGTTGGTTGGTTGGTTGGTTGGTTTGGAGTTGAGTCACATGGTTCTTTGTAAGGAGAGGGTCTGGCCTTGTCTTCTACAACCCTCCTATATATAAACGCCAGAGTATTTGATTGTCTTTAACCAGTTGAACATTCTAAACCAGAAAGGAAGGATTATGGCTAAGAAATTGACAGTTGAAAGAATAAGCATTTATGCTGAAACCAGATGTGAGAAAGAGTCCTCTGGCTGCTGATTGGGCTGAACCTTCTCGGGAGCATAGCACATCTTTGAGCTATCTGTACAGAGTGGAGGAGTCCTGACTGCTGGGGCCAGCGCTTTGTATGAGTGGATAGGAGGCTCCCAGACACCTGTTTGTTTGCGGCGGTGCTTGACACAAGGCCCCAAGCGTGCTAGGCCAGTGCTTCACCGTTGTGGCACATCCATAGCCCTGTGGTGTATGTTTGAGGTTACATCTTACTGATGCAAGTTTTTGGTCTACACTATTTCTTTAAAATAAACTCAATCGCCACGTGCATATGAGAGGACGTGATTTGGATTCTCCATGGCAGAATTGTGTGAGCTCTTTGCACCTCGTCTTCTGTCATCTGAGACATGAAGATGCGACAGGGACCACAGCACACGCGTGCACGCGCCAGCCAGTGTGTACAGTAATTGGCACGACGATGGAAACAGGCAAGCGCTTAATGAATGTTTACTTTTGGTTTGTTTAAAGCAACATGCACTTAGCAGATGCAGCTAATTACACGGCTTCCATTCCCAGGCACTGGGGATACATGCGATGGGGAGAGTCAAACTTCTGCCCACTTCAAGGATCCCGGGGACAGAGGGGATAAGAAACCCTTACAAGCCCTGATGAGCTCAGTTGGCCTGCAGAGCAGAAAGAGCCCCCCACAGCCCCACCGCTACTCATACCCCCACCAAAGAGCAGAGTATAACTTAGCTGGCATCATGGGGGCGCCTCCCCCTAGGCAGTCAGGGTCTCCACATGTCTCTGTGGTTAGGGGTGGGGGTGTCTTTGAGCCTGATCCCTTTTGGAGTAGTACAGAGGGAACAAGTTTGCTGCTTAAAGATTCTGTTTCTTCCCTTCGGTCCCCTGAGCTTCCATGCCCTGGAAGAAGGAGCTTTTGTGTTTCCAATATATATTTAACTTTCCTTTGCCTTTGATTCTCCTTTTTTTCCTTAACGGCAATTTACAAGAGCAAATTCAATTTGTAATGCTGCAAAGGAAAGGGGTTTTTCACTTTGTATGAATAAAACATTAACAGTGTTTCATTTTGCCGGGGGAAAACAAGGCCATTTCGCATTCTCTCTTGTAACGTGCCTCACTAAGAAAATGGCATCTCTTGGGGGTGTTTCTTGATGTGGTTAAAATGAGCAGGGAAAGTATGTGTGTCAGACTGAAAGGGTACAGACTTCCCCACAGAGCAGTGCACCTCACTGAGCCGGGAACCCTCAGAGCGCTGGGTCTAGTGTTTTTCCTTAAAGGCTTTCAAGTGAGTTCAGCTTCTTTGTAGCTTCTTGTAGCTTCTTTTACTTTGGATGAAGAGGTCTTCTGGGGGTTAAGGATGATGACGCCCCTCCCACTGTCTTCTCGGGCTGAGTCGGAAAAGCCCCACAAGCTGGGTAAGGAGTGGGAGTCGCCTCTGATGTTGGCTCTGTGGGGTTTGCTTATAGCGTTTCAGTTCTGACTGCAGCCTCTTCTGGGCTTAAGGAGGGCTGCCTTCTTCATTAGGAATCTGTTTGCTTTACTGCCTGGAAAAACAGGGCTACCTCCTTCTTCTGGGCCACACCACAGTTTGACTCCTTTAATCACACTGAGACAAATATGGAAACTCCCTTCTCCTAGAGACAAAGGCTAGTGAGGAAGTTTTAGAGGTTGTGTATTCTCCAAAGTAGCACAAAGAGCCATGTGCTGTGTCCTCGTCGCTGTGTGGAAGAGGGTGTCCTCAGGTGTGTGGATGGCACGAAGACATGACCAGAGAACCACTTCTCATTTGGTCTCTAGGAGCCCTGTTTCAAAGGCCTATATAGACTTTAAACTCAGCATTTTTACACCACGGAAAGCAACTTTCTCCTTATTCTTTTTTTTTTTTTTTTGGTTTTTCGAGACAGAGTTTCTCTGTATAGCCCTGGCTGTCCTGGAACTCACTTTGTAGACCAGGCTGGCCTTGAACTCAGAAATCCACCTGCCTCTGCCTCCCAAGTGCTGGGATTAAAGGCATGCCACCACGCCCAGCTCCTTATTCTTAATAGAAGTATCAGCCATAAAGTGAACCCAGTCTCTCAACCTGAGGGAGTTTTAGCAGAGGCTTCCCGCTTTTTTCCAATGACAAAAATGAGCCCATCTTCTAGGATGGGGTGCTGAGATCCTATATCCATGGCCAAAGGCAGTCGAGTCTAGTATTTCCTCCTGTCTCCTGTGGGAGAGCATAGATGGGATTGTCCGGGTTTCAGAGCTCATTAGTGGGAAGCTTTCGTGTTGGTGTTGCATGTGAGATATCCATAGTGAAACGACCTAGAGCAGTGCTTCTCAACCACTGTGGGTCGCGAAATAGTTATGTAACGATTCATGACAGTAGCAAAATGACAGTTATAAAAGCAACAGTGAAATCATTTTATGGTGGGGGGGGGGTCCCCGCAACATGAGGAGCTGTACTAAAGGGTCGGGTCGCAGCATCAGGAAGGTTGAGAAGCGCTGGTCTAGAGTCACCTGGGACACTGTGTTAAACCTGGTGACAGATCCTTCTCTGAGGCTTTGGACTGCAGTCCACAGTGGAATACTCTCTGCCTTGCTCAGCTTTCTCTGATTAAAATGTCTTAAGTGATTGACTTTTTTTTTTTAAGGGAAAGGGTACCACCACAGTCCATGATCAGTTGACACCATGGCTTTTAGGAGTGTGGCATGGTGGCCCTACATCTTGAGGGAAATATGCGGTAGAGGGAGCTATTTCCCTCACCACGGCTGGGAAACCAAAGGGAGAAAGAAATGGGGCCCAGTGTCCTCATCAGAGTCATGTTCTATCCGACCAGTGCGCTTGAACCCAGCCAGGCCCTACCTCTTTAAGGCCCCATGTCTCCCCAGCAGTTCTGTGAGTGGAGGACCGAGCCTTTGCATTGACTGTGGAGATGAGGGAGGGATGTGTGTCAGTCTCCTTCATGGAAATGTATCCCCGGGAAACACACTGTGGGAGAGATGCTCGGGGTCATAAACTCGAATCTGTTTACATTAGCAGGAAGCGCTAAACTGCTGGGGTTTGTTTATTAAGAAAAATTTGATTGCATCCAGTGAATAATGGTTGTAAGTGGAGGCCCCATTGGGCCTGCCCTAATGAAGATAAAAGTTCCCCATAATTAATAGTCGCCATCAGCAGCAGGTGTGCATACGCCTGTTAGCGACTGGCCCTGCATTCTTACTCAGGTTGAGTGTGTACCCTGTGGAAGTGTGAGTGTGTGTGTGGTTTGTACAGCACACCTTGTCCTCCCGGAAAATGCTTTATATATATCCCTATTCTGACTGTAATGGTGACTAATTGTAATGAGATCTTCTGTCACCAGGTTGTCACAGAGTATTCCTGAACTGTTGTCGGATGATTTATCGTGGGCTTAGTTATTCTCTTTGGTTTAGATCACAGGAAATTATTATTCAATGCATATAGAATAAAGGATTGTGCTGGGTGTTCTCAAATACTCTTGTCTCCCAGGTCATCTCTAATGGGTTTTAAGAGTGGCTTTGGCTCACGTTGCTTTCAAAGGGCCTCTTGCCACACATAGCACATGTTCTTGTTTCTGGTTTTGCTGTTTTGTTTTGTTTTTCAAACACTGCTCGGCTTTTGGTTGGATCTTGACAATACTGCAGTTATCTAGTTAAGACGGAAAAAAAAAAAAAAAAACCAACTTCAGCTGACCCTCCACATGCCCTCTCATTCTTTCCCAGCTCTAGATATTGATCCAGGTTCCCACCATGCTAGGCAGGCACCTTACCCCTGAGCTGTGTCCCCAGCCTCTCTCCACTTTTTACTTTAGGATTTGTATCACTTCACTGCTCAGTCTGGCCTTAAGCTCACCCTTCAGCCCCAGACTAAACTGTATACAGCTATACCACCTTGGTCCCACAGTATATTGGTATATTGGTATATTGGGGGAGGGGTGTAGGTCAGCTTGCTATCACTATAACAAAATTCTGAGACTAATTCCTTTTTTAAAAAGAGGAATTGTTTTGACTCAGTTTGGCTCCATGGAACTCCTCTATATATATATCGCTATTTCAGTATCCCACAATCTCTTTCCTGGGTTCCCTGAACTGTAAAGGTCAGAGCCCTGACTTGGAATGACTGCCCTCATGAGAATTTAATGTTCTCTTCATGGCCTTTGAGTTACCAGCTGTAATTCTTCTT
Organism: Mus minutoides; assembly: GCA_902729485.2. NCBI lineage: Eukaryota > Metazoa > Chordata > Mammalia > Rodentia > Muridae > Mus > Mus minutoides. Next base: position 16,441 of record CACVCL010016367.1, on the reverse strand, counting down.
TCTCTCTGTTCAAAGAACTGCTGCTGTTTCTGCTTTTTGAATGGCCCTGCTTGCACTTAAAGATGAATTAGCAGGACAGCTCCAGACAGGGTGCTCAGGGTGCTCAGGGTCTTTATGGCAGGTGCCTCCATTGCTGGCAAGGGTTCCCTCCACAGGAATTAGTGGCAGTTTCACAGGTCAGCCCTCACTACCCAGGAGGACACTACACAGAAAGCTCCTTGGTCCTGGGGTATTCACACAGTGGCAATTCCTTGGCAGGAACTAGAAAAGCAAGGGTAGTCTTTTTAAAAAGATCTTCACAGTCTTTATCCAAATCATTGGCTATTTCTAAGCAACAGTTGTTGCCTTGTGGAAAACCCCAACACTGTTGCCTGCCTGTGGATCCTGTTCCCCTAACTGGGCTGCCTTGTCTGGCCTCAATGGGAGAGGATGTGCCTAGTGCTACAGTGACTTGAGGTGCTAGGGCTGGGTGATACCCAGTGAGGACCTCCTCCTCCTCCTCATTAATAAAGAGGAAGAGTATGGGGTATGGGGAAGGAGCTGTGTAAGGAGGAGACTAGAAAAGGGGGTAGCTAGAATTGGGATGTAAAATAAATAAAGAAAGAAAGAAAATAAATAAAATATAATACATCTATATACTGAGAAAAAATGAGGTAGTACAGACTAAAGGGGCAGCTGCTTGTACAGTCTTGTTATGTCTCAGGGGGAGGGGCTAAGCAGCATTCCATGACGGTGACAAAACACCTGAGATAATCACCTTTAAAAAGGAGGAAAGGCTGGGGCTGGTGAGATGGCTCAGTGGTTAAGAGCGCCGACTGCTCTTCCAAAGGTCCCAAGTTCAAATCCCAGCAACCACATGGTGGCTCACAACCATCTGTAATGAAATCTGATGCCCTCTTCTGGAGTATCTGAGGACAGCTACAGTGTACTTACATATAATAAATAAATCTTAAAAACAAACAAACAAACAAAAAAAACTTCACAGAAAATGTCTTTAAAAAAAAAAAGGAGGAAAGGCTGGTGAGATGGCTCAGCCGGTAAGAGCACCCGACTGTTCTTCCGAAGGTCCCGAGTTCAAATCCCAGCAACCACATGGTGGCTTACAACCATCCGTAACGAAATCTGATGCCCTCTTCTGGAGTGTCTGAAGACAGCTACAGTGTACTTACATATAATAAATAAATAAAAAGGAGGAAAGGTTTCCTTTAGCCTGTGACTATGTGGGCCTGTTGCTTTTACACCTTAGTTATACATTCATGGTGGGAATGTGTGACCAGGAAGCAAAGAGGGTAATGAGGAGCCAGGGTCTTAATATCTTCGAAAGAGCATGTCCCCAGTGACCTTCCTTCCTCCCGCTATACTCTACTCTTAAAGGTTCCCTCACCTCCCACTGGTGCCCAGGGTGGAGTCCAAGCCCTTAGCACATGAGCCTTTGGAAACCATTTCATGTTCAAATTACAGCACAGAGCATTTGCAAGAGCTGTTTTAAGTGAGTGACTGTAGCTATTCTTCTGTCTAGCTATTGCACACTCTGTCACACAGTGTTCATGTTGGGGATGGGGTGTCAGTCACCTTTCAATCACTATGACAAAATGGCTTGAGATGATCACCTTTATCTTTCCTTTATAAACAGAAAGGTTTGCTTTAACCCATGACCACTTATTTCTATTGCTTTCAGCCCCTACTTTCATTGTATATCACAGTGGCTGTGATGGTTTGTATATGCTCCCCTCAGGGAGTGGCGCTCTTACGAGGTGTGGCCTTGGTGGAGTAGGTATGTAGGGTGTAGTCTTTAAGGCCCTTGCCCTAGCTGCCTGAAAGCCAGTCTTCTCCTAGCTGCCTTTGGAACAAGAGGTGGAACACTCAGCTTCTCCAGCCCCATGCCTGCCTGGATGCTGCCATGCTCTTGCCTTGATGATACCGGACTGAATCTCTGAGCCTGTAAGCCAGCCCCAGTTAAACATCCTTATAAGAGTTGCCTTGGTCATGGTTCACAACAGTAAAACCCTAACTAAGACAGAGACCACAGCAACACTTGGGCCAAGGAGACTTCTTTATAAGTAGGTAACATTGGTCAATGAAAGTAGTTATTTCTGCCTGAAATGACAGGGAGCTAGTAGTAATGAGGCAGTTGCTTTTTTGTTGGCTTGCTTGATTCTTTAAATTATGTATATGGGGGTGACTATGTGCACATGTGTGCAGTGCCTATGAAGGCCAGAGGCGTCAAATCTCCTGGAGCTAGAGTTACAAGCAGTTGTGAGCCATGTGATATAGGTGCTGGGGGTCTAACTCAAGTCCTCTGCAAGAGCAGCATGCACTCAGAACTACTGAGCCATCTGTCCCCTTCCCTCCCTCCCCCACCTTTAGCTTTTCATCCGAAAAGCTCTTCATCTGAAAGTTCCCTATATTTTTGGTTCTCCATCATTGCCTTTTTTTAAAGATGTGATTTGCTGGGTCTCCATATGGGAGGTTGTTTCCTAATTCCATCCAATTGAGGATTCTGTGAGCCAGGCAGTCATGAAAGATTGATGGAACCCCAAGCTCCACTGATGAAAGTTTAATCTGGGGTGTCTGCCACCATGCCTCAGGGAGAGACGTCTTTGGAGAAAGAATAATAATTCTCTCCCTTTGCCTCAGGATTGTCGTGACCTCTAGAGTTAATTTCTTTTTAATACAACCTCAGGATAAGCAGGGGCATCAGGATTTACTTGACCATCCTGCTGACTTACATCGTGGTGGCCTCCATGGCTCCTATTAATCACGACGAGGTGTTCGCTGAACTTTGAGCACAGAGTAACCTTTAAAGAAAGACTTTGTAAGTGATTGCCTGGGAAACGTCCCCTCAGGGAATTCAGGTGGGCATTTTCAGCCGCAGCAGTCACGGTGACACTGTCACTGACGGTGACTCTAGAAGCCAGATCCTGTGAGAAGCACCTCGTCCATCTTGGTGGCTCTGGCTCTGCTCATTGCTCAGTGTCCTGTGCAGGTTTCAACAACAGCCAGGGGCTTGTCCTGCAGTTTCTAGAGGATCCCTGAAAAATGTCCAGCTTTTGAATCCTGAGTCCCGAGGCAAGTGATGAAGTCAGCCTTTCGGGATGCAGAGAGGAGGAGATGCTCTTGACTGTGTCCATGTTCTGCACCAGTCTTCAAGGCACCCTCTTGGAGCATCCCAAGAAGTGGTCTTGGTTGAACCACTCACATGTGGGATTCCCATTGGGGACCAACTGTGGTTCCCCAAGGAAGGCCTTCTCTGACAGCTCTTTTAGACGATACCCAATGAAACAGCTCTATTAGATGATCTTCAGTGAAACAGCAGGTGCATTTGCACTTTCTTCGGGGAGAACAGAGGCTATATGTGAACCTTGGAGAGCGGGACTGCGTTTTCAGGGTGAATGTGAGATCATTTGACTGGACCTTAACGTACTGTGCATGCCTCATTTATATTCCAGGAATACTATTTGCAGTTTCATACAGGGGAAGAAGAAGTTGAACTTGAAGGCTTGCCAAGGGCTACATAGCCCTCCTCAGGTAGACGATGTGGGGGTCAGGCTCCCTGGATAAAGTCAGAGAAGGGAAGCCTTACTGGAAAAAAGGGAGTCCTCACTTTGGGCTAGACTCAGAGGAGTTATCCGGACATGGTAGACTTTGACCTTTGACCTTCAGTTTCTCAACACTCACATAAACAAGGACGGGTGACTAAGCGTAGAAAAGCTTTGAGCTCTTGTGGGCAGAGCTTTGTTCTATTACAGCTCATGTCCCAGAAGATATGCATGCCCTAAGTCTCATGTCACCATAAACGAATGTTCAGCTTGAATGCTTTGATCTCAAATGTAATCACCCTGAGATTTTTAGCTTCCTGTTGAATGAGTGCAGTGAGTAGGAATGGCTTGGGAGCCTCTAGGGACAGAGGGCTTGAGCACCTAGGTTTGGCTCAGAGAGGATTACCATGGGCAATTATATGGAGGTCTGGAAGCCAGAAGAGGCCAAGAGAAGGAACTGAGTGGGAGTCCCCATTTGCAAACCGGTTGTGGTTCTTTGCTTGAGCTGTTAGGGGCAACCTTCTCAGTGTCCTGGTCTCCCCCATCACTCCATCTGCATCAGGAGTCATCCCTTCAGCCACAAAAAATGCAGAAGTGTTTTCTAACAAGTGCCATGTATTGCTAACAGTGCACTATATTAGCACGGTAATAGTTCCTTGAGATATAATATAATTATATAGTATATCATAATTATATTATAAAATATATCAATATAATTAATTAATATAATTAATATAATATATTATATTAATATAATTAATATATTAATATATTAATTATATTAATTAATTATATTATAATTATATAATATAATTATATATTATGTTATATTTGTTAAATTTATCAAATTATATATAGTTTATAAAAGTGAGAGGTGGTTATGTAGCCCAGTTGGTAGAGTGCCTCCCTAGTGTGCACAAAGCCCTTCGTGAAATCTCCAGCAACATAAATCAAGTGGGGTAAAACATGCCTGTAATCCCAGCTCTGGGGAACGGAGGTAGGATTAGTTCAAAGCTGCCCTTAGCTTCATGGAGAGCTTGAGGTCCTCGTGGGATTCATAAGACCCTCTCTAGGCAAACAGACAAGCAAACGAAGCCAGGTGCAGGAGTATACATCTTTAATCTCAGCACTCAGGAGGCAGAGACAGGCAGATCGTAATGGTTTTAAGGCCCGCTTGTCTACATAGCAAGCTCCAGGCCAGATAAGTCTACATGGGGGGCAGGGAGGGGGGCGCTGCCTCAAATAAAAAAAAATTTTGAAGGAAATTTGACATGGACAGTATGGTGGTTTGAATATGCTCTGCCCAGAGAGTGGCACTATTAGGAGATGTGGCCCTGTTAGAGTAGGTATAGCCTTTTTGGAGGAAGTGTGTCACTGTGTGAGTGGGCTTTGAGACCCTCCTCCTAGCTGCCTGGAAGACTGTCTTCTCCTGGCTGCCTTCAGAACAAAATGTAGAACTCTCAGCTCCTCCAGCACCAGTGTCTACCTAGACACTGCCAAGCTCCCCACCATGATGATAATGGACTGAACCTCCGAAACTAAGCCAGCCCCAATCAAATGTCCTTTATAAGATTTGCCTTGGTCATGGCGTCTGTTCACAGCTATGGAAACCCTGCCTAAGACGGTCAGCATTACTGTGACCTTGACTGTCTGTAAAGGTTGTGACTTCTCCTGGTTCACTGTGATGGTGGTGAATGATTTGAAATCCCTTCATGGAGCTCCTCTGAGGTATCCAAACCTTCCTCAAACCCAGCATGTTTCAGAACATCATGATATTTCCCTGAACTTCTCATTACCAGACTGAGTACCTAAGTATCAGAGCTGGGGATTTAAGCCCTATAGTACACGGTGCTTGGTAAAGTTGGGTTTTGATAAAGAAAAGTCAGAATTTATGCATATTGTCCCATTAGGAATTCACAGCCAGTCACTTGAGTTGCAACCCTGCTGTCATTCAACATGCCTGCTTGGGTCACCAGGGCTATGCTTCTCTCTGCCCTTCATTCCTGGCCTCCTTGGCCTCTCCAAGGACAAGAGAGTCCTGCCGCCTTCCCTCCCTCAGAGTTCATAACCTTTGGATTCAGGTGTCACATCCCAGGTTTCAGGGTTGTAGCTCCAACTGGGCATTCCTGTCTTCTGGGCAGTTTTCCAGAGAGAACCCTGGAAGAATGCTCTTAGAAAGTTAAAGAGCCAAAAAGGAAGGGACCGTGGCCAGAAATTGAAAGCTGTCTTGCTGTCCCTACAGATGAGGCCCTGTTTGCATCTCTCCACATAGCACATACCCAGCGTTGGCTTCTCCTGTGTAGAGAGTTAGCCAAAGCTATGTCCAGTGCCGTATCCATCATCAGGTGAAGAGAGAAACAAGTGCCCAGTCGCTGACCTCCACATAACACCAAAATGGAATATATACTATGTGGCTTTGTTAATATAAACTTATTGGTGACAGAGGGTAGAGATTACAAAGACCACCGAAGAACCTTTGGGAAAAATAGAGAATTTAGGGCAATTTTAAATTTAAGTTTAAAAAAAACTTACTTAAATTTTAACTCTTTTAAAAAAATGCAAGAACTTGATATAATGTGTACCTTTTATTGTAAGCCACTGATTAATTGTGGAAAGCAAGTAGAATATAAATTTTAATAAAGAGGCAGAGCGGGGTTATAATGCCCCATCGTCCATAAGGTGTTTAAAGTACAACTTTCCCTGACTTCCACTGTATCTCTGTTGGAAAGCAGAGAACATTCTGGAACAGGAGTGTCTCGGGGTGTTCTTTTCATCCCTGTCAAGTCCCTAAGTCATAAAACGAACAGCAGAGTTAAAAAATTTTCTCCCTACAGCCAGTTAGTATTTATTGACTAATCCAAGTGACACTTTTGGCTTTCTACATGAATTAAAGAACCATAGAGTCTGACAGAAAGCACAGCCCGCCTCCAGAGGTGCTTGCCAGCTCGCCCACCTCGTTTCTGCTGCCACCAGGAATTCCATTTCAAAGACAGACAAGCGGAGATTACCGAAGGCATTATATGGAACAGATGGAGGGAAATTTCTTAATTTATCTCCCCCACAAACTCAGTGGCCTGCAGCCGTTGTCTTGTGACCCTTTCGTGCCGAGAGGAAATGGTCTGATTTATCTCCACCTACCCTCTAGCTTAATAGTTGCTTCGTCTTTTTTATCGATGTAACAGAAGCTGTAGAAGATATTTATAAGAAAGATAAAGCCAAACGCTATTCATTAAATTCGCTAAGCTGGGGGTTGAAAGGAAAAGGAAAAGTTCCTTAAGATACGGTGGGGAAGCCGTCTGTTCTGCACCAGTGAGAAGAGGGATGTATAGTATACGTATGCCTTGTCTTCAAAGCTTGCTCCCTCTTAGGGTAAAGTTTTAACTCTCCGGAGGCCAGAGGGTTAGTACCAGCCTCACTGAGCTGAGTCAAAGGGTGGACAGGGCTGCCCTTGTTCTGGAAGACCCTGGGGAAGAGCCTGTCCCTGACCCCTTCCAGCCTCTGCTTACTGTTGACATTCTTTCATGGGGCCATGTCACATCAGCCAACTTCAACTGTCAACAGTTGCTCTAGTGTGTCAGCTCCCTGGGCCTCTAGAGGTTAGGACACCCATAATTGACCTATGAACCAACTTGGGTAATATCTGCTCCCCCACTTAATAATTCTTAACCTGACCCCATCTACAAAAACACTATTCTAGGCTGGAGAGAAGATGGCTCAGCGGTTAAGAGCACTGTCTGCTCTTCCAGAGGTCTTGAGTTCAATTCCCAGCAACCACATGGTGCCTCACAACTGTCTGTAATGGGATCCGATGCCCTCTTCTGGCCTGCAGGCATATGTGCAGGCAGAACACTGTATACATAATAAATAAATAAACCTTTAAAAACAACAACAACAACAACAACAACAACCCCAAAAACCCACTCTTCCTTTCAGGTACCACCTACCTACAGGTGTCAGAGATGGGGAGCTGGTCTCTGGAATTGTTTTTTTTTTGGGGGGGGGGGTTCCCTAGAGCTCCACTGCTCACCTGCCCTGCTCTTCCCACTCCCTCCCACACAGTGCCACCGGTCCTGCGAGCATCCCTGAGATAAGATGCAGTCCAGGTAGATTCCACAGCCAGCCTCTCTGTGCCCACGTGACCCTGGGCAGCATAACCCTCTGTACCCCTAAGGTAGCCAAGGAACCTTAGAGCCAACATGCAGTGGGTGGGAGATAATAGTAAAATTCTGACCTTCCCACAGCGCTGTCCACCCTCAACACTCTACCTCTCTGCACAACAGGAGAGAGACAAGTAGTGGTGTAGTGGGCTAGAGACAAAAGGTTGCCCAAGAAGGTTCCTACTGCGCCTCCTCTATTTTATTTTTCCCAGGGCAGTTAAAACATAGAATGTTTATGAACTAATTCGTCTTCCTTTCCCTGAAGGCTTACTTCATTTCACGGGTGAATAGTTCTTGCTCGAGAGCTATGTCTTCTTCCAAATGATGTATAACGTGAGGTGGTGTCTGTCTTAAGTCTGTAGACAGGTGATGTTCTTTCTCCCTGGTATTTAATCTGGAAGCCTGGGCTGTGTAGTACACATTTGTCCATAAAGTCTTCGTTCGTCTCAGGAGACGCACAGGCACGCAACAGGTCCAGGGCCTCTTTCCCACCTTAAGATGTTCTATTTCCTTCAGTTTGTTTACAGGGTTTCTCTGTGTAGCCCTGGCTGGCCTAGAACTTACTCTGTCGACCATGCTGGGCCTCAATTCAGAGATCTGCCTGCCTCTGCCTCCTAGCTGCTGGGATGAAAGGTCTGTGCCACTATACCCCACTATACACTTGTATTTCTAAACTAGCATGCAGAGCCTAGTATCTCAGTATTCAAGAATTCCAATAAGGTGTAAGTAATAAATATTATAGATAATACATATTTATAGAAAATATGTCCAGGCAGAAAAATAAGCAGTTGTATAGTTATCAAGAAAATAACACTCAGCAGGCTAGAGTAATATCTAGGTCTAAACTATGCTGGCTACATAGTGACTTTTAGGTCAGCTGAAGCTCTGTAGTGAAGCCTAATGATGGTGATGATGATGGTGGTGGTGATGGTGGTGGTGGTGGTGGTGATAATGATGATGATAGTAATAATCATCAAAGAAACTGATAACATAGCTACTAACTTCAAAGCATGAAAGCCATTTTTTTCTCTCAAAGGTTATTAGCTTTACAGTATACTCACTGTCTGCTTTTAGAATCTAAAATTATAGCCTAGTTTGTTTAGAAAATAGCCCCTTCTGACATTTCCCTTATATTTAGGACATTTTATCCCAGTGCTAGAATCTTGATACCGGTGTACTGCCTAGTTTTGTGTCAACTTGACACAGGCTGGAGTTATCACAGAGAAAGGAGCTTCAGTTGAGGAAATGCCTCCATGAGATCCAACTGTAAGGCATTTTCTCAATTAGTGATCAAGGGGGAAAGGCCCCTTGTGGGTGGGACCATCTCTGGGCTGGCAGTCTTGGGTTCTATAAGACAGCAGGCTGAGCAAGCCAGGGGAAGCAAGCCAGTAAAGAACATCCCTCCATGGCCTCTGCATCAGCTCCTGCTCCCTGACCTGCTTGAGTTCCAGTCCTGACGTCCTTCAGTGATGAACAGCTGTATGGAAGTGTAAGCCGAATAAACCCTTTCCTCCCCAACTTGCTTCTTGGTCATGATGTTTGTGCAGGAATAGAAACCCTGACTAAGACAACGGGTTACACGCCATCTCTGACATGGTGACGTTAGTAGTGTGAGACATTGAAAACTGACACTACACCTAGGTTGTTTTACTGTTAATCATGTCCTCCATGGCTGTAGAATAGGATGGCATCGGTGTAGCCCACTGTAACTGTCGAATGTGACCATGGACTTCATTTAGACCCTTAAACTCTTTGACTGCCCAGCGTCATTGGATAGTAATGATTTTTACAGTGAGGAGGGAAAAGAAAACCTAAATTCTTGTGTCACTTGACTACTTAACTATGATCTTGGTTAGTCATCCCTGTCACCTTGGCTAGATTTAGAATCACCATGGAAACAGAGGCGTGCCTGTGAGAATGTCTCCCAAGAGGTTTAACTGAGGAGGGCAAAACCCACCCTGCATGTGGGCAGCACCACCCTGTGGGCTGGGGGTCCATGGGGGTGGGGTCGGGGGAGCATGAGGCCAGCATTCCCCACTTTCAGCTTCCGGGCTTTGGATGTGGTGTGGCCAGCTGCCTTTAGCTCCTCCCACTGTGCCTCCTGCCAGGATGTGATGTATCACAAGCAGGGAATACACTACCATCCAAATCTAAACTGTAGTCCTTTCTTGATGAGTAGCCACTCAACAATGGATACACACAGACACTAGACCCTTGTGACCATGCCTGGAGAGGGGAAATGTTCCATTTGGAACTGAGTGCAAACCAGGAGGGTCTGTAGCTCCCAAGGTACAAAGCAGTGAGCAGTGTCAAAGTGACCAGGAACATCCTGTATAGCCTTGGTGGGGAAACAGTCGGAAGTGCGGTTTTGAATAATAAGTCCTTAAAGCGGGAGCACCGTCTTAACGATGCATTGTCCAACAGCAGATGTCATCCCTGCAACAATGCGGGCTTTTGTTCTGCTTGTGGTACCTAAAAGGACTGAACTGGATTTTAAGGTCTAAATTCCAGTCTACCGTTGCTTAGCGTGTTGTAGGGCAACTTACTTGACCCTCTCCATCACTTAGTTTGCTCATCAAAGAATAACATTGCCAGCCACTGAGGTATAAAGGCGATTCCTGTCCAGAGTTAAGGTGGCGGCGCAGGCATAGTGCATGGATGCCATGTCATGCTGGGCGCCCACACACCATTTGCAGGTTCAGCCTGGGTTAGGCCAATAGAAGGCACTTAAAACTGGAGGAAGGAGTTGTTCGGCCGGTACTAGGTAGTAGCTAGTTAGTACACAAACATCCTTTTGGCTAACATAAATGTGGGGTGGGTGCAGTTAGAGGTACCATGTACAAATTAGTAGCCATGAAAATTAACAGTTGTGGCTGACGGAAAGAGTAAAATTGCTCTTTGGGGGGTTAAGAGACCAAATGGGTCTGACCAGAACTCTGTAAATGTAATAATTTTGCTTGGGGTAAGTAGTTTTGTCCCCTCGTGTGACATTCCTTTACTTAGTCCCCATCATGTGACATTCCTTCAGCTTCTATGATGACTGAGACCTTGGGGTTACCGACTCGGTCTTCTGGATAAATTGGGGGTGTTGAAATATACATTTCCCCATCCAGTTAATAAGTCATGAGCCCATTGAGTTCCTCATCGTTGCAGTCAGAGGTGCTTAGCGTAGACAGGAGCCGCATGTTCACTTTCCTCCTTCCGGTTAATCTTGACCCACTGCCTCATCAGGTTTTCATAAGATTCTGAAGTTAAAATTGCTGTTAAAAACTGATCACTGGGTTACTCTCTTCCAAAAAAGGGCTGCTTTAATGATGTAGTTTTCCTTCTTTACCTCAAAACAAAAATACACACAGAAAGAGAGAGAGAGAGAGAGAGAGAGAGAGAGAGAGAGAGAGAACTCACTCAGACACATACATATATATCAATAAAAGTAAAATTTAAAAGTAAAATAAAAATTAAAATAACTGGGGCTGGCGAGATGGCTCAGTGGTTAAGAGCACCGACTGCTCTTCCGAAGGTCCTGAGTTCAATTCCCAGCAACCACATGGTGTCTCACAACTATCCGTAATGAGATCTGACGCCCTCTTCTGGTGTGTCTGAAGACAGCTACAGTGTACTTACATATAACAATAAATAAATCTTTAAAAAAATTAAAATAACTAATGGAATGTAGCCTATAGACTGCTGTGTCTAATGGCATGATAGGAACAACCACCGTGAAGGTATAAAATGTTACAGAAATGCTAGTGTTTAGTAACTGTGTAACGCTAACAAGCAGTGTGCTAATACGCACACCCAGACAGTAGAACCTTAGGCTTTGTGGGCCATTCTGTCTGTGTCTCGGCTATCCATCTTCATCCCTGTTAGACAAACCCAACCTTAGAAAAGATACAAATCAAGGCACGTGTCTGTACTGTCATAAATCTTTATTTACAAAGCAGGTACAGGATGGTGCTGTGCCAAATTGGTCCCAAACTGCACTGCCCCACACAACTGGAAACTTGCAGTGAGCAGGAAAATGAGATGAATCTAGTAGCTATAGATAATGTCTTCATTTAGACAACACTGAAGAAACAACACTGAAGGGGGCTGGAAAGATGACTCAGCAGTCAAGAGCTCTGTCTGTTCCTCCAGATGACCTGGGTTCAATTCCCAGCACACACATGAAACAAAACCTGTACACTTTGACGAGTACAGATGTTGGACAACCATACCAGCTCTGGTTCCTGTCATCAGTGACATAATTGATTTCTCTTTGTGACATCGGCTTCCCTGTGTGGACCAGAGAAACAAAGTCAAAAGAAGACAGGGTTAAGGGCAATTCCAGCCTGAACCTTTAGCTTGTTCTTTTTTGTGCTTCTTGTGAGGGAAGCGACAGTAATGGACCGTGCCAGCCTTCCTCCTGGACTGAGACAATGCAGCAAGCTCCGAAGAACAGCTTTGTGACCACTGAGAAATTAAAGTGGTTCCATCGAAATCTCACAATTATTTTTAAAGATTACTGATGTGGCCAGGTTTAAAAATGTGGAAAACTGGGACAAGCCTAAAATCTTAAAACAAACAAACAAACAAACCCATTCACAAACAGTAGCCCATGAATCTTTAAAGGGAGCTGGTTGATCCCAAACCTGAAAGATCTCTCTCTCTCTCTCTCCACCACCCTCTCTCTCTCTCATTTGGATGTCACCCTGTTACCCTGTTGTCACATCCCTTTTTTGTTGTTTGGTTTTTCGAGACAGGGTTTCTCTGTGTAGCCCTGGCTGTCCTGGAACTCACTCTGTAGACCAGGCTGGCCTCAAACTCAGAAATCTGCCTGCCTCTGCCTCCCAAGTGCTGGGATGAAAGGCGTGCTCCACCACGCCCGGCTTTCTTGTTGTTGTTGTTGTTGTTGTTGTTGTTGTTGTTGTTGTTGTTATTGTCACATCTCTTAAGGAAATGCACAGGAGTGGGGCTGATGGCCGTGCCCTGACTGTGTTTTCCGTAAGAAGCAGCTGCTGTTCTGCTCTCTGAGTAGCTGTTGATGTTACATTGTCTCCAGCCAACTCAGTTCAGCTGCTCACAGTGGCCACCACCAGCCCATGGTAGCCCCTGAGTTGTTTATCCACAGGGTTTTGTCACTTGTATTTTTAGCAGTCTGAAATGTGGCCTGGTAACTCCTGCGTTGATTGGTTTCCGTATTGGAGATTGACAGACGCTATCATTGCGCTATCTCCCCTGTGCATCCTTGTGGTTTTCATCTACGCTTACTTAACAACTCGTGATGCTACGACCTTTTTATGTGTTTATGAAAACCAAATACATCCCTTGGCAAAGTTCATTTTAATTGGTTTTTAATTTTTCTTTAGTACTGGAGATGGAACCCAAGGCCTTACACATGTGAGGCTCTTACCTTTTACCATTGATCTACAAACCTTACCCACCGTCTAAGATCTTGCTATGCAGCTTAAGCTGGCCTTGAACTCATGACTGCTGTCTCAGCTTTCCCAGGCATTTGCCGCCACACCGACTTATTTGTTTTATTATTATTATTAGCTATGGGGCAGTGGACCATGAGAGGAAGCCTGGTAAGGTCTAGCTAGGACTTAGAACCCTGGAGACCCAGAATGGATGGTAAGAGCTTGGCCTGCTCCTGACTCCAGGAGAGAATTGAGGCCATCAGTCATGTAGAGGCAGTGCTCACAAGTCCCTCCTCATGTAGATGAGGCATCTCAGGCCAAGCCAATAGGAAGCACTGCTGTCAGACCCAGCCCACCCCAAAACTGTATATAAGATCCTATCCAGAGGGAATAAAGGTGCGTGTGAGAATTACTCCATCCTCTGAGAGCATCTGTCATAAGAGCTGAAACACTGCCTGGGAAGAGAATGAATGTTCTTGCTCGGCTCAGCGCAGCCAGTGCAGCATCTCTCAGAGCAATAGCAGCCGCTGGGGCAGTGGTATCAGAGCAGCTGTAGTGGTGGCATTTCCCCTCCCTGCTCGTGACCTTTCCCCTTCACTTGAACCCTCTGGCCTGGCCAGACCAGAGATCTCCACGGATAGCCTCTGGTACACAGACCAACAATTAGCTTCACTTAAACTTGTCCCAAACTGGAAGCAATAAAAATAAGCTGCGGTACAGCTAAACAAATAGAAAACGGAGTGGAGTGTTTTGCAAATAGAATTCTCAGTAGTGAAAATAAATGAGCTCCTAACAGACTTAGCCATTCGCTAAGTCACAAAAATGAGACTTTAAAAGCCACACACTGCATAATTCCATTTCTATGGCATTTGGGGAAAAGTAAAATTATTGAGACAGAAACCAGATGGGTAGTAAGTAAGGTATGGGAAGCATTTATCTTGGGGCTAGAGAGATGGCTCAGCTGTTAAGAGCATTGGATGCTTTTTCAGAGGTCCTGAGTTCAAATCCTAGCGCTCACACTAAGGCTCACAACCATCTATAACTCTGTTAAGAGAAATATTAAAAAGACTACCGATGTCCTGCACTATGCTGGGCACCAGTGGGCCACATCGCACCAGCAGGGTGTTCTCATCTAGGCAGACTCTCTGGCCCAGTAGTTCCGGAAATGTCTCCACCCAACTCACAAAGTTCCCACTGGTGGGTCACTACCACACCAGCCCATGCTTCACAAAACCCCTATGGCTTTTGTGGTGCACATCAGGCAGACCCACGCTTTGCCTCCGTACCTTTCTCTCTGGAACCCAGTCAAGTCGCTGAGAGAAGAAAAACACCACACAAACTTAGTTCAGAAACAGTGGTAACTCAATCTCTGGGTGCAACATCTAGAATCCTAATCTTGTAAGCCATATTAAATCTAATTCCTCTGGTGGCGAATCCTGGCGGGTCCGACATGAAACAGGGAAACACTAGCAGCTACGTCTTGCCCTTTTCCTATCCCTGATCCACCAGCCTCTAACTCTCCCCTGCTTCCTCTCTTCTTCCTTCCAACCCAGAAGTTCCACCTACTTGGCCAGTGATTGATCTCTTTATTCATTAGAGGAGGTTCACAAGAAGTCACCTGAGAACAGTGACGTATTCATCATTCCAGAGTGCTCTGTTCTAGGAGAGCAGAATTAACATCAAAATGCAGGCAGCACAGAGCCATCCACAACATAACTCCAGTCCCAGGAAACCTCTTCTGACCTCCTAAGGCACTAGACATGCACATGATACATGCAGGAAAAACATGTATGTCCACAAAAAAAATTAGGGGCTGGCGAGATGGCTCAGTGGTTAAGAGCGCCGACTGCTCTTCCAAAGGTCCAGAGTTCAAATCCCAGCAACCACATGGTGGCTCACAACCATCCGTAACAAAATCTGATGCCCTCTTCTGGAGTATCTGAAGACAGCTACAGTGTACTTACATATAATAAATAAATAAATCTTAAAAAAAAAAAAATTAATACTATATATGTGTGTGTGTGTGTGTGTGTGTGTGTGTGTGTGTGTGTGTGTGTGTGTGTGTTTCGAGACAGGGTTTCTCTGTGTAGCCCTGGCTGTTCTGGAACTCACTTTGTAGACCAGGCTGGACTCGAACTCAGAAATCCGCCTGCCTCTGCCTCCCAAGTACTGGGATTAAAGGCGTGTGCCACCACGTCCAGCTATAAAATATATTTTTTTAAAGTAATAATAATTTCTCTTGGCTTCACTCCCGTGCTCCAGCTTTGTCCCCCTGTCCCGCATCTTCCTGGACGTGTAAATCAAGTGAGGCTTGAATTTCTCATGTGGGGCCACAACATGGCTCTTCTCTGGTTGTGGATGTGGTCAGACAGCTGCTTCCCCTTCCCACCAAGCATGGAGGCACCTGGCTGACATTGTCCCCTGGCTTTCATTGTAACACTGCTTCCCTGAGGAGAGAGGCCAGGGCCTGAGTAGGTAGGGAAGGGGCGGGGCGGGGCGGGGCGGAGTGGAGCACCTTGGGAATAGGGTGCTTGTGGTGGTTGTTAGGATTCTGAACTCCTGGAGGGTGATAATTCTCATCCACCCCTCCACCTTCCATTCCCCCAGCTGTTGGCAACAGGGGAACTGTTGGTTGGAGGGACTAGTCAATCTCTATAGTCTAGTGAATGCCAGGGAATTGCCCAAAGTCTTTGGTCTAGTAGGAGGTTTTTTGTGCTGAATATTGCATAAAGAAAATGAGCTGTGCTGCCTGCCTGGGGCTTGGAACTCTCCCACATACAAAGATTTTAGTTGTAAACAAACATTTATCATAAAGAGCCTCTGCATTGTATAGGTCAGGACAGGCACAACCTAGCCCACTGGACAGGAGACTGTCTTGGGGAGGGGGTAAACTTTCTGCAAGAGAGCACAGTTAGAGACGGTGTGCTAAAACCTGGAGGTCGTTTTTGATAAAGGTCATGTCCTAATCTGAATGCAAGCCACGCTTCGCTTCTGTCTCATGGATTTGGTGTGGCAGAGTCGGGTTTCTTCTGCTAATACACACCACAGCCTCCAGGAATGTATGTCTTCCAGGACGGGACCCTCTACACTGGGAATATTCCTGGTCCTGACTGAGCCCTTGGCATCCATTGCCCAGGGTTCTTTGCGGTTCTGAACTGAATTCTTTTCTGCCCTTTGCTTAAATTGTGATCACTGTTTGCATAATTTGTACTGGGATTCTTGCTATTCAAAGTAGTATAATCAGTTGAATAAGGACATGCACTGGGGCTGGTGAGATGGCTCAGCGGGTAAGAGCACCCGACTGCTCTTCCGAAGGTGATAAGTTCAAATCCCAGCATCCACATGG